>CM035840.1:421749852-422063503 GCA_020510985.1 Pholidichthys leucotaenia
AAGCATATGGCGGAGGAGGCTGGCAACGCTGCGATTTCTGCGGGGAATGGCGCAGATGCGCTGATGGCTGCCATGAGTTCAATGAGAGCGGACTTTTCCTCTAGATTTGATGGGATTATGACAGCGTTGGAAGGAATAAGAAAGGAATTGGGTGACTGTGTAGAACGAACGGCGCAGATGGAGCTCCGTCTCGCTAGTGCTGAAGATGACGTCACCCGTCTTCAATTAAAGGTGCGCACTTTGGAAAAAAAAAATAAATCTCTGGAAGATAATATTTTGGATTTGGAATCTCGGTCGAGACAGAATAATTTGAGGCTGGTGGGTCTTCCAGAGGAATCAGAAGGTCGGGACGTATGTTCCTTTCTGGAAAAGTGGATTCCGGAGGTGCTGGGCAGCGAGGAGTTGCAATCAGCAGTGGTTCTGGAAAAAGCACATCGCATTGGCCCACGGAGAGATAAGGGACCGCCGAGGACCTTAATTATGAAGTTTCTTAACAACAGAGACAGGATGAAGATCTTCAACGCTGCACGAGCTAAAAAAGGAGAGATTAAACACCAGGACCAGCAGGTGCGGTTCTACCCAGATTTGGCCACAGGAATCCAGCAATTGAGGAAGCAGTTTGATCCCGTACGTAAGGAGCTGCGCAACCTTGGGATTCGTCATGGTGTAATCTATCCTGCGAGACTGCTGACCACGTATGAGGGCAGAACCCACATCTTCAAGACCCCAGAGGAGGCGCAGGAGTTCATCAAGAAGATCAAAGAAGAAGAAGAGACTGGTGGGAGCTAAGCATGAACAAAATATAAGGTAGAATAATTAAGCATTTGCACAGGCATCTGACTGACTTGAAGTAAATAGTAAGTTTACAAAATATAGATTGTATTATATATTAAAAAAACAAAAAAAACAAAAACAAAACAAAAAAAAAAAAAAAAACTGTGATGTACAAAGTTGTTAAAAATTTTGGAGTTAAGTTGGAAAACTACAGAGGAGAGTTAATGTTACGTCATTAAAAGCAGTAGAGTTAGGGTGATTGGGAGGATGAAGAAGGAGTGGCTTAGGCTGTTCCCCGTGGGTGTGGAACGGTCGATGGCTATATCGGGAGACAGAATTTTTCTTTTGATTTTGGGGGGTTTGCCACAAGTGTGGGAAGGGGAAATTTGTTTGTGTGTAGTTTGTAGGATGAATGTTCAACCACTCATGTTTTTGCTTCTCTGTATGAGCATGTTTACACTGCAAGGTAATCCCAAACTCTCTATTGATCATGGACCAAAGTGTTAATCTTAATTTAACTTCATGGAATTGCAGAGGTCTACAAAATTTAAAAAAACTTAAACAAGTTATGAATAAAATAAAGGACATGGGTTCAAGAATTGTGTTTTTACAAGAAACTCATCTGATAGAGGAGGATGTTAAAAGAATTAGGAGTAGATGGCAGGGAAGTGTATTCACCTCTTCATTTTCATCCCGAGCCAGGGGAGTTATGACTCTCATACATAAATCAGTTCCTTTTCAAGTGAAAAATGTAATTGGAGACAAATTTGGAAGATATGTAATCATTCAAGGTTCTTTGCTATTAGAAAATATAAATCTTGTGAACTTATATGGTCCCAATATAGATGATCAGAAGTTCTTTGCTAATTTATTTCTCATCTTATCATCACTTACAGGGCAACATATAATAGCAGGGGATTTTAATTGTACATTGAATCCAGGTGTGGATAGATCAACAGGACTGGATTGTACGCACATTGGATGTAGGATGACTATTAATCATTTTATGAAAGAATTGAGATTGTTAGATATATGGAGAGAAATGAAACCACAAGTTAAAGCCTATTCTTGTTATTCCAGTACCTACAAGACATTCTCACGTATTGATTATTTTTTGATTTCCACAGAATTAAGGTCCAAGATTCAAAACTGCTTTTATGATAACATCGTGATCTCTGATCATGCACCCTGTTGTCTAATATATGTAGATAAAAAATTGACAAAGGAATCAGGTAGATGGCAATTTCAGCATAAATGGCTTCAGGATGAGGAATTTGTCAAGTATATAGAAAAACAGATAGACGAGTTCTTTGACATCAATACTACACAAACATCAGCATGTGTAAAGTGGGAGGCTTTCAAAGCTTTTATTAGGGGGCATATTATTAGTTATACAGGATCAAAATCTAAGAAGACTCGAGAGGAGAGAGCTAAATTGGAACATAAAATAAAAAATCTTCAGGAAAAAGTGTATGCAGGAAGTGACCCAAGGTTGGAGAATGAATTACTGATTTTGAGAGCTGAATACGACAAAAAATCAGCGAATAGAGCTGCCTCGAGTCTTCTAAGATTGAAACAATCTTTTTATGAACAAGGTGAAAAATCAGGAAAATTATTAGCATGGCAGATTAAACAATTGGAAATTAAAACACCAATTACCAGTATTATAAGTAACGGACAGGTAGTTATAGATCCTTTAGAAATTAATAGAGCCTTTAGAGATTACTATGAAAAATTATATGATACCAAAAATGAACCTGATTTAACAAAACTAAATGGGTTTTTGAACGAACTATCTATACCGTGTATTCCAAATGAAAACAGGGAGATATTGGAGTCTAAAATTAGTCAAGAAGAAGTTGGGCTAGCCATTGATAATATGAAATCAGGAAAAAGTGCAGGACCAGATGGTCTTCCAGTTGACCTTTATAAAAAATTTAAGAATAAATTAATAAAACCTTTTTTGGAAATGGTTTTAGAAGCATTTCAAAATAATAATTTACCATCATACATAAATAATGCCTTAATTATACTGCTGCCAAAACCAGGTAAGCCCTCTAATAAATGTGAAAATATGAGACCAATAAGCCTATTAAACGCCGACCTTAAGATAATCTGTAAAATTTTAGCAAGACGAATACAAGAAATTTTACCAAATATTATTAATCGAGATCAGAATGGCTTTATAAAGGGTAGACAAGGCTTCCATAATGTAAGAAGACTATTTAATATTATCTATTTTAATAAAGAAGCACCGGATACAGCTCTCCTATCATTGGACGCCGAAAAGGCCTTTGATAGAGTTGAATGGCCCTTTCTTTTTGAAGTCCTACAAAGGTTTGGACTTGGAAATAATTTCATAAAATGGGTTCAAATAATATACAATAATGCTACAGCAGAAATCCTAACAAATAACAATATTTCAAAACCAATAAAAATCAATAGAGGATGTCGACAAGGCTGTCCACTCTCACCTTTACTGTTTACTATGGCAATTGAACCTTTAGCGATAGCGATACGTTTACATTCACAAATATATGGAATTAAAGTTGGACCAACAGAACATAAAATCTCCCTGTACGCCGATGATATAATTTTGTTTATGTCGAATCTAAAAAAATCAATTCCAACCTTGTTGAATTTAATAAAGAATTTTGGGGAAATATCAGGATATAAAATAAATAAAACTAAATCTTCAATATTAATGCTAAATGAGACCCAGAGAAATTACCCAGCCCCTGAGGTAAATCAATTCAATGTTGTAAATCAGTTTAAATATTTAGGAATCCAAATTATGCCTAAGCTAGAATCAGTCGCCAGTGTCAACTATGAAGCCTTAATGTCAGATATCAGTGAGTTAACTCAGAGATGGATGTCACTACCAATGTCGATGATCGGGAGAATCAATATACTTAAAAGTAATATTTTACCTAAAATACTTTATTTATTTCAATACATTCCCTTATCACCACCTTTAGATCTATTCTCAAGAATAAAAAAAAAGTTAGTGGAATTTATATGGAACAACAGGAGGGCTAGATTACGTCTGTCTTTATTATATTTACCATTTGATCGTGGAGGTCTGAAATGTCCAAATTTTATGTTGTATTATTGGTCGGCACAACTGAGGTCTATGACATATTATTTTTCATCAAATGATCTCCCTCACTGGACTGAAATGGAATCATACAATTTACCTTTACCTCTTCCCATATTCATATACTCAGATTCGGCAAAAAAATTACAAAAACAAGTTAAAAATCCATTTGTAAAGCATATGATCAAAATATGGTGTGAAGCTAAAAACTATTTAAAAGAACCACAGTTATTGTCACAATTTAGTCCAATATGGGGTAATCAATATTTTAAACCAGGGAGAGCGGACGCTGTATTTAAAGTATGGAATTTAAAAGGGATACAAAAGATTCAGGACTTATATTTGCCATGTGCAGACAACATAATGTCTTTTGAAGAGCTGAGGATCAAATTTAATCTCAATAGAACACATTTTTTTAAATATCTTCAACTTAGAAACTTTATTCGATCAAATCAAAATAAAGCTCTCACTCGACCTATTTATTCATCCTTGGAAAAAATGATGATGAAAGATAGTAAAAGAAAGGGTATTATTTCAGAGTTTTATAACTCATTGACACTATCTTCAAGTGAAAATTCACTGAAAAGATTAAACTACTGGAAAGAAGATCTGCAAATTGAAATTTCAGAGGAACAATGGGAATTGGCTTGTACAGAAGCTCAAACCAAATCAATAAATGCACGCCTTAAATTGATACATTTCAAATGGTTAATGCGGATGTATGTTACACCGGAGGAGTTAAATAGATATAACAAAAATATACCAGATACATGCACAAAATGCATGGAAAGTAAAGGAACCCTATTTCATTGTTTATGGGAATGTAGATTAATAAGAATGTTTTGGGAAGAGGTGAGGGTAACAATTGAAAAAATAATCTCAAAACAAATCATATTGAATCCTAAACTGGTTTTGTTGGGTCTGTACCCAGAAAAGCATAATTTCAATAAAAGTGAAAGAACATTCATAGACCTCAGTTTGCTTAATGCCAAAAAATGTATTGCACTATTATGGAAAAAGACTCATAGACCAGATGTGACTCAGTGGTTAAGACAGATGTTAACAAACCTTCCATTAGAAAGAATAACATATATACTGAAATCAAAGGAAATTGTGTTTGAGAATATATGGAGACCTTTTATTGATTATGTAAAAAATTTAAACAAAACTCTTGAAGAAGAAGGTGAATGATGTGTGTGGACCTTGTAAATTCCAAACTGGTGAACATAATATGTATACTTATGTATTGGATTGTCTAGACTAAACAGAGGAGCATTGTTGAAGACTTGATTTTGTTGGTGGTTGTTGGTGTTTTTAGTGCATTTTTTTTTTTTGTAGTACTTTAGTGTTAGTGTTTGATTGTTTGTATCATGTTTGTTAAAAAAAAAAAAAAAGGTTCAATAAAGATATTGTGGAAAAAAAAAAAAAATTAAGACAGTCAAAATCAGCATACAACCTAGATTACTTTACCTCTTCCAAGCTCTACCAACAGAGATTCCTGGTGCCCAGTTCTCAAAGTGGGACAGGATGATATCGAGATTTGTTTGGGGAGGTAAAAAGCCAAGAGTGAAATATAAAACTCTCCAATTTACCAAAAGAGAAAGGAGGCATGGGTCTACCGAGTCTAAAGGAATATTACTACTCAGCACAACTAAGATATATCATATGTTGGTGCGACGGAGGATATGAGGCAAAATGGAAAGAAATGGAAAAGGAAATTGAGGGACTCCCAGTACAAAGCATAATAGGAGATAAGGATGCATATAAGCAAATCAAACAAATAGACCCAATCACTAAATTTACTTTGCAACTGTGGTATAAAATAGTACAAAAGTATAATATAAAGGAGGACATAAAACTATTGAAATGGGTAGCATTTGACAGTCAGTTTGAACCGGCAAAGCAAGATAGGGGATACAAAAATCTGGTGAACAAGGGAATCACAGCATGGGGCAATATAGGAAAAAAAGATTTCGGGAGTTTTGTAAACATGAGAAGAAAATTTAAACTAGAAAAATCTGAATTCTTCAGATATCTGCAGATGAGAGATTATTATATGAGGAAGATTAGGCATAACCTCCACACAGATGTGAGCGAGATTATACAATTCATTTTAAGCTCGTATGCAGGAAATAAAATAAGAATTATTTCAAAGCTATATCAGAAACTTACGGCAAACAAACATTCAAGTAACTATATAAAGGAGAAATGGGAGAAAGAGCTAAATTTAAACATAACAGAAGAAAACTGGCAAGAAATATGGAAAACACAACACACATCAACAAGTTCAAGGACATGGAGGGAATTTGGATGGAAAAACCTGATTCGCTATTTCATTACACCACAGATTCAAAGAAAATATACAAATACCCAATCTTTATGCTGGAGGGGCTGTGAGGCTCAAAATGCAGACCACTCACATATGTTTTGGAAATGCTGCAAAATCTCATCATTCTGGAAATCTATACATGTGACAATACAGAGGATATTAGGATATAATATACCAATGAACTGTAACTTGATGTATTTATGTGATCTTAAAAGAGACAATGTAATACAGGCTGAGGACAGATATCTAGTTAAAATCTTGCTGATTGCATGTAAAAAAACAATCACAAGAAAATGGTGATCAGAAGTTCTTCCTGACCAAGAGCAATGGACTGACATTGTTGAGGATATACGTTTAATGGAAAAACTAACATTATCGACAAAGAATGCAAGAAGGACAATATGAAAAAAAAATGGTGGAAATGGACACACTACAAAGTGCAACAACGAGACAGAAATTGGAAGAATAACCAAAGACACTGGAAAAACCAGAAGAATTAAGAGATGGAAACTAAAAACTTGATGCTTCAACATTTGTCCCCCCCCCCTTTTTCTTTTTTTTTTCTTCCTCTAGCTCCTTTTTTTAAATATAGAGACTGTGATCTGAATGTAATATGTATGATGAAAACTGAATAAAAATCAAAGTTACAAAAGTGTTAAAAGTCTTAAAATTCCCAACTGTGTAAAAGTGTCCTTCTTCTTCTTCCCAGCAAAAAGTCTTCTGGATCATGAAAACAGACCAGAGCAAAGAGTGGCTTTTGAGACACACAGACACTTGTTTTCTTCTTCTTCCAACCGACTGTGGATCTTCCTCGTCACTCTGTATATAATTCCCAAGTAGCTTATTAATTGCATTTGTGAGCTTAATTGGGTTCCACTCAAGAAATGATGCCCCTTTCTGAGTAAGTTTAATGATTACTTTACACTCCTGTTTATTCCGGGATTGTTCATCTTCTAATTCATCAGCACTTGATAACACTCTTTACGTTTACGTTTGCCTTCTTTTAGACTTCACCGAATTCCAAACTTCCTCTCTCCCGCTTCCTACCTCTATTCCTCCTATTTCACTCCCTGTTTTATCACCTTCCACTTCCTGCTCTGCCATCTCCTGTCCATTCACAACCCGGTTGTGCCACTCCAGTTCAAAGTTCCAGCCTCTCATCGCCATCTTATATCACTCTTGTTGAAACGCCATTACAATTCAAGAAATCGCTGTCTGTGTCTGTGTTACGATCATAGGACTCGCTATGACATCATCAGAGATCAAAGGCAGGCATCACTCATGATCATAGGACTCACTATGACATCATCAACGATCATAGGACTCAGTAACTTTCTACGGGCATGCACCTCACCAGGACACAGTCCAGGGACGGATGATTTTTTCACACATAGGGAGCTGTTCAGAACTCCTTGTGGGAACCCCCTTGTGCAAAGATGTAGAGTGATGATGATCAAGTCAGTGGCGGTAATGCACCTGTGGACTGGTTGCCAACCGCCAATCAAATCTAAAAAAAGAAGAAATGCTTGCTTTCACCTGCTTTCTACGGGCATGCAGAAATACTTGCTTATACTTGGTTTCTACAGGTATGCACGGCTATGCACGGGCATGCACAAGTATGTGTAACGGATGCCAACTAGTACTGTTCGGCGTAGAACGTTAGTAAACCTCCCTCCCAAAGCCTCATACAGTATCGGTAGCGCTGAGCTATCGGTCGGACCTTTAGCTCAGCGCGATCGTGCTGTGTCTCCCATGCTCGAACTGTGTAGTTGACTGAGAGGTCGCGGGTTCGTGTCCCGTGTGGGGCGAACTGCGCAGGATGATCTCTGTCA
Organism: Pholidichthys leucotaenia; assembly: GCA_020510985.1. Classification (NCBI taxonomy): domain Eukaryota; kingdom Metazoa; phylum Chordata; class Actinopteri; order Cichliformes; family Pholidichthyidae; genus Pholidichthys; species Pholidichthys leucotaenia. The sequence goes on from CM035840.1 coordinate 421,757,885, forward strand.
CAATGGTGCCGTGAACCCGGGATGGGAGTGAGGTTTAAGGGGGAGAGTGTAACGGATGCCAACTAGTACTGTTCGGCGTAGAACGTTAGTAAACCTCCCTCCCAAAGCAGGATGATGATCTCTGTCACATATGCACTAGTAAATTGTAAAGATAAAACTTCTGTTTTTTAGTAAAATATCTATTGAATGTGATACTGAAATAAAGCAGTTATCAAAATTGTAAAAAGTTAAAAGTGCTATGATTAAAAAACTGCTCTGGTATATTCATCACATTTTAAATTGCAAAGATAAATCTGTATTCTGTTTTTTAGTAAAACATCTATTGCGAATGATACAAAAAAAAATCTTATCAAAATTAATAAAAGTTAAAATCCGATGGACAACCACTAAACTCTTTATTTTATTTGGTTCTACCACTAGGGGGCGGGCTTTGATAAACAGGGTTTCCTGTTCGCTAATTTGAACAGCACAGCTGCAACTGTGGTTGCTAGTTCCGAGTATTTCCCATGACTTGATTTCCTTTCAAATTGGGCTTGTTTTACAAGTTAAGACATTAAGTTTTTCGTTAAGATAATAAAATTATCGAATTAACAATTTTCGAAGTTCACTTATTTTATCTTATTTTTGAAGCGCGAAGTTGATTGTTCAGGGTTATTTTTAAAGTTAGAGTCGCTTGTTTGTCTCACAAAAGCTGCTGGAGTTCGACTCGATGGAAGTGTTGTGGCTACTCTTCTGAGAGGTAACTGTGACAAATACTTTCATGTGAAATGTTTTAAAATCATTTACTTGCTTAGCCACGATACTGGACGTAAACACGTTTAGCAGATAAATAATTTCATTATAAACCATTAGAAGACAGTACGTTGAACGGCGACAAGGCTAAACGGAATGTAAAAGCGTTCTACTGGACTAATGAATGAATGAATGAATGAATTTATTTATTTCGGATAGTACATTACAGGTTAAAAGAAACTGTATAATATAACAACAAGGTCAAATTAGACAAAGACTCCTTCTACTATACAATTCCACGTGAGTTATCCGAAATGGGTGATGGCTGAAGCCGCAGCTTATATTGCCCACCCATATTCCATCCAAGAATTCAAAGGAGAAAAAAGAGAAAACAAGACAAGAGCGATTACAATTTAAAACAAGGCTAAGACAAAATATGACTGAGAGAAAAAGAAAACTGAGCTAGTCTAAGTTAAGCGGTTACTATTCAAAAACAAATCTAAGACATAGTGTCACAGAGAAAAAAGAAAAACTAAGCTATAACACAACACAGGCTGGAAATGTCAATCCTTATGTGAGTTTACATGTCGTCTTGTAAATATGTTTGGAGTATTTCTTCCTTTAGTTTTTGTTTAAATTGTCCAAGCTTTGTACATGATTTTAATTCAGTCTACTACTGTCTACTGTTGTGTTTAAAAGTGGAAATTGCAACGTTAAAACAAATTAACAAACAAACAGTTTCCCGGTGGAGGCGAGTTAATCTGCCTGCATGCCATGCGCCCTTCCGTTAACTGTCAGAGTTCAAAATTTAGATTAATCTGGCACCACGATAGAGAACCTGTCATCCAAACTAAAAATGCACTTAACTAAAATTAGCGTCACCTTATGGTAGCCTATTAATACTTACTAGTACATGCCCGTGCATAGCCTTGCATGCCTTTAGAAACAAAGTATAAGCAAGTATTTCTGCATGCCCATAGAAAGCAGGTGTAAGCAAGCACGTCAGTGTGGGGAGCGTGAAATAAAGAGACTGAATTATTTCTCAATTCAGGTTTAATGCAGAATTCACATCCCCAGCTATCTCTCAAGAACAGAAGAGAGTGAGCTGCATCAAAACCCCCACATTTATACATGACACATCAAAGGCAGAATCACACATTGCTGTCAAACCCCCATTTGACAATAATTCCCCCCCCCCCCCCCCCCCCCCCCCCGAGTCCCTTAGTCCTCCGTCTGGCTCCAGGAGGTCAGGATGTCCTTTCAGAGTCTTATCACGGCACCTCCGTCCTCCTGCCATTATCCACAGGCGGTCCAGACGTATTGTCCCATCCAAAACGTGAGGTCAATCAACACATGCAGTCCTAAGCATCTCCTTGTGCTTATACATATGTAGGCAAAAATATATGAGCTACATAACCCCCCCCCCCCCCAAATGTTGAAGAATGGACAATAAAGCATAGTCCACACAACATGGTAAAATCAACAGCATCAACTACACAACGTGATAAAATCACACATCAGTCCATACGCTGTCTGGGCTTCAAACGTCTTCCAAATTTGCTGTAAGCAGGCTTCGCCGTCCCTGCGGCGCCGTCCTGCAGAGAATCTGCTAACTGAGGAAGAGAATGGTTATTTGATCCCTGCGGGGGCTCCAGGACATGCTCCCTGGGGGGTCTGCCACGTCGAGGGGCCCTCGCCACCCGTACAGACTCGTCGTTCATCACAAAAGCAGGCTTTAGTCTGTCAATACTGTTTCCTTTCTGTCCCCCAAATCTAGCACAAAATGTTTACCTGTTTCCAGCACTCTAAATGGACCATCGTGTGGCAGGCGGAGGCTTGGTCGCAGAGCCTCGTGCCTGACAAAAACAAACTCGGCATTTTTTAAAGCTTTGGGAACAAAAACACGCGGAAAAGTGTGATGAACGGGGCCCGGGAGCATGTCTGCTCCCGTGCCGATCAGTGGTCCCAGAGCCGGGGGGCGCCCGGGTGCCGGATGCTCTGGTAGGAACTCACCGGGCAGCCTGAGAGGTTGCGCAAAAACCAACTCCGCTGGGGAGGCATTTAAATCCTCCTTGGGCGCAGAACGCAACCCCAATAAAACCCATGGTAGTTTGTTTACCCAATCTGCATCCGTAAGCGACGCTCTGAGGGCTGCCTTCAAAGACCTTTGAAAACGTTCGCATAAACCATTAGCCTGGGGGTGATAAGCGGTAGTGCGGTGAATTGTCGCCCCTAAGCTGCTGGCCATTGCTGACCAAAGCTCAGACAAATTGAGGTCCCCTGTCGGACGTAATATCCGACGGAACCCCAAAACGCGCTACCCAGGCCGTCAAAAATGCGCGAGCCACCTCTACAGCCGTGGTCGATGCTAGTGGGACCACTTCCGGCCAGCGTGTGGTTCGGTCCACTATTGTCAAAAGATGTGTGAACCCCTGCGACGACGGTAGGGGGCCCACGAGGTCGACATGCACATGATCGAATCTCTTGGCCGGAATGTGGAACGGTTCTAAGGGGGCTTTTGTGTGCTTGTGAATTTTGGCCCGCTGGCAAGCCATGATGAGATGAGATGAGATGAGATTCAACTTTATTGTCATTACACATGTATGAATACAAGGTAACGAAACGTGACTTGGCATTTGGGCACGCTCTGCAGAGCGCATCCAAGGCCGGGGCAGCCGCTAGGCGCCAGTCATAGTGGTGATAAAGAAAGAAAAAGGGAAGGGATATGGAATGACACAGTAGGCGAGAGAAAAAAACATGTTTATCAAAATGGCGCTCAGTGAGTGAGCGAAATTTTGATTGCAGGAAAAAAAAACCTCAATGCACATTTAGCAGACAACAGAACCAAAAGTCAGAGAGGATCAGTGAATGAATGGTTGTAATTCAGTATATGTGAATCAGTGTGTTCGTGTATGTTGAATGCAGGTGAGTGTTTATCAGTTACTGGAGGCAGCAAATCTCTCCCAGCCGAGATGTTATGTCTTAGTGTCTGAAACTCGGAAGCATGTCCTTGAGGCATGGCAGGTGGAAATTTCCTGAGCCAGTCACTGTCCTTGAGAGTTCAGATTGCAGCACACCAGAATGTTTATGAAGAGAAGCACAATCTTCTGTTTTGTCTTAATCCAGGAGGAAAATAGTCAACAGGGCACCGAATTCAAGGTCTGATAACACAGATCACTCAGAGCATAGAATTTACAGCTCTTGCAATCCTGTGTTCATAATTTCCATACATAGGCTTTAAATCCATTCTTGGAGGGCACCAAAACGACTCCAGATGTTTCCCTTCTAAACATGGGAAGCATGTCCGGCAGAGTCCATCTCTCTACAGTGCATGCCAGATGGTAATTTCCATGTTAGTCTTGCCGTTAGTTAGTGCTCTCCCCCGTCTAGTCGAATTGTTGAAGAAGCAGCTACGCTGGGACCGCTTTGATTAGCTCTTCCAGTTAAATTTTCGATACACCAGGAAAACTCCAGAGCCAATCAGCAGAAAAATCCTGTGATCGTGCCAAACCAGATAGATGTTTCCACATCATCAGTCGAATCATGCAGACACATGTGTTCCAATCCATGGGTCTCTCCATAGGGGCTCCCCCTGGCTCAAATTTACGTAAAAGTTGTTAATTTTATTAAAGCCGCTCACCAAATCCATTTTTTCATTTGGATCAAGATTCAGCCAGAAGAACAGCGACGCAGACAAGACAGCAAGCTGGGATTCTCAGTTAGGGAGGGTGGAGGAGGGTGAAAGAGGGAGCAGAAGAAAAAGCGACCGTTCTCTCTGAAGGGCAGGAAGAAAGCCATGCAGGCTTTCTTCATGCAAGAAAGCCATGCAGGTTCTTGCCCACTCTTTCACGTGCTTGCGCAGGCTCGGCTAAACAAACTTCTCCGCTACCATTTTCACAGAAGCACGCACCCCCGGGTGCGCCAGGGAGTGAACCGAGTCTAAAACGCGGCGACGCCACGCGGCCGGTACCACTGGGCACAGCCGCCCGGTAGATACATCGCAGATTAGGGGGGGCATACCGGTTTGCAAACTCCTGCTCTCCAGCCTTAACCCTGTTGGTCCAGACTGGAGCGCGCACACGTCCGCATCTCTACCCTGTTCCGCTGCCATGGCTGCATAATCTATCCCCACGTGAACTGGGGCCGCGTGCGCTTCCGCGCTGCTATTTTGGCCTGCGGCTGCAGTAGTATAATCTACCTCCGCGCGGACTGGTGCTGTTACAGCGCGAGAGAGGCAGTCTGCCACTACATTGAGTTTACCCACTATGTGCTGAATATCAATAGTAAATTCCGAAATTGCGGCCAGCTGCCTCTGCTGCCGGCCCGACCAAGGTTTTGAAATTTTGGCCATCGCAAAAGTGAGCGGCTTGTGGTCGACAAACGCGGTGAAACGCCGACCTTCCAGCCAGAACTGGAAATGGCGAACGGCTAAGTGGAGCGCTAACAGCTCCCTGTCAAATGTGCTGTATTTCCGCTCGGCTTCGTGCAAGGAACTGCTGAAAAATGCCAGCGGCTGCCAAACCCCAGCAACCTGCTGTTCCACAACCGCCCCTATGGCCAAATCTGATGCGTCAGTGGTGAGCGCTATGCGGGCCGTTGGGTCTGGGTGAGCTAGCAGCGCAGCGTCAGCAAGGGCTTTTTTAACCTCTGCGAATGCGCGCTCCCTCTCCGGGGACCACTCGATCGTATTGGAGGGTTTTTGCTTTTTAAGCGCGGCATATAATGGTTGCATGAGCTGCGCTGCGTGGGGTAGGAAACGGTTATAAAAATTTACCATTCCTAAAAACTCCTGTAATGATTTGACCGTTTGCGGCCGGGGAAACTCTGCAACTGCGCGCACCTTGTCCGGTAGCGGAACCGCCCCTTCTGGAGAAACACGGTGCCCCAAAAAATCGATCTGTGCCACACCGAACTGACACTTGACTGGATTAATTATTAACCCGTGCTCTCCCAACCTCCGAAAAACTGCCGTGAGGTGTTTTTCGTGTTCCTCCTCGGACGTGCTGGTGAATAAAATGTCGTCGAGGTAGACGAACACAAAAGGGAGAGCGCATAACACAGCATCCATCGTGCGTTGGAAGGTTTGCGCAGCGCCTTTCAGGCCAAACGGCATGCGTAAAAACTCAAAAAGTCCGAACGGGGTTATTACCGCTGTTTTGGGAATGTCCTCGGCCCGGACTGGGACCTGATGATAGCCACGGACCAGGTCTATTTTAGAAAAAATGCGCGCCCCCACCAGATGCACCGAAAAATCCTGGATGTGTGGGATCGGGTAGCGGTCATGTGCTGTGGCGTTGTTCAACCTGCAGTAATCACCACAAGGTCTCCACGAGCCGTCAGCTTTAGGGACCATATGCAGTGGGGAGGCCCATGGGCTATTCGAACGGCGAATAATGCCCAGCCTTTCCAGGTTGGCGAACTCTTCGCGCGCTATGGAGAGCTTAGCTGCATCCAAGCGCCGAGCTTTCGCGAAGACGGGTGGGCCAGCTGTGGTGATAAAGTGCTCCACTCCGTGTTTCGCAACTGTTGCCGAAAATGTGGGAACTGTGAGCGCTGGAAACTGGGTGAGGAGTGTGTGAAACTTACCGCCTGCTGTGGCGACGTTGGTCTGCACTGGTGGCGGGGACACTCGAGCTGCACAAGGGATTGAATAAAAAGAGAGTGCATTAACCAGCCGCCTATTAGCAAGATCAACTAACAAACCATGTGAGCACAGAAAATCAGCACCTAACATGTTGAAACTCACCGCCGCTATAATAAAAGTCCATAAGTGCGGCCGTGCAAGGACAGAAGCAGAGTCCTTTCTCCGAAGGTCTTGATGCTCGAGCCGTTCGCTGCCGTTGCCCCGTCACCACGGGGGCCTGCCAGCCAGTCGGCATCAGTCGGGGTGATGAAACTCACTTGGGCTCCGGTGTCCACGAGGAAGTGCCGCCCGGAGCTCGCATCCGTGAGGTAAAGCAGCTTATTTCGTTCGCCGAGAGCCGAAGCTGCTAACGACTCCCGGTCCTGGAGTTTCCCGAGCTCTTGAAGTTGCACGGCGGCACACACCTGTGCGCCTTCTCTGCGAAATGCCGATGGTAAAAGCAGAGGCCATCTCCTCCGCTGCGTCGGGACCGCGCCGCTGCCATCGTTGGTGGGATTGATTCCGCTGTCTCCGGCTCTCCGCTGCTCCCGGTCGCCGCACCGAGGTCTGCCGCTGCTGCGGTGGACGTCTGCTCACCGCAGGAGTCGAGGAGCCGCTGCGCCTCTCGGGCCAGCGCACGGAAGTCCCGCTGGGTCACACAACGCATGCTGGACAGGGTCCCCCTCATCTGCATCGGGAGGTTTCTCAGGAAGATGTGTTTAAACAGGAAATCGTCGTTGTCTGTGTCCCTCAGCTGCAGCATGTCTTCCATCAGGTCGACTGGCCTGCGTCCTCCCCGGTCGTGCAGAGCCAGGAGCCTCCTAGCCCTCACCTTGGCTGAGGGCGTGAAACACTGGATGAGGGCAGCCTTCAGCTCGCCGTATTTGTCGTCAGCGGGCGGCTGCTGTACCAGGCTCCGCACGCATCGAGCTGTGCGGTTGTCGAGCTTTGCGATGACGTGGTAGAATTTAGTGTCATCCGCCGTTATTCCCCCGAGTGCGAACTGTGCCTCGGCCTGGAGGAACCACGAGTCCGGGTTGTCCTGCCAGAATTCTGGTAGCTTGATGGAGACGGCGCTCGCTCGGGCAGACTCCGACGAGTCTGGTTCAGGGGAATCGCTTCTAGGCATTCTCACGTCTCTGATCACCAATGTGGGGAGCGTGAAATAAAGAGACTGAATATTTCTCAATTCAGGTTTAATGCAGAATTCACATCCCCAGCTATCTCTCAAGAACAGAAGAGAGTGAGCTGCATCAAAACCCCCACATTTATACATGACACATCAAAGGCAGAATCACACATTGCTGTCAAACCCCCATTTGACAATAATTCTCCCCCCGAGTCCCTTAGTCCTCCGTCTGGCTCCAGGAGGTCAGGAAGTCCTTTCAGAGTCTTATCATGGCACCTCCGTCCTCCTGCCATTATCCACAGGCGGTCCAGACATATTGTCCCATCCAAGACGTGAGGTCAATCAACACATGCAGTCCTAAGCATCTCCTTGTGCTTATACATATGTAGGCAAAAATATATGAGCCACAGTCAGCACTCAGTGATGCCTGCCTTTGATCTTTGATGGAGTGAGTCCTATGATCTTTGATGATGTCATAGCGAGTGCTGTGATTGTGAGTCATGCCTGCATTTGATCTTTGAAGATGTCCTATGTCCTCTGATCTTTGATGATGGCATAGCGATGATGTACTGCTTCGAATGGGTGTAAGATTTCCAGATATACACACAAACTGACAGAGATTCCTTGAATTTATCGAGTGATATTTTTTCAGATTTCCAGATTTACTGCTTTGAATGGGTGTGGTTTAAAGTGCTGTGTCCTATTGTGTATATGACGGCATGGTCCTTTTGTCTATATGACAGCATTGCAAGTCCTGATGTTCACTGTATATGACATCATAAAGACATCAAGGACAGCATCATATCATACGCTGTCAGGCAGGCATCACTGTATATGACATCATAAAGACATGAAGGCAGGCTTGATGTCCTATGATGCAGACATCATAGGGACATCACAGGCCATCCTATGATGTCCTATGATCGTGACACAGACAGACACACAGATTTCTTGAATTTATAGAATAATACTATGGTGTCTATATGTCATATAGACATCATGTGGAGATCATAGGAACATCATAGGCGATCCTATGATCGTGACACACAGACACAGAGATTTCTTGAATTATACAGTATATAGAGTGACATTGCTGAGTGAAGTACGTGGCGGTAATGCACCAACCGCCAATCAAATCTAGAAGAAGGGTTTCCTCCTGTGTAAGACAGCTGTGTTGTTCACAATCATGCTGCAGGCATCACTGACAGAGATTTGTTCACTTTATAGAGTGCCTTCTGCCTTACTGAGTGAGATTTCCCGATGTCCTGCTTTGAATGGGTGTGGTTTAAAGTAGTGTTTTGTATTTGGTCTCAGCTTCTCTGTGCCTTGGCTGGTGTGCAGCGTTGGCGGCCAGACGACCATTCCGCATCTCCTGGGTCTCAGCTTGTCTGTGCCTTGTGTGGTGTGCAGTGTTGCTCGCTTTGTGGGCATTTCGGGCTTCAAGTGACTCAGCATGTGCATGGCGCACTGCCACACGTTTCCTGTCTGTGCATCCCTTGTCTGTTGTACCCTATGCTGGTGAAGGGTCTCCTCCTGTGGCAGACATCATAGAACACTACATTATAGGCAGGCATGGTGAGTGATGGTCTATATCATCTGACATCCTATAAGTACCTGGGTATTCATCTGAACAATAAACTAGACTGGTCACACAATACTGATGCACTCTACAAGAAGGGACAGCGCAGGCTGTTCCTGCTGAGGAGACTCAGGTCTTTTGGTGTACAAGGGGCGCTGCTGAAGTCATTCTATGACACGGTGGTGGCATCAGCCATCACTTTTGGAGTGGTCTGCTGGGGCAGTGGCATTACTGCAGCAGATAGGAAGAGACTGAACAAACTGATTAAGAAAGCTAGCTCTGTCCTGGGGCAGCGCCTTGATCCGATGGAGGAGATAGGAGAGAGAAGGACGGTGGCTAAACTGTCATCTCTGCTGGAGTCCGAGTTCCACCCTATGCAGGACATACTGAATGCACTGAGGAGCTCATTTAGCAGCAGACTACATCATCCCAGGTGCACAACCGAGAGGTTTCGTAGGTCCTTCCTACCAACGGCTGTCAGACTGTACAACCTAAGCAGGGCTGCTCGCAGAGATAGCAAAAAGACGTAACAAACTAATAGTTTTTTGAATGCAAAAGATGCAATAGACTTACACAATGGTCCTCTCCGGCATACAACTAGGAACATACCGGTCGCTATGGAGGGTGAGAATATGTATGGGCACATAATCATACCATGTAGGATAACTAAGTAGACGGTTATGCTGTTTCATTCCATCTAGCAACAATGCTCTGCACTGTGTGTGTTTATATATTTGCATATTTATTCCATCTAGCTACAATGCTCCGTACTGTGGGTGTTTATATATTTATATATCTACATATTATTCCATCTAGCTACATTGCTCCGCACTGTGTGTGTTTATATACTTGCATATTTATTCCACCTAGCTGCAATGCTCCGTACTGTGGGTGTTTATATATTTACATATTTATTCCATCTAGCTACAATGCTCTGCACTGTGTGTTCATATATTCATATATTTATTCCATCCAGCTACAATGCTCTGCACTGTGTGTCTGTGTGTGTGTGTATATATATATATTTTATAGTAATACGTACATATGTTTATTAGCTGCTCTTGCTTGCTTGTTTTTTTTCTTGCCTTCTGATTGTTGCTCTGAGTGTTGCTATCCCTGTGCTGTTGCAATCCTGGAATTTCCCCGTTGTGGGACTAATAAAGGCTTATCTTATCTTATCTTATCTTATATGACATGACGGTATCGCCTATATGACATCATTGCGAGTCCTATATACCCTTTGAGATCATAGGATCATCATAGAACATCCTGCAGACATCATAGGCCGTCCTATGATCAATCAATCAATCTTTATTTCGGATAGATTAAAAAAAGTACAGATTAAAAGAAACAGAATAATATAACAAAGGGAGAAAGAAAATCCAACAAGGTCAAATTAGACAATAACTCCTCTGATTCCAGGGGTGTCAAACTCATTCCATGGAGGGCCAAGACCCTGCAGGTTTTACTTCCACCCAGTCTCTTCAGCAGGTGTTTTCACTGATCAGCAATCAGTAGGACGAAATTCAGAGAAATCACCTGTTGAAGACACTGGGTGGAGGTAAAACCTGCAGGGTCTTGGCCCTCCATGGAATGAGTTTGACACCTGTGGATTATACAGTTCAACATAAGTTATCCGAAATGGGTGATGGCTGAAGCCGCAGCTTATATTGCCCACCCATATTCCATCCAAGAATTCAAAAGAAAAACAAACAAGAGCGATTACAATTCAGAACAAAGCGAAGACAAAATGTGACAAAAAAAAACAAAAAAACTAAGCAACAACACAACACAGACTGGATATGACAATCCTTACTGTATGTGATTTTATATGTCATCTTGTATATATGTTTGGAGTATTTCTTCCTTTAGTTTTTGTTTAAATTGTCCAAGCGTTGTACATGATTTTAATTCGGGTCCAAAATCGTTCCATAATCTGACTCCTTGCACTGAAACACAGTGTTGCTTGGTGGTTGTTCTCACTGAAGGTTTTTGAAATATACATGTTCCTCTGAAATGATATTGTTTCTTCCTTATTTGGAACAACTTTTGGATATTTGCGGGCAGTGATAGATTCTTCACTTTAAACATTATTACAGCAGTTTTAAAGTCAACCAGATCTTTCAACTTGAGAGCTTTTAATTTAAGAAAAAGTGGGTTTGTTGGTTCCCTGTAAGCAGCTTTGTTTATTATTCTAATAGCTCTCTTCTGAAGCATAAAGACTGGATATATGTTTGTTTTATATGTATTTCCCCATACTTCAGTACAATATGTGATGTATGGGAGTATTAATGAATGATACAAGGTATATAGTGTGGGTTGATTCAGCAAATATTTCACTCTGTGTAATATTGCAATTGATTTGGATATTTTACCTTTAATATAATTAATATGTGACTTCCAACACAGTTTATTATCAATTATTACACCAAGAAATTTAGTTTCGGATACCCTTTCAGTCTCTACAACATTTACACTGAGTTTAGATACTAAGTTGTTGTGATGGTTGTTAAAAACTATAAATTTTGTCTTACTTAAATTGAGCGTTAATTTGTTTGAATCAAACCACAGTTTAAGCTTTCCTAATTCCTTTCCGAGTGTATCCAAAAGTTGTTCCAAATTGCTTCCACTGTATAATAAATTAGTGTCATCGGCAAACAATATTAAATCCATTTTTTCTGAAACTTTACATATATCATTTATATACATATTGAATAACAATGGCCCCAAAACTGAACCCCGTGGGACTCCACAAGTAACCTTCAGTAACTGTGAGTTTTTGTTACCAACACATACATACTGATATCTATTCTTTAAGTAACTACATAACCAGGACAGTGCTACTCCCCTAATACCACAATTTTGTAGTTTCTTTAATAATAAATTATGATCCACTGTATCAAATGCTTTTTTAAGATCCAGGAATACCCCAACTGAATACTCTTTATTTTCAACGGCAGTTGATATTTTTTCTATAAATTCCATTAGAGCAAATGCAGTTGTCCTCTTGTGTCTGAACCCATATTGCTGCTCACACAATAAATTATTCTTCAGTATGAAGTTGTCAATTCTCTCATAGAATATTTTTTCAAGTATCTTTGAAAACTGCGGCAATAGTGAAATTGGTCTATAGTTTGAAAGTTCCCCTCTATCACCCGTCTTGTATATCGGAATTACTTAAGCTATTTTCATTGCATTGGGAAATATACCTGTTTGGAGAGACAGGTTACAGATATACGTCAGTGGTTTCACTAAGCATTCAATAATAGTTTTGACTAAGAGCATGTCAATACCATCACAGTCCGTAGATGTTTTACTTTTAAACAATTTAACAATTTCAATGACCTCTCTCTCGTCTGTGTTCTTTATGAAAATGGAGTCTTTTATAGTAGTGTTTTTGCTTATTGTATCACCTGTGGGTGCCGTAATGGGTATTTCTCGAGCCAAATGATCGTGACAGACAGACTTTTCTTGAATTTATAGTGAAGTGATATAGAGTGAATGATTTATAGAGTTGTTAAGTTTGTTCCTTCTTCCTAGGAGAGTGTTCAGAATTTTGACCAATTAGCACAACACCATATAAGATACATCAGAGAATCAAATATGACATGAGAAAATCTATTCCATACTTATCTTTTATTTTCAGAATCATGCAAAGAATAGTTACACAGCTGTGGGGTCTCAGTCTCAGGTCAGATCTGAAGAGGCTGGACCCTGCACAAGAGAAAAGGTGATACATATACTCTTCAGTTCTGGGGGGGTGATGACGTACCCCCAGAACTTCCGACAATGTCTCTTCTTGCGGGGCTAATCACATTAGGCCTCTCCATCAGATACTTCTTTGTCCGTCATCGGTGGGCTGGCAGCTGTCTGGTCACTCCATATTGCATATACAGTAAGTTCTTATCTTCGCAACCCATACATGAACCTCCTAATTCAATTTATATAACCCAATGGAGTTCCCCTTATATATAGTAAAATACATCTTCTTTTACTGATAAGCAGATGCATGTGTGGAGCTAATTTCCTACATCCTGTTGTGTATGCTGTAAGCTGCAGTGACCTTTTGACATTCAGAGCATAGCACATTGTGGAGAGATTCTAATGTTTACCTAAACAGCCTATCTAGTCTAAACATTTTATAATGGAACAAAACATTTTATCACAGAATTCCCTCTTTCGGTTCCATTTTATGGAACTGACATTTTAAGGCAGGTACATTAACACACACAGGTCCAGGATATGCTTTTACTCATTGATTATGGCATGAGCGAAAAACCTGTTGGCAGATACATGTCATTAAGCAATCATATTTGCATTTTTATTCATTGATGCATATTTACAGGCAAAAATTCTCATGCCGACCCCTCTGCCGGGCAGCCTTTAGCATAACTTTCAATAATGAGTTAAGATATAGTAATATGGATAAAATGATAAGCAAGCAAAAACATTTCAAGTCATAAGATATCATTATCCATGTATGCTGTATCCGGGCCTCAAGACCTGCTGTACAACAGAGCTTTAAAGGCCAAATGTCACGTAATTTTTTTTTCCAAATGCCAACGAATTTTGATAAAATACACATAGCTTAAACCAAATATTCATACCGGAGACCATATCACCCACCCGTATTTACATAATTGCACAAAATACACCAGGCGAAGGCCCCCCCTAGCGGCTGTCAGTGTGTGACAGCCAATGCAGACTGCGGCCATGTTGTTGACGTCACAAATTTCACCCTGGCTGCCCTGCCTATCCACATTCACACTTATCAACATTGGACAATCATGACGGAAAGTGACAGCGATTGTGAACAAATTAGTTTAGTTTTGTTCTCTGGTGAATCGGACTTGGAATTCAGGGAAGACGACACCCCAGATACTGATGACAGTGGTTCAGACAGTGACAGAGGCATAGAACCTTACAGGTTCGAGCCGTCCGAGACGGAATCAGATGCTTTGTCTGATGACAACAGTTCCAACGATGACCAGAGAGCAGAACCAGTGGAAAATGTCATTGAATTGGACATTAATCGCCTCCAGAATGTTGAATGGTAAGCCAAAAGAAATCTGTGATGTTTAAATTAATTATAACCACCGGCAAAATTGGGAAGCCGAAGGGGGTCTGTCGAGGGCGCCCCATAAATATCGATTTTTCGGAAGCCATTATTATGACAATACAGTGGGGCGCTAGCTTACAGTAGAACCCTTTCTTTCCTCATTCAGTTGTAGCAACAAAATCAAGGGTGAAATGGAAGTAATTGTGGAAAATGACTTGTATTAAAATCCCCAGGATCGTGTGTATAGGGCCATAACCCTGGGTAATAAGGGACACTTTTCTCCGTCCTGCTCAAAATAAAAAAAGCAGAATTACACTTAAAACACATACCTGTCAAGGCATACCTCATGCCTCCCTTACTGGGGGGCTTTCACACCTGTACTGAGTATTTAAAAACTGTATTTATCGGCAGATGAAAGAAAACTGACCCCCCCCCCCCCCAAAAAAAAACAAAAAAACTGCAACATGACCTATTTCAAACATATTTATTCAAATGTACACTTTTATGGACACAATCTTGAGCCACAACTTTTTGGTAATGTGAAAATAATAAACCAAGTAGCACAAAAAAAATAAATAAAATAAAAAAAAAATACAAAAATATTTTTCAAATTTACATTAGCACAAGGTAGATTGCTTAATTTGAAAGTACACAATAAGAATTATTCTGAATATAGTTCTTAATTGTCAGCTAGATACTGTATATACACTTGGAATTAAAGAGTTTTTATTTGTCAGCTTTGTTACACTAATGCACTTGGATGAACTTGAAACAAGAAAATGTTCACTGATGCTGCTTGTTATAGTTCCAAGTAGCAGCCTTTGCTGACTCTAGCATTTCTGATGTGGCAGATCAGATCAGGTGGCAGATCAGAAGTGATCTGCCACCAATGGGGGTAGATTGTGCCCTGCCACAAAAAAATGACAAACCATCACTTCTGCTAGTGATGCATTGGATTTGGAAGGCGATTCCTCTCTGTTCCGGAGCCGCAAGACAGTGGAAAGTGTGAGGCCATCAGCCTACTTCTCACTGTAGTGATAATAGCTCACGCTGAGCGCTCTGCCCGCCCCGGCCATCAGCCTAATGATTGAGTCCACACTTCTCATTGTAGTGAGAATAGCTCACGCTGAGCGCTCTGCCAGCCCCCTAGCTGTGGGGGTCACACACACGACGTGTTCCTCAACACACTCACTAATTTTTTTTCCCGTATATTTTTCTTTTGGGCGTACAGAAATGGCAATACGCCCGTATTTGCTAAAATTGCATTTTCCCCGTACCGGTATTAAAATACGGCGAAAACGTATCACTTGACAGGTATGAAAACATTTCCCAGAAAAGTGTCCCTTATTACCCAGCTGTCCCTTATAGCCCCGTTTTACGGTATTAAAATACGGCGAAAACGTATCACTTGACAGGTATGAAAACATTTCCCAGAAAAGTGTTCCTTATTACCCAGCTGTCCCTTATAGCCCCGTTTTACGGTATGGGTGAAATATCCAATTTTTTCTTTCTTGTTGCTCACTTCAATCTTCCAGTCTCCATATAAACAATCAATCGGGATACCCCAAGCATCAAACTAGGGTACAATCTGTTTCGTCACTTCCGCCTTCTTCCCCAGGTGATTCCGGGGGCCCTGAGTGGTAACGTCAGGCCAAGCGCGGCAGTTTTAAATTAACGAATGTTCCGGCGTTACTGAAGCATATGCACCAAGACCCGAACGGATCGGTTCCCTTTTATATCTAGTTTCAAGACATTTTAAGGACCCTGTTACGTGACATTTGGCCTTTAAACCTTCACATCTTTTCTGACTACATGACCGCAAATGGCACAATATTTTGATGATACCTGTAAATAAGCACAAAGGTTATTAAGGAAATAAGAAGGGACAAGAGGTTACTAACACATGGCCCACCACAGGGGGGGTACCTTCAGCGCACCCCCTTTTCATGTAATTTTATATGCATGAGTGCAGCGTTGGATGTGTGTAAAGTGGACAGAACAGTGGATAGCAGAAAAACATGATATATGTATACATTTTCAAACAGAAGTTTCTCCTCTATCACTGTCATCCCCAGATTCACAATGGTTATTGTCGTGGAGGAGAGACTTAGATCCCACATGGATTTGAACCATCATCCTTTGGGTTGATTCTTTGGACAGGGTAGTGGTGATGCATCTTTCTAACAGCGCTCTGAGACATGGGATGCAAGAACAGTCCACTATCAGAAGCACTGCAATGGAGATGATAATTGCCAATATTATTGATCGAATTACTCCTGCCCAATGTCCAAAGACAGACTGCAACCATGCAGTAAAAGCATCGACCTCATACCCAGTATTTTGGCCAAATTCTGTTCTTAGGCCTTCTAGGGCTTCTATAGCACGTGTAATACTGCCATCTGGGCTCAGTTAAGCTGTATAGGTGACACCACTGCTATCTGCACTATGTCAGCAACAGTCTGCAGTAGAGGTCAATTTGGCTCAACAGCTCTAGCACAGTGAGTCATTTAAATCCAATTACAGAGCTTTTCCCTTTTTTCCACACTTGTACTACACATGATGTAGCTTTTATCACTTTAAAAGGTCCTTGACACTTAAGGCACTTTTCCACTTGGAACCCAAAGGCCTCGTTTGGCCTTGGACCGAACAGTCCTGTTCCGGTACTGGTGGTTTTCCACAGCACAAGGCTCACTGTAGTATGGGTGGGAGAAGGAGGGAGTTGGAGGCGGGGTTTTGAGGGAGTTGGAGGCGGTGCTACACTCCCCTTGAGGCTGCGCCATTTTCCTTGGACCAATTAGTAGTCCAAGAGCTATTTAATATCGTTTTGGTGGTGAGGCTGCTGTGTATTATTATGCATTACTCATCTCATGTAACCTTGTGCCATTGCAATGACGCAGTTTTTTCGTATATTTAATGTGGACGTGTGGAGCTTTAATATCACAGTTACAAGTACTGGGACAGCCATCTAATAAAAAAATATCTTACAAAATTACAAGTCCACATTTTCTTTAAAGTGTACTTGTTAATGCTGAGTACAGAATTGGGTGAGGCGCACCAAAACAGTTGTTGCTGTACACCCCACACTCACCCGTCCTTACAATGGCTAAGTTGAATATTTTGTGCAGATAAAACCATTACCTGGGTTGGCAATATGAACATTTCCAAATACAGAACTTAAAATATTAGGTGTCCCTGTTGTTGCACATGGATATAAAGCTTGGTCAGTAGTGGCTGGCTTTTAATGTATGTGTCGGCAGTTATTGGACTCCATAACACACTACGAAGTAGTTGTCATTGCAGTAACAGACAACACATGATGTCAACAGTCACGGGTTTATTCAACGTTACTAACACTGGTCATTGATTAATGTACAGTATATACATAATAATGGTTGGGAAAACGGGTCACACACGCCGTGCGAGGGTTTCAAAGACTGCCATGAGAGTGTTATTGAGGGCAGTATTCTGCGCAATTTCCTCCCTTCGTACAGCAACTTTGGCTTCCCTGGACTGACGGACCTCATCCACAAGCAGTGAATTGAGTTCCAGCTGTTGCCGCTGGAGCTCCCTCTGCTCACGTTGATGTTCCCGCTGAAGCTCCATCTGTTCACGGTGCTGTTCCCTTTCTGCTTCTTGCATCGATGCAAAAATAGTTGAAAGGTCTTGTTTTGTGTTGCTCCGCTTCCTCTTACCTACAAGACAGAAATGTGAGCTGGTGTCAGTAAAATCAACCTCAAAACATGTAGCAATACATCCCCAAAAATTAATACAAAAGTTAAATATTTTTGGACACATGTCAGAAAGTGAGACCCATATATTATACAGAATCATTAATCAGACAGTGAAGTATTGTTACATTTTAATCATTTATTGGCTCACAGCGCATGAATATCCAAAATTACTTTTCTCGAAAAATCGATGGTTATGTTAAAAATAGATATAAAAAAAAGAGGAGTGTTCTCAAAAGTATGAGGATTTATGGAGAAACGGATTTCATTTTCCAGCTGGAGTGACCATCGCCCCACAGTGCCTAAACAATCAAAACCTGGTGTAATGAACAAGGCATCACTGTGTTTGATTTGGCCAGGAAACTCTCCTGACATAAAACCCATATGGATTGTCAAGATTATGACAGATACCATCTTATGACTTTCACCGTCTTTTGTGAGTCACAAAAAACACACTGTACCATGACATTGCAGTTATTTTGAGATGTACCTGTACAAGGGACACACACTGGTGAAAGGCAAGTGCTGGGTTTGAAAAAATTACTTTTTTTTATGAGTATCACAACTGTGTATTTGTACAATACATTTAGTAAAAGCTGGGTTTATGTTTCAAATGCCTAGCTTTTTATGGTGGTCAAAAAATTCTAGAGGTGACCCAAATTCTATGGTGGAGAGACCCAGCTGGTCTATCATCTCTGAAGAGCTGGAGCAGGTGGCTGGGGAGAGGGAAGTCTGGGCTTCTCTGCTTGAACTGCTGCCTCCGTGATGCGGAGAAGCGGTAGAAGATGGATGGATGGAAAAAATTCTGAATGCATTTATACAGTAGGCTCAACTGAATCATGAAAATGAAGCACGCTGACTTTCAAATAATGAGTTTTGTGCTACAACAGCTCATTAGCTTTTCCATGCCTGTGATTAAATATGCAATTGCATTGCTGGACTTTTTTGATGTGCTTTACATGAAACAATAAACTGTACCGTGAGTATTACATTATTACAATATAATATAATTATATTATTTGACTATTGGGCTTTACCTGTGCGTGAAAGTGTTGACGGAGATGTGCCAAACTGTGAGCGAGCTGGACTTGGTTCTGGTGCCGGATGATCTAGATCCGTAGCAGGAGAAGCCGGGGTGCTCGTATCGCGGGAGGTGGGCTCCGTCGGTGTGGAAGCATAATCTAAAAAAAAAAAAAATAAAAGCACTTGTAATAGTTAACACGACAGTGCAACATGTACGCCAAGTTTTTTTTTTTTTTTTTTTTTTAAAAACCGTGATGGCGAGCTAGCTAGCGCGGCGACAGCTACGATCCACTCGTGAGCCACAATAACAGCGTGGGACTTGTTATTTATTTATTGTTATACATAATTATAGTTAGCATGAAACAGGCTGGATAAGGTAAAAACATTAATGTCAAGAAAAAAACACTCACCGTCTGTGGTTAACGTAATTGTCGCCGAGGGGTCCACTCCCAGCTCACGTCCATTGCTCGCTGGCCGGTTTCCATAAATTTGGTCCATGAGATCGAACCACTTCCAATGCTTGCGGTTTGCCCCGCTTCTACTGTTATGATCCTTTATGGATCGGTACGAAAGTGCAACATGTAAAAAAATAAAAAAACTTTTAACCAGGATTACAACTAACTATTTCATCAGATATTGTCAACACAAAAAACAACGAACTTTCCACTGTTGGAAAAATAACATAAAGCATGAATATCAGATCACTTACCGTCCTGTATATCACAATATCACGGCTTCAACTGCTGAAGTTGGGTGCGTCGCGGCTGTACATTCAATTCAATTCGGGTGGCTGGGTCTAATTCCCGGTGCGTCTCCGTGTAATTTCTGGTGCGTCTGTTTGTGCGCACCACTGCAAGCTCAGTCTGCTTCCCTCTGCATTCTCTCATCAGCCGAAACGCACAGGAAACTCTGCTGGACTGCGGTGTTGGATTTCTGCTGATTTCTGTGAAGCCATTCTCTCGTTGTGGTTTATAATACCACTTGTTCGCGGGCTCACTGACAAAAAATTGCAAATGGCGACCAGCAAGCGATTCTGGAAAGTCAGTGTAACGCCCACGTAACGCCCACTCTCATGAAGCTACGCACAGACCAATGAATGGCCAGCAGTGGCGTGACGAAACGGGGCCGGTACCCTTCGGACCTGCTTTTTATGTTGCCGATAAAAGTGTCGGTTAAACTGGAACTGTTCCGAAAAAGGGAACTGTGAGGCCTTTGGGTTCCGAGTGGGAAACCGGACAATGGAGGCCGATCGGGGCCAAACGGGGCCTTTGGGTTCCAAGTGGAAAAGCGCCTTTAGGTGAGTCCCAATGTGGTCCCACTACTTTTCTACATCCAGTTACTAGGTTCCAATGGGGCGGTGTCTCCTTGTTGAGAATGTCTGAAACCTGTTGAGAGAGCTTCAGATATTTCCTTTAGACTCTTGATCTACTGTGTCAGTTCTACAGCTTAACTGTTTCTAGGAGTCAAAAGTGAGTCAACAAATGGTCCAGGCATCTTCCTCCCTGTTAGCAGCTCATGAAGAGTCAGGCAGAGCGTCGTGTTGGGGGTAGATCGCAATGCCATTAATGCCAATGGAAGTGCGTCAACCCATGTCATGCCTGTTCCCATGCATTGTTTGGCTAGCATTCTTTTCAATGTACCGTTTGCTCTCTCAATTAGCCCTTGGGAGGATGGACGCACCACAGAACCAAACTTGTGCCTTAAGCCTAAGGCACATTCAACTTCCTTCAAATGTTTGTTTGCAAAATGTCTGCCATTGTCTGATCTGATCACTCTTGGAAATCCATGCCTAGGAATCATTTCCTCAGTTAGCCATTTAATCACTTCTTTTGCGTTTTCTGTTTTACATGCTTTAGCCTCAACACATCTTGAAAATGTGTCTACGGACACCAACAGATATCTGTAGCCTCTACATCTGTTTTCAGGGCCCATATCTGTAAAATCAATCACAATGTCTTTCCATGGCCCCCCCAGGGGCTGGAAAGGCTCCCATAGAGGCTTTTAACGTGTGTTTGGGATTGAACTTCTGGCATGCTTCACATTCAGAAACAACTAGTTCTGCAACATCAGCCAGATGTGGATGCCACCAATGTACTTCAGTCAAAGCAGAAATTTTTGTTTTTGAGATATGGCCTCTCAGGTGTGCTTCTCTACACAACAACAACAAAACCTTAGCTGGGGCTACTAGCCTTCCATCAGCTGATCTCCACAAACCTTCCTCATTCTTTTTTGCACCTTTCTCTATCCACCTACTCTTCTCTTCAGGACTTGCTTTCTCTTGTAGCTGCTTAATCTCTTCCTCACCTAATTCCATGTGCTCTTGATCTTCTTTCTGCACCATCATATTTGCCTGGGTAGCATAGCCACCTGCTTGCTTAGCAGCCAAGTCAGCAGCTTCATTTCCTTTAGCTACAACAGCATTTCCTTTTTGATGACCCTTACACTTCAGAACTGCCACCCTCTTTGGTTGACCCATGGCCTCCAACAGCTCAACCATTTTAGTTAGGTGTCTAATTGGTGTGTTAGTTGAAGTGAGAAATCCTTTTCTTTTCCAATGTGGCAAATTGACATATGCAGCCTGGTGAGCATAAGCTGAGTCAGTGTATATGTTTGCCTCTTGCTGTTTCGCATATTGACATGCTTTGGTGAGAGCTACAATTTCAGCTTTTTGAGCAGAGGCAGGCTGGTCTACCATTCCTGCCTCTACAGTTTGAAATGCATCTGTTTCTTCATCATATTTTACAACTGCAAATGAAGCACTCAAAGGTCCAGCTGTTTTCCTGTAGCAACATCCATCACAAAAAAGATTCAAATTTGGATGTTCAAGTTGATTTGCTTGGAGATTTGGCACAGCTTTCATGGCTGTTTCCACAATTGCACAACAGTCATGAGGTTCACCTGTGAGCGTGTCTTCCGCCATGTTTGTGCCTTCACTTGTGTACATGATATTTGGTGCTTGTACTATTCTTTTCAACCTTTGTGTTCTCTTGGCTGAGAGTGTGAACAACACACTTTGTAGGTATGAAGCTGCTCCATGCATTGTGTGCACAATCACAGTGTGTTGCATGGTAATGTGAGAAGTTTTCTCCAGTGCTTTAGCTATCGCAGCAACATGACGTGTGCACGGTGTATGTCCATTTTCTGTGTTGTCTAATGTTGAACTGTAGTACATGAGAACTGACCTTGACCCTATACCTTCCCCCTTCTGATACAGCACGGCATTTACATGTCCATGCTGTTCAGAAACATCCAAGTGAAATGGAAAAGTGTAATCAGGTGGTTTGAGTGAACATGTATGTGACATTAGTTGTTTCAGTTCAATGAATGCGCCCTCAGCTGAGGTGGACCATTGCAATGGTGATGTGAGATTTTTGTGTCCTGCTTCTTTAAGATCACACAGCGGTTGAATGAGTGCGGTGTAATTTGGGACAAAATTTCTGCTATATCCAGTAAGACCCAGAAATGGCATCATTTCCCTCACAATGCGTGGTTTGGGGTGTGAGAGAATTGATGACCTTTGTGACGGAGACACCGCAGAATCGCCTGAAGTGATCAGTCTGCCCAAATAGTGAACTCGAGGGCGACAACACTGCACCTTTTTGCGGCTTAGTTTGTAGCCTTTCTGGTGCAGATGTTTCAAAAGGAGCTCCGTGGCTGAAAGCACAGAGGCAGCAGTGGGGCCTGCCAACAGCAGATCATCAACATACTGCAGCAACAATATACCAGGGGGCAGGGGCAAATCCTGCAAATGTTGGCACAGTATGTGATTAAAAATGGCTGGTGAATCAACAAAACCTTGTGGCAGCCTAGTGTATGTGTATTGTTGTCCTTGATAGGTGAATGCAAAAAGTGGGATGCTGAAAAAAGCAAATGTCCACCACAGTAAAAAAATTGTGCTGTGGTGTAATGCTATTCAGAAGCAGATAAGGATTTGGAACAGTGTAATTTGTAGGAGAGACAGCTGAGTTCACACACCTTAGGTCATGGACCATTCTGTAGTCTGTTTTGCCAGGCTTTTGTGCAGGAACAATTGGTGTGTTCCATGGTGACTGTGTCGGCACTAGAACCCCTGCCTGGAGAAGACCCTGTATTGTTCCTGCTATACCTAGCTCCTTCTCCTTTGTGAGAGGATACTGTGCCCTCCATACTGGTTGAGCATTTGCTTTCAATGAGATTTTAACAGGTGGACAGGTAATCAGTCCAACATCTGCAGAGCCATCTGACCACAGAGTGGGGGGAAGAGCGTCCAATAGTGCACTAGAATTTGGGTGATCAGTGTTTTCTCTACCATGTGTTCTGTCTAACTGCAGTTTTTGTGGAGTGGCTTGAATTGTGACATTGCATGAGATGCAATAACAATGAGCAGATGGTGAATAATGTAGGTCCCTACATTGTGTGACAACCCAGTCAGTCAACTTAAGACAGTTTTTCACCATCGGCCCCAGTGCCTTCGCTTCCTCCCCTGCAGACACCCCTAGTGTGACATGGGGTGCAGCAGTGTCCGTGAGGGCATACAGAGGCAACAAGTCTTTGTCCAGATAAACTGCAGCAGCGACTCCTTGTGGTCCCACATAAATGTCTTTACACACCAAGTCCTGCACCCCCACCAAGGCTTCCCACTGATCATCATACAGTTCCTGATCATCGTGTGAATAGTTCATTGTGCAGTGGAGGGGATCATGTGGGGGGTCATAAGGTCGAACAGAGTCAATCCATGGTGCCCATGTGACGTATTTGTCAACCAGTGAGTTCTTGTCAGGGCTGACGTCATTCAGCTGCAGCCACCACGCAGTAGCAAGAGAGGTTTGATCCTCCTCTCTGTCTGCTTCCTGTAATTTCAGCTGTGGGGCATTTAGGGAAGTTGACAGCTCAGATGTGCCCCGTAGCATTGTCCCATCTGGCAAACACACAACGGTTCCCATGGAAGCAAAATAAATGTGATCTTACTTTTAATAACACATCTCTTCCCAGGAGACTTACAGGACAGTCTGGAGAATACAGGAAAGCGTGGATAAAATCCAGTGAACAGTTCAGTAGCACTGAGAAGGGGAGACATTTTGGGGTCCCAGAAAAGCCAACCGCTGATACGTAGTTAGAGGACAGGGGTAGAGAGGTTGTTATTGATAAGAAGCGAGCCCCTGTGTCCACCATAACTTCATAAGTCTTGTCTCCCACCGTGAGGGATAGCATTGGTTCAGAAAGTGCTATCTCGTCTGCGTAGTTCCATAGTCATTGCTGACTAGGCATCATGCTGTAGTTGGGAGCCATGTGTGATTGCTGAGGCAGCTGTGTCTGCTGTGGCTGATCTGGCCACACCCCGGGTGCGGGAGGTGAGGTCGGTATATAGCTTGTCCAGACACTTCCACGACCAGTAGGTGGAGCTGTACAACTACGAGCCCAATGGCCTCTTCTCCCACACCTCGGGCACATGTCATTTGGTGCGCCTAATGCTGATCTCATGCCTTCCCTGTATGCACCTCTTCCACGCCTCCTTTGTACCGGGCGTTGTTGCCATTGTTGATATACTGTATTTGTTGGGGTGCCAGCACAAAAGGCTCAGCAGGGACAGTACGGATAGTGGGCTGAGGAGTTGTCACTGTGATGGCCGGAGCCTGTACAGTGTTTTTCTGTGTTTTATCGTTATTCACCACATCCCTAGCTGCTTTTAGTTGGGCCTTCATCAGCTGATTAGATCATTCTGCTGTCTCTGTATCTTTTCCATCCTGTTTTTTGTTATATTGTCTCACATAGTGATGCACATGAGACACCCATTCTGGCCAGGGGTGAGTGTTTAAATCTACAACTGCTTCCAGAGCAGCTCTTAACAGGTTGTGGGACCGAAGTCTGAACCACATTGCAGAATACCGCTTGTATAGTTGGATTATTTCGTGGATTTTCTCCAGCCATATCAGTCCACAGAGCCAGACACCGTTCTATATAAGGTCCTGCGTCTTCTCCTTTTTTCATAGGAATGTCTGTTAATTCTGCACTTGTGAGATCTACAGGGAACATTTCTCTCAGCATTGCAAAAATGTTATCACTATGCAGTCTGAATGGAGCCTCATCTGGCTCATCTATGGTCCCTGCTTCCTCCTCTATGCTTTTAAGCATAGAAGGGGAAGTGTGAGTGACCACTATTCTCCTGATGTCTGCCATACATAGGCGGCAACCAACTGTGGCCTTCTGCATTGCCCTAATCCACGGGGATGCTCCCGAAGTTAATGGAGGGAGTGTGTCGCAAATGTCTTTAAGGTCCTTAAAAGACCATTCTGCATATTGAGCCGTACCGGCTTCTGTAACTACCATATGCATAGTTTTATAATTTACCTTAGGTATGACCCCTTTTTGTAACCGCGTACTGGGCATAGCCTTCTCAGTCAGATTTTCTATTGTTGTCCCATAATCACCAATTTTCCACTGTTTTTGTGTGCCTGTAGGTGCATTTTTATCAGTGTAATTTGTTCATTTCTGAGGGAGGGCTTCCCCAGCAACAGATCATGTTGACTGATTCTAGGCGTTGTTAAACGCTTTTCTGATATTTTCAGTCCACTTAATGCAGCCTCCCAGTTATCCCCCTTATCCCCTGTTTCCAGTTTTGTTAAAGGGGTGGAGGTGGCAGCTATCCCAGTTTTATTAAGGGCTTCTCCCTCTTCTTCCTCCTGACTGTCATAACGGTGATCGTGCCGGCTTAGTGGCTCTGTAGGTGTTAGTTGGTTAATTTGTTGTACTGTGTCTGCAGCTTTCTTGTTATCTTCTATGGTCAACATTGGTCTCATGTGAAGTACTCCAGTTACTGCCTTTACCACATCATGGTTGTCTGCAACATTTGTGGTGAGAGGCATCTGCTTTGCCAACAGGCTCATGCAGTCTGCATATGGATTTGTCTGTGACACACTAGGAGCTGGGGGGGCTGTTGGAGGAGATGAGACGGCTTCCTCATAATGAGGTGGTTTCCCATTTTCCTCTTTTTGTCTAATCTGCTGTAAAAACACCTTTCCAGAATCATTTATCAGTACCTAACCTTCTTTCATAGCAGCAACAATTTTAGGGATGTTGTGGAGGATGTGGAAATGACGAGACTGAGTTTATCTCACGAGTCGTCGCGCCCTCCGCCAGCACCCGGGCTCGCCTGGGGAAGCTAATGATCCTACCAGCAGACTAAATTCGAAGAGACGACGCCTCTGTGCCAAGTCAAAGAAGAATCCTAGTCACAGTCCTAAAGCCGAAAGCAAACAGCCCCAAGAGCACTTTGTGGTAGGATCGGCCCTTCGCATATTACAACTAAACGTTGAAGGCCTATCTGCAGCCAAGCGAAGCCTTATCGAAGTCCTCACCTTCCAACATTCGATTGACGTAATCTGCCTCCAAGAGACTCATATTGGCACAGAGGAAGCTGGCCGCTTCACCATCAAAGGCTTTGACCTCCTGTGCTATGTTCTACATGCTAAACATGGACGTGCCACCTATGTGCGTTCTGACATAGTTGAAGCAAATCACCTGATAACAACACATTTCTCAGACACCATAATCATTGGTGGCTTCCATATTGTCAATGTGTACAAGCCCCCTAATGCCAACTGGGATCTGCAGGTCTTACCCACCCTACCCCACCCTGCCATCTATGTGGGGGACTTTAACAGCCATCACCCTGACTGGGGGTACCCAGCAGTGGACAGTGATGGGAAGGCACTTTCAGACTGGGCATCCAGAAATGACCTCGCTTTGATATACGACCCCAAACAAAGAGGAACCTTCCACTCTGCTAGGTGGAAGAAGGACTATTCTCCTGACCTGTGTTGGGTCAGCTCTTTGAATGGGGAGCCATATCCTACACAGATCCTCATTCTTGATGATTTTCCACACAGCCAACACCGGCCCCTGCTTGTACACATTGGCCTACAACTTCCAGTCATATACAGCCCAAGGAAGATGCGCTGGAACTTCCGCAAAGCCAACTGGAAGAAATTCAGTGAAACTCTGGACCGGAGCGTTGTTACCATCCCACTCCACACCATCACTGTAGATGAAGCATACAACCGCTTCTGCAGCGCAATCTTCAAGGCTGCCCATACTGCAATCCCACGAGGCTACCGACCCCTCTATGTCCCATGTTTGGACGGAGAAAGTGCTGCCCTCCTACAATCCTATCAAACATCAGGGGACCCAGAGATAGCAGACCATCTCATTGAATCGCTAAATACAGCTCGGCGAAAGAAATGGGAGGAGACAGTTGCTGACCGGAGCTTTACCCACTCTAGCAGGAAATGTTGGAGCCTCATCCGTCGCCTAGGAGCTGCACAGAAGCCCCCTAGCCAAAGCCGAGCATCCGTCACACCCAACCAAGTTGCATCCCACCTACTGACTATCGCCAAAGCACCCCAAGACAAAGACACCAAAAGAGCAGTTACAACTGAGCTAAAAAAACACCAAAAAATGCCTGTAGAGGAAACGAACCCTGAACCCTTCGAGGCTGCTGAACTGGAGAAAGTCCTACAGAGCCTGAAATGTGGAAAGGCAGCAGGATACGATAACATCTTCCCAGAATTCATGAAAAATCTTGGCCCCCGAGCCCTAACCTGGTTGACACAATTCTACACAAGGATCACACAAACAAACTCGATCCCAAAGAAATGGCGGACAGCAAAGGTCATTGCCATCCCAAAACCTGGCAAAGACCACAAATTACCAGCAAGCTACCGCCCAATCTCCCTACTCAGCGTTCCTTACAAAATCATGGAGCGCCTAATTCTGCAACGCATTTCCCCAGAGGTAGAGGATATTCTAAGTGTGGATCAAGCAGGTTTCCGCAAGGACCGCAGTACAGGAGAACAAGTACTGGCCCTAACCACCTTCATCGAAAATGGCTTCGAGAGCAGACTGAAGACAGGGGCTGTGTTTCTCGACCTTACAGCCGCCTATGATACGGTCTGGCACAAAGGCCTCCTCCTGAAACTTATAAAGGCGATCCCTGCTTGGGCAACAGCAATTATAAAAACCCT
Source organism: Pholidichthys leucotaenia (assembly GCA_020510985.1). Taxonomy (NCBI): domain Eukaryota; kingdom Metazoa; phylum Chordata; class Actinopteri; order Cichliformes; family Pholidichthyidae; genus Pholidichthys; species Pholidichthys leucotaenia. The sequence goes on from CM035840.1 coordinate 421,785,757, forward strand.
GCTGACCAACCGAAGGTTCAGAGTCCACCTCAGTCAGAAGACAAGTGCATGGAGAATGCAGAAAAACGGACTCCCACAAGGCTCAGTTCTAGCTCCAACTCTGTTCAACCTCTACATAAACGACCTGCCTACTACAAAATCCCGCAAATTCACCTATGCAGACGACATCTGTTTGGCATTCCAAGCACCAGACTTTGAACCACTGGAACGGGTGCTCACGGAAGATCTTGCCAAACTGGACCAGTTCTGCAAAATCTGGCGTCTAAAACCAGGCCCAGCAAAAACCGTCTCCAGTGTATTCCATCTCCACAATGCAAAAGCTGCCAGAGAACTAAACATCCACCTGAGCGGACTCAAGCTTAAGCATGCCCCAAATCCAACTTATCTTGGAGTGACCCTTGATAGGACCTTATCCTTCAAGGAACATCTAAAGGGGACGGCTGCTAAGGTGAAGGTACGAAACAACCTGCTCTGCAAGCTCGCTGGTGCAAAATGGGGGGCGGCAGTCTCCACCCTGCGCACCTCAGCACTGGCCCTTTCATACTCTGTAGCAGAATATTGTGCCCCTGTCTGGTCCAGGTCATCTTACACACACCATGTAGACACCCAGCTCAACACAACCATGAGAACTATAACTGGAACAATCCGCTCAACACCACTCCCCTGGCTCTCTGTACTGTCAAACATAGCCCCTCCACACATCCGGCGAGCAGCATTAACTCAAAGGATGCTCCAAAAAGTTAAAGATTCTCCTCACTTACCAATCCATGCAGATATCTACACTCCACCCACTGCCCGACTTTCATCCAGACGGCCGATTTGGAAAAACCCTCCCCCAGCTGACTTTACCATCCAGACAGCTTGGCAAGAGGAATGGGAGACCAAGGAGGTCCCAAACAAACAGCTGGTGATAAACCCCAACCAACAGGTCCCGGGCACCAACCTCCCAAGGAGACAGTGGTCTACACTCAATCGCTTCAGGACTGGACATGGCCCCTGCTTGGCCAGCCTTTACAGATGGGGCAGTAGCCCTAGCCCTCTGTGCGCATGTGGAGAGGAGCAAACAATGGAACACATCATAGAGGCTTGCCCGCTCCAAAGACTGGAAGGAGGATTACACACCCTCCATACAGCAAACCAGGAGGCAACTGCTTGGCTTAAGGACTTTGCATTCGCTAAATAAATAAATAAATCTCACGAGTCAGGTTTATTTCATTCTCCAACATCATCCAAACAGAAAGAGAAAGAATCCCCCAACATCTGCCCCTTTTATATCCCAGGACATCAAAGCACACAGTCACATTGTCTTTTAATCCCAAGTCACAATGCGTCTTCTTCCAGGTCTTCTCACCCCCACCTAAAGTCACTGGTGGTCAGGAAATCCCTCAAGGTCGTCTCTTTGCATACAAAAGGCCACCTCTCACATCCTCCGGTCATCTCCTAGGAGGCTCAGTCCTTTTGTTCCTCTGAGACGTGAAGCATACCATAAGCATACAGTAATACACATGTGAAGCATATGAAACCCACATATGTGTCCCACATGACCCCCCCCCCCCCAAACGTCTAAGATGGAACAACGTAATAACAGTTTGCATGTCATAATAAAATCACTACACATCAGTCCACATGCTGCTTGGGCCTCAGTCTTCTCCCGCGGCTGCTGTAAACAGGCTTTACCACCTCCGCGGCGCCCTCCTGCTGGGGAGCTGCTGTCTGGGGATGAGAACTGTTAGTCAATCTCTGTGGGTGTTCTGGGGAATGCTCTCTAGGGGGGTCTGCCACGCCAAGGAGCCTTGGCCAACTGCACACCTTCGTCAGCTACCACAAAAGCGGGATTGAGCCTGTTTATGCCAATCATTTCTTTTCTGCCCCCCAAATCTAGCAAAAAATGCTTATCCCTATGGTCCATCATAAGGTGGGCGTAACGGTGGGCGATGGGCATCGTGTCTGACAAAAACAAACTCCGCATTTTTTAAAGCCTTAGGCACAAAAACGCGCGGAAAACTGTGGTGAACGGAGCCAGGTAGCGTGCTCGAGTCCATGCTACTCTGTAACCATTGAGCTGGGGAGCACTCTGGCGCAGGATTATCTGGGAGAAATTCCCCGGGCAGCCGAAGTGGCTGTGCGAAAACTAGCTCAGCTGGGGAGGCTTCTAAATCCTCTTTAGGTGCAGAACGCAACCCCAATAAAACCCATGGTAGCCTGTCCACCCAATTTGCATCCGTAAGCGACGCTCTGAGGGCCGCCTTCAATAACCTGTGAAAACGTTCGCATAACCCGTTAGCCTGCGGGTTGTACGCGGTCGTGCGGTGGATCGTTGCCCCCAGGCTGCGGGCCATCGCTAACCAAAGTTCGGAAACAAACTGAGGGCCTCTGTCGGACGTAATGTCCGACGGGACTCCAAAACGCGCTACCCATGCCGTTAAAAACGTGCGCGCGACCTCCTCGGCTGTGGTTGATGACAGTGGGACCACTTCCGGCCAGCGCGTGGTGCGGTCAACCATTGTCAGAAGATGTGTGCGCCCCTGTGAGGGCGGGAGGGGGCCTACGAGGTCCACGTGAACATGATCAAACCTTTTAGCCGGAATGTGAAACGGCTCCAAGGGAGCTCTCGTGTGTTTGTGTACTTTGGCCCGTTGACAAGCTCTGCAGGCTGCCGCCCACTCTCTAACTTGTTTGCGCAGGCTCGGCCATACAAATTTCTCTCCCACCATTTTGACCGACGCGCGCACTCCCGGGTGCGCCAGAGAATGGATCGAGTCAAAAACGCGGTGGCGCCACGCGGCGGGTACCACAGGACGCGGTCGCCCAGTGGAGACATCGCAGATTAGGGGGGGCATACCGTCTTGCAGCACCCTGTCCTCCAGCCTTAACCCTGTTGGTCCAGACTGGAGCGCGCGAACGTCCGCGTCACTAACCTGATCCGCGGCCATGGCTGCATAATCTATTCCTACGCGGACTGGGGCCGTGCGCACTTCTGCGTCGCTAACCCGATCCGCGGCCATGGTTGCAAAATCTACCCCCACGCGGACTGGAGCCGCTACGGCGCGCGAGAGGCAGTCTGCCACTACATTAAGTTTACCCGCCACATGCTGGATATCGGTAGTAAACTCCGAGATCGCAGCCAGCTGTCTCTGCTGCCGGCCCGACCACGGTTCTGAAACCTTGGCCATCGCGAAAGTTAGCAGCTTGTGGTCAACGAACGCGGTGAAACGGCGTCCCTCCAGCCAGAACTGGAAGTGGCGAATGGCCAAGTGGAGAGCTAACAACTCCCTGTCGAATGCGCTGTATTTTCGTTCACTATCGCGCAAGGTCCTGCTGAAAAAGGCGAGCGGTTGCCAAGCTCCGGCTACATACTGTTCCACGACCGCCCTTATGGCCACATCTGACGCGTCAGTAGTGAGCGCTATGCGGGCCGTTGGGACTGGATGTGCTAACAACACAGCGTTCGCCAGGGCTGTTTTGACTTTAGAGAATGCGCGCTCTCGCTCCGGAGACCATTCGATTTTATTTGTGGGTTTTTGTTTCTTTAGTGCAGCATACAATGGTTGCATGAGCTGCGCAGCGCGGGGGAGGAAACGGTTATAAAAATTCACCATTCCCAAAAACTCCTGTAGTGCTTTGACTGTTTGTGGCTGGGGAAAATTTGTTACTGCGCGCACTTTGTCAGGCAGAGGAACTGCTCCTTCTGGAGAGACGCGATGCCCCAAAAAAATCAATCTGCGTCACCCCGAACTGACACTTCGCTGGGCTGATTATTAACCCGTGCTCTGCCAACCTCTGGAAAACTGCCGTGAGGTGGTTTTCGTGTTTGTCTTCGGACGCGCTGGCTACCAATATGTCGTCCAGGTAGACGAACACGAAGGGGAGATCGCGCAACACCGCGTCCATCATGCGTTGGAACGTCTGTGCTGCGCCTTTAAGCCCAAACGGCATGCGCAAAAACTCGAATAGCCCGAACGGAGTTATTACCACTGTTTTGGGTATGTCCTCAGCGCGCACTGGGACCTGGTGGTAACCGCGTACCAAGTCTATCTTAGAAAAAACGCGCGCCCCCGCCAAATGAACTGAAAAATCTTGGATGTGCGGGATCGGGTAGCGGTCGTGCGCTGTAGCGTTGTTCAACCTGCGGAAATCACCGCAAGGTCGCCACGAGCCATCAGCTTTCGGGACCATGTGAAGCGGTGAAGCCCATGGGCTTTTCGAACGCCTGATGATGCCCAACTTTTCCAGGTTGGCAAACTCCTCGCGCGCTATGGTCAGTTTAGCTGAATCCAAGCGCTGAGCTTTTGCAAAAACGGGCGGTCCGGTGGTAGTAATAAAATGTTCCACCCCGTGTTTAGCCACGGTCGCTGAAAATGTTGGGACCGTGAGTGCTGGGAACTGAGTGAGGAGTGTGTGGAACTTACCACTCGCAGCTGTGACGTTGGCTTGTGCTGTTGGCAGGGCCACTTGAGCTGTACAGGGAATAGAATAAAAAGAGAGTGCATTAACCAGGCGTCTGTTAGCAAGATCAACCAACAAACCATGTGAGCACAAAAAATCAGCCCCTAACATGTTGAAATTGACTGCAGCTATGACGAAAGTCCACTCGAATGTACGGCCGTGTAGGGACAGAAGCAACATCCTCTCACCAAAGGTCTTAATCGCCGAGCCATTCGCTGCTGACACCCCGGGACCACTGGAAGGCGCCAGCCGGTCAGCGGAGGAAGGTGTGATGAAACTCAGCTGGGAGCCTGTGTCCACGAGGAAATGTCTCCCCGAGCGCGCATCCCTCAAGTAGAGCAGCTTGTTCTCCTCTCCGAGGGCCGCAGCTGCTACCAACCCCCGGTCTTGGCGTTTCCCGAGCGCTTGAAATGGCACGGTGGTATACATTTGCGTGCCCTCTCTGCGAAGCGGCGATGGTAGAAACAAAGGACATCGTCTGCTTCGTGTTTCTTGGCCTTTGCCGCCGCCGTCGTCGGTGAGTCTGGTACTGCTGCCTCTGGCCCCCTGCCATCTCCGGACGTTGCGCCGAGCTCCGCTGCCGCGGCGGTGGCCACGCACCGTTTGGCGGCGTTGACAAGTCGTTGCGCCTCTTGGCCCAGCTCGCGGTAGTCTCGATGGGCCAACAGTGGCGAACCTGCCAGGGTCACTCTCACCGCTGACGGTAGGGTCCTGAGGAAAAGGTGGGCGAAGATGAAGTGGTCATCGTCAGAGTCCTTCAACCCCAACATCCTCTCCATCAGGTCCGCAGGCCTGTCGCTTTCAAATTCAGTCAGCGCCAGGAGCTCCTCTGCTCGCTCCTCCACCGAGGGAGTGAAGTACCGGATGAGTGCAGCCTTTAATAGAAGTCCCAGAGAGGGGCCATTTGGTCTTTTTGGCTAGAAAACCCATAGGGGGACCATCAAGTGGCCACAAGAGGGCTAATGTCTGGGTCTTCTAGTGTTAACGCGCCGTATTTGTTGCTGTCTGGCGGCTGGTTGATCAGGCTCTGCACATGCTGGGCTGTGTGGCTGTCCAGTTTTGCAGCCACATGGTAGAACTTTGTGGCGTCTACCGAAATCCTCCGGAGGTTGAACTGCGCCTCGACCGCGTTAAACCAGGAGCGCGGATTGTTCTGCCAGAAGTCCAGTAGCTGGACTGTGGCTGCATTCGTTTGGCTGGCTCCTGACGAGTCTGGCTCGGGAGAATTCTCTCCGGTCATGATACGTCTTAGGGTCACCAGTGTGGAGGATGTGGAAATGACGAGACTGAGTTTATCTCACGAGTCAGGTTTATTTCATTCTCCAACATCATCCAAACAGAAAGAGAAAGAATCCCCCAACATCTGCCCCTTTTATACCCCAGGACATCAAAGCACACAGTCACATTGTCTTTTAATCCCAAGTCACAATGCGTCTTCTTCCAGGTCTTCTCACCCCCACCTAAAGTCACTGGTGGTCAGGAAATCCCTCAAGGTCGTCTCTTTGCATACAAGAGGCCACCTCTCACATCCTCCTGTCATCTCCTAGGAGGCTCAGTCCTTTTGTTCCTCTGAGACGTGAAGCATACAATAAGCATACAGTAATACACGTGAAGCATATGAAACCCACATATGTGTCTCACAATGTAACACATAGCCCTAGTCTTTTTCCTCTCTGTTTCCTGCAATCTGTTTTTAATTTTTCCAAATTTAGGATTTCCTGCTTTGACATAATTTTCCTCTGCAGTGTGGTAGCTTTGTAGGATTATCTGCAGAGTTTCAACCAGTTTAACAGACTGAGGCATAGTTTTTTCTGACCCCGGGAGAAATCCTTCACCCTGCATCTGACACACCCACTGCTGAAATTTCTTCACCTACTTTTTTCTGTCAGACACATCTGTCTGCCTCTCTATCATTTTTTCTACCCTCTCACATATCTCCTTTACAGTAAAGGATGATTTTGACACAGCCATGGTTATTAGATTTTCCTATACAAACTATGGGAAGAAAAAGTTAGTAAATATTTACAACCCTCAGTCCAAAATTAGAATTTTTAACCTTTAACTGGTAATGGCAGCCTCTACAACCTTCTACCTGTCGTTCTAGTAACGCAGGCGGTAGAGCACATGGCCTGCAATGCCAGCTGGTCGCAAATTCCTTGTTTCTGTTAGACCAAACAAAAATACATTTCCCAGGGGGCACTTCAGCCTTTATTTCCCAACCCACACAATGTACTGTCTCTTAATCCCAGACAGCCAGAAGTGAGAATTCGGGATCAGAGCTAACCTCTTTCACCCTACTCCACTCTTCGTGTCTTAAAAGTAGGGTATAGGAGGATAACCACCCACACAGTTTTATTCCCACAAAATACACAGAACAAGACAATGACAACATACATGGAATACACAGTGTCTACAGAAGCGCTTGTATGTGTGTGTCTCTCTTTTTTGCTGTCTGACTATACATAAGAGCTCACCATTTGATTTAACTTAGGTTCTCGTCCCTTATTTTGCTGGATTTAACTTCTTAACAGTCCAGCTCCATAACAGAGGCTATTTACCTTAATTCCACGTCCAAAATTAAAACCATTGATAGCGTTTTTACGGAGATCAGCCCAGCTGATTTTTATCAGACTGACCAAACACAATAGCTCACCATTTGATGGTAATTAGGATTCTCGTTTTTTATTGTGTTGGATTTATTTCTTATTCTGTAAATCTCATATTACTCAGTATTGATACGTCTTATTCTTTATAAAAGACGGCTTTCCAATCCAATTCTGAAAATGTGTTAATAAAAGTGCATTAGTGGCTTAAAAAAATACATAAATATTATACACAAGCTATTCTCTGCATGTTCTTAATTCGTCAAAAAAAGACATCAAATTTCGAAATTTCTGTTAAAAAATATAATTATCAAATTATTAATTTCAGTTAGGATTATAATTATGACAAAAAGGCTTATTTCCACTGAGTACTGCAGACAAACCTACAGAGATTTGTTTAAAAAGGTTCCCTGCTCACCTTGTTAATGTGGGCCGGCCCCAGAGTTGTCTGCAATAGACAGAAGCTTTTCATCCGGTAACCCCGATGCATCAATGGCGCAGGCCAAAACGGCCATAATCACGTCGGCGGTCACCAAGTTGTTGAAGTTTTTTCCTTCTTCCTAGGAGAGTGTTCAGAGTTTTGACCAATTAGCACAACACCATATAAGATGCATCAGAGAATCAAATATGACATGAGAAAATCTCTTCCATACTTATCTTTTATTTTCAGAATCATGCAAAGAATAGTTACACAGCTGTGGGGTCTCAGGTCAGATCTGAAGAGGCTGGACCCCGCACAAGAGAAAAGGTGATACATATACTCTTCAGTTCGGGGGGGGGGGGGGTGATGACGTACCCCCAGAACTTCCGACAGTGTCTCTTCTTGCGGGGCTAATCACATTAGGCCTCTCCATCAGATACTTCTTTGTCCGTTAACAGTGGGCTGGCAGCTGTCTGGTCACTCCATATTGCATATAAGTTCTTATCTTCACAACCCATACATGAACCTCCTAATTCAGTTTGTATAACCCAATAGAGTTCCCCTTATATGTAGTAAAATACATCTTCTTTACTGATAAGCAGATGCAAGTGTGGAGCTAATTTCCTACATCCTGTTGTGTATGCTGTAAGCTGCAGTGACCTTTTGACATTCACAGCATAGCACATTGTGGAGAGATTCTAATGTTTAACTTTACCTAAACAGCCTATCTAGTCTAAACATTTTATAATGGAACAAAGCATTTTATCACAGAGTGATGGAGTGATGTGAGGTTTTATTTCTCTGGGAAATAAAAGCTTGTTGGTATTAAACAGGGGCACTTGTAGCTTTTCAGGGGCCCATAGCAAGACTGGGGGGTGGGGGTGCTAATTTTTTTTAATCGGGGAAGAATCCTTAAAAATAGGGGGAAAGTAAAATAAGTGCCCCCTCCCACACAAAAAAAAAAAAAAAAAAACCTTGGTCATTGCATAGAACCATTAAATTGAATGGAAAATTATCCAGCATCCATATGAATGTTGTAAACTTATAAGAAAAAGTTGCAAATTCACAAGGAAAAAGCGCAAATTTAAGGGAACAAATTGCAAATTTACACAAAAAAAAGTTGCAAACTTGCAAGGAAGAAAATGGCTCAAGTTTATATGGAAAAAGTTGTAAATCTATCAGGAAAAATATTGTAGATTTACAAGAAAAAAAGGTGTTAATGTATGAGACTTATCAGAAATTGAAAAAAAAATCCAAACTTTCTGAAGGGAAAAACCACAACAGCAGTCACAAATTTACAAGACAAGAAAAAAAATAGCAAATTTTAGAGGAAAAATATGTGAATTTACAAGAAAAAAGTTGCAAACTAAAGCAAATAATTCCGCAAATGTTTTAATATGCAAGTCACAAAAATAAGAAAAATGTTGCAATCTTATAAAAAAAAAATCTGAGGAAAAGAAAATAATACATTGATGATAGGAAGAAAGTTGCAGATTTACAAGAAAAAAAAAAATTACGAGGAAAAAATTCCTGACAAAAAGTCAGTTTTTTGATGAAAAACTTCATAAACTTAATGGGGGGGAGAAATCACAAATTTCTAAGGAAACCACAAATGTCTAAATGATTAATTGACCAATAGAAAAAATAATCGGCAGATTATTCAGTCACAAAAATAATCGTTAGTTGCAGCCCACAAATCAAGCCACCAAAAAAGACAGACATGTACGATGGCATTTTCTCTGTTTGTCCTCTGCACAGATGAAATTCATCTGAGTTAGACCTGCTCATGGAAACTCAGGCCTGGCTGGAGTCTTCTCTGCGCCGCTCAGCCAGTTTGGGCTTGGAAGTGCTGGAGCGAGCATCCAGACGCAGCGTGGACTGGACGAGCTCTCCTGCATCATTCCAGACCCCCACTACACCCAGCCTAGGTGTAAATGTAGCTGCCAAGGTACGTAAATATCTTTTTCTATTCAGCATCTTATTTTCATTGGATGGCCTCTAAGCAATTTGATTTTTGTTGTTACTTTCACATGTTGCATCTTCAGGATAGTTGCCCAGAGCTTCATGACGCCTTTGCAACCATCGCTGAGTTCATGGTGCAGACAACTCATCAGTGCAAGGTTTGTGAATATTTCTTTTATTTCATGTGTTGGTCCAAACCTAAATGAGAAGTGGGAGACTAAAATTAGGTTTTTTTCTGTCTTTGCCCAGAGGTTTTATGAGTCTGGTTGTTGCACTGAACCCAGTCCCAGGGAAAAGAACCACGTGTCCCGGTTTCACACATGGCAAGGAGCAGCTAAGAAAACATCTGCACAGTCAACCAGGAAACATGTAAAGAAACGCGTCTTAGATATCATGATTTTAATGATTAAGGAGGAAAAATGTCAAAAGAGGTCAGACAGGAGTCTCCATGGACTGTGATGTTTGCAGACGTCATTGTGATCTGTAGTGAAAGTAGGGAGCAGGTGGAAGAGAACCTGAAGAGGTGGAGGTATGCTCCAGAGGGAAGAGGCATGAAAGTCAGTAGAAGCAAGAAAGAATACATGTGTGTGAATAAGAGGGAGACAGGTGTGACAATAAAGCTGCGAGAAGTAGAGGTCGTGAAGGTAGATGAGTTTAAATACCTGGGGTCAACCATCCAAAGCAATGAACAGTGCACAAGAGAAGTGAAGAAGCGAGTACAGCTATGGTGAAATGGGTGGAGATGAGCATCTGGTGACTTATGACAGAAAGATAGCAGCTAGAATGAAAGGTAAGGTGTACGTACAAAGATGGCAGTCAACCCTGCTGTGAGATATGGTTTGGAGACAGTGGCACTGACAAAAAGACAGAAGGCAGAGCTATATGTGAAAGAGTTGGAGATGCTGAGATTCTCACTTGGAATGACAAGGAGGGTCAGGATTAGAAATGAGTATATCGGAGGGACAGCTCAGGTTGAGCGGTTTAGAGACAAAGTAAGAGAGGCAAGGCTGAGATGGTTTGGACATGTGCAGAGGAGGGATAGTGGATATATTGGACAAAGGATGCTGACGATGGAGCTGCCAGGCAGGAGAAAAAGAGGAAGACCACAGAGAAGATACATGGATGTAGTGAAGGACATGGAGAAGGTTGGTGTTGCAGGAGAGAATGCAAGGGATAGGGTGAGATGCAGGCAGATGATCCCTAAAGGAGCAACAGAGAGAAGAATAGGTGTTTACAAAAGATTTCATTCCAGGTTGTTCCAGAGTTAATAAAAGGTTCTCATTGTCTCCAGGGCCGCGTGTCAGCAGCAGGTGAAGATTTCTACATCGAGGTTTCACCTGGAACGTACGCCATCACCGCCAGTTTGCCGGAGTCACATCAGCAGACTCAGCTGGTCACCGTTAAAGCTGGGGAGAGCGTCGACCTGACCTTTGACCTCTGACCGCTCGTGACCAGAGCAGTCACTCTTAACCTTCATTTACAATCTTTAATGCCCTCTGTTTGTGTGTGTGTGTTTGTTTTTTATACAGATTATTGGGTTAAGAGTTTACAGTTCATTTTGCTATGGAAATTGTTTGATTGCTGACCATTGGAGCCATATTTTTATTGCATGCAAAGATGTATTTTTCTAAAGCTTTGCCAAAATTTGACTTGCAACATCATGTAATGCACTTAAGCGTATTTTTAACAGCACTATTACCACATTAGTATATTAAAATATTTTTTTAAATTATTTTGTTGGTTTTTACTAACATGTCACATTATACTGTATATTTTCATTAAATGGTAGTGGTGTTTTTCCAGGAGAAGACTACAGTCACACTGGTGGTCGAGGTTTAAAGTTGGTTGTTCCAAAAACATCTCTTCTGCTCCCTCTTCTTCCTCTGGTATCAGGAAGTGACTGGAACAAGGAGCTGTGGTTTGGTGGCGTGCTGATCTGTGGGGCGGGAAAGCTGAAAGCTGACGGCTGTGGTATCCTCCTGGGCACAACACTACCTGTACACAGAAATTAGCCACATGGAGTTTGAAGTTGGCGTATTAGTTTTCTTTTGTCTTTGAACAGTCGATGGATACCTGCATTAGCCATAACCAAAGTTTCAGTTAACAAGGCCTGTGACGTAATCCTTATGAAGCAAAAGCTAAGGAGTCAGCCTGCATATAGACTGAGATGTGCACCACTGCATTATCCACCTGTTCAGCCATTATGTGTGTATGAAGGGCAGCCTTAAAATAATTTATCTAAGATTAAGGCCTTAATTGTTTTTAAAAATTAATTTGTGAATCTGCTTTTCAAAGGTCTTAAAATACGGCAGCTATGACAAGCATGATAGCTATGTTGTGTTTATGGAGTAAAATCCTCAGGCAGCTCCAGCTCCAAAAAGGTTGGGACGTTGTACAAAACCTAATGCAATGCAATGGTTTGCAAATCTCACAAACCACTGTTTTATTCACAATAAGACATTTTACTATTTCATTAAAAACATTAGCTGATCTTGAATATAGATATGGTATAGAGCCATTCTAATTATTCTGGCTACCTTTCTCTGCATACGTTGTGGTGGCTTTAACTTTAAGGCTGCACCTTTTTCTCACCTGGCTGTCTGTGCTGTGGTTCCACTCCAGTTCGTCTCCAGTACCTCCAGGGAGGACGCTGTGGTTTACTCCTCAGCTTCACCAACGGAGAAACTGATCGTCTGGTCCCGTCCTCCGAAAGAGACAAAGAAGCAGAGGAGGAGAATGGCACCTCTGGGTCCATCTTCTTCACATCTACATTCCTGAGGTCCACCTGCTCATCTTGCTCTGCCCTTTCAAATTCATCCGTTCTTCCAAGACTGTCCCTTGAACTGGGTGGAAAAACACATGGGGACCAACAGGAGGGAGTTGGTGCTGGCTGGCAGAACAGCTGGGGAGAACAGGGGGAGCTATGGGGACAATGCCAGCTGCAGCATTGACTGGGAGCTGGTGCACACATCTGGAAATCCCTGATTATTCTGTCATAGTGGGAAGGTGAAATGGGTAAAACCAGAGTATCAGGAACCAGAGCTACACATCTGTTCCACATCAGCACCTGGAGGGTTCTGACACCACTACCTGCAGGTGGGGAGAATGAGATATCAGGGTATAGATTTCCATAATAACTAATGGCTAAGTCCTTAACTGTGTCCTTGTAAGCAGATCAGTCTGTCCGGGTACCTCTGTGATCTGAGGATGCCACCACACGACCTGGACCGTATCTCCTCAGATCTCGTTCCCATGGCGACAAGATGGCGTCACCAGGCATCAGACCGTGTTTGTGAGCCCTGCAGTCATTCACCATGTCGACTGAGCTAACTAGCTGGTGTCTTGAGGGCATGTCCCCCAAACTGGCACATTCTGGACGGTCAAACTCAATGACCCAAACTCCTCTGCAGGCCTGAGTTCAGAAACAAGAACCAGGTTAAAATCCGGCCTCGGTTTTGATAACGGATATTTTCTTAAATTCATCTCACAAACATTGCTAGGGTCCAGCATTAACAACTGCAATCTTCTTATTTTGATTGACCTCAAAAAAATCTGTTTGCTATGTCAGTAGAGGTAGAAGGGTGTGGTTTGAATCCCATGGTCGGGACTGAGGAGGCTGTATATTTTCCCTATAACTGTCTAGGTTTCCTCCCACAGTAAAGTTTAGTTTAATGTTTATTTGAAAGGGACATTACATACTAATGAACATTAATACAAATTTAGCAATACTGCTAATTTGCATCTGTAGTCCCCCAGCGAGTCACAAAAACACACAATCATACATGAGAAGAACATCTGTAATGAAACTGTCCAAACGCGATATGCTAAAGTGCAAGAGTTAAGGTGCTACAAAATAAAACATTCAAACGTCACACGAGTGAAGTACTGTGTAAGCAAGCATACACACACACACACACATGCACCCAAGCACCTCACAGCAACAACAAACAGCAGCAAACAAGAGGCGGGGCGTATGTGTGTGACGCATGAGTGAAAACTCATCCTTGCTAGTTAACCATGACTACACTGGGCATAGCTGTCTGAGTTGCTGTGCGTGGAGTAAAGCCCTGAATGAATATGGTTTGCAAGAGTGCACAAGTGGTCAGTAAGACTAGAAAAAATTATCTACATATACAGTATACAACTCATTAACTGGAACAACCACAGTATTGATGCCTTTGACTTGCTGGATATGCAAGCTGGGAGAGTTCAGTTTAACGGTGATTAATGTTGGAGATATTGTCCTAAAATTATCTAGGCTGTTTCACTTATAGTGCTGTGAAAAAGTATATGTCCCCTCCCTGATTTCTTATATTTTTACATATTCGTCACACTTGAATGTTTCAGATCATAAAACAAATTTTAACAATTTCATTTATTAAGGGGAAAAAAAGCTATCCAAACCTACCTGGCCCTATGCAAAAAAGCAATTGTCACCCTTGTTACATCAGAATTAAGTATGATTACCCACATTTTTTTTGAAAGCTTAGTTCACTCATTACACCCAGGCCTGACTGCCAGACCTGTTGAATCAAGAAATCATTTAAATAGGGGACTTCCGGTCTGGACGCCATGGCGACTGCAGCTTAACACTGAAGCTCTCAGACCCAATCCAGGATAACACCTTGAAAATCAAACTTAACGGATTTTTGGAGGAGTGAAAATCAAAAGACAAAATCATCATGTCTAAAGGAAAACAGAAGAAACTGAAATTCTCCAGGCCAGGACACGTATCGGCCGGAGAATCTGAACTGGAAGATCTCCGTTCAGAAGACGAGGAACTGGTGATAGCTAACAAAAGGGTTAGCCTGAAATCACTATTTGAGGAGCTACGACGATTTCGCCGAGAAGTTACGGCCGAATTTCGGGAATTCAGAGAAGAATTGAAAAGGACAAACAGCAGAGTGGACCAGGCCGAGAACCGAATCTTGGAAACAGAGGATCGAATAAAAGTGCTCGAAGATTCTGTGCTAGACCTACGCAAAAGACAAGCAGCTATAGAGGCTAAGCTAACCGACCAAGAAGGAAAACAAAGAAGAGACAACATAAGAATTCATGGTCTGATAGAAGGAACCGAAAATGGTTTTAACTCAATGACAGAATGCGTGGAATCCTTACTAAGAGAGAAATTGGATATTCCACAAACCACCGACTTGAAGATAGAAAAGGCACATCGTTCATTAGCCGCTAGGCCGGCGGCGGAAGCGCCCCCACGTTCGGTGTTGGTAAGATTTTCCAATTTCAAAATAAAACAAGAGGTTGTAAGACTGGCCTGGCAGAAAAAAGGATTTATGCACCAGGAGAGAAAAGTCTACGTGGAACACGATTACGCCCCGGAGGTCCTTAAAAAGCGCAGGGAATACAATGACGCGAAAAAGGTGTTAAGAGAGAAGAAATTGCGCTTTCAGACACCATTTCCTGCGAAGTTAAGGGTCTTCTACGGCGATGAAACGTGTCTCTATAATTCGGCGGAAGAAGCAACAGCTGACATGGCGAAAAGAGGGCTCCCGGTAACGGTATTTAAACCCGCAGCAGACCCGAGTGAGAAGATCAAAGCGCAAACATGGACAACACAAAGACCCTCAAAATCCACGGACCAGCAGCGGGAAACCCAGCACCAGAGCGTCGCGGATAAACTATCCGTTTTCAGGTTGGAATAGCGACCTTTTTTTTTTTCCTCTTTTCTCTTGAATCAATCCGCACATCCAACCCCCCTCATACAAGGTAACAAACTTTAAAGGAGATGCATATTCAGCATGTGGTAAAACATTTCATGGAACAATCATATTATTTGAAACAAATAAGTCTTTGTAATAAAAAAAAAAAAAAAAAAACAAAACTTGTTAAAATAGAAATGTGACAATAATCCACATGTTCTCCTCATACTAACAAACACTGTTTTTGCGTGAATGTTTGATGTGATGGGGGTGGGAGGGTGCACACAATTTCACAGGGTTTAGGCATAAAAGGAAAAAAAAAATCATTACAAGTTTGGATTGGGTTTTGAAACTCACGTTAAAAGCATGGGACTACTTTCAGTGGTAAGAGAGGGCCCTCAACACGTAACAGAGTTTGAGGAATTTCCCTCAGGGCCTTCACTCCATCAAGGCTCTTACAGGGTCTTTAAAAAGACCTCAGCTCAGGAAGTTCTTCTGACAGCTTTTTGTTTTAAAGTTTTTTACACTATGTTCTTAATGTTTTTCTTGTTTTTAATGTTCTTTCAGTTTCTGAGTAGCACAAAAGAGGGCCACCACACAGTTATACTAAACAAAACAACACAATGGAGAAACAGGGTGTAACCAAAATAATTTCATATAATGTAAAAGGAATCCTGAATCCAGTTAAAAGATCCAAGATTCTAGGCAAAATGAAAAAAGACAAAGCAGGAATAATATTTTTACAAGAAACCCACCTAACAGACGTGGAACACAATAAACTCAGTAGACAAGGGTTTAAAATGATCTCTTCATCTTCATATAAGTCAGGGAGGAGGAGGGGAGTAGCGACATTGATATCAACCAAAATTACATTTGAAAAAAAATCAGAACACAAAGATAAAGAAGGGAGATACAGTTTGGTAACTGGGCGGCTAGAGGGAGAAGATATCACCCTGCTGAATGTGTATGCTCCCCCAGGGGCTAACTGGAAATTTTATAAAAATGTATTCGACCTAATGATAACTAAAGCTCAAGGTTTAGTGATATGTGGTGGGGACTTCAATCTTAGACTGAATCCATACTGGGATGCTTCTGGTAATTCCCCACATCAAAATAACACCCAAAACAGGAAGACTCGGATGCTACTAAAAGAATTGGGAATCTGTGACGTGTGGAGGGAACTCAACCCCAGTGTAAAAGACTATACATTTTACTCAACTCCACATTCATCTTACTCAAGGATTGACTATTTTTTTATGTTTAATAGAGACATTGGAAGAGTAAAAACATGTAAAATAGGACTGATGGATCTCTCCGACCACAGTCCGATCTACATGGACTTAAATATCCAAAAATACACAAATAATACATTTTCTTGGAGGTTAAATTCAAATGTCCTGAAAGGACCATTGAAAGATGAATTGGAATCAGATATTCTCAGATATTTGGAAGATAACGATAATGGAGAAGTATCCCCTTTAATACTGTGGGATGCATGCAAAGCTGTAAGAGGAAAGATTATTGCAAAACTGGCAACCCAAAAGAAACTAAGACAAGAAAAACTATCCACATTAGAGTCAGAACTTAGGACCCTAGAAAAAGAACACAAAGGCAACACTCATTCTACTGACTCGCTCAAGATTAAGGAAATTAAAAACCAAATAAATGAGATCTACACAATAGAAATCCAGAAGAAACTTACATTTCTGAAACAAAAATACTATGAAGCAGGCAGTAAATCGGCAAAATTGCGAGCCTATAAATTGAGGAAACATCAAACAGAAAGAGCAATCTACAAAATCAGAGACCCAGTATCAAAGGAAATAAAATTCAGAATTCAGGATATTCTTAAAAACTTCGAGAATTACTATAAGAACTTATACTCCCACAAAAAACATAAAAACGCATCCGAGGCATTCCTAAACACATTAAACCTTCCCCAACTTACGGAGTCACAAAATAAAACACTACTGTCAGAAATACATCCTAAAGAATTGGAAAAAGCAATTATGAAACTTAAAGCTAACAAATCCCCAGGAGCTGATGGCTATACAGCAGAGTGGTACAAAATCTTTAAACAGCAACTATCTCCTCTCCTCCTGAAAACATTTAATTATGTCCTCCACACAGGGGAAATCCCCCCCTCCTGGAGAGAAGGGGTCATTGCAGTTATACCTAAACCTGAAAAGGATAAACTAGAGTGCTCCAACTACAGACCAATCAGTGTACTAAATCAGGACTATAAGCTTTTTACCATTATCCTTGCCAAAAGGTTAGAAAATATACTGACAGACCTAATTCATTTAGACCAAACAGGTTTTATAAGACAAAGACAGACACAAGACAACATTCGACGCACTTTACACATAATTCATCATATAAAAAAATATAACTTAAATGCAGTCATATTGGGATTAGATGCTGAAAAAGCATTCGATTCGGTTGACTGGTCTTTTCTATATAGAATCTTATCCAGTTTCAATTTTCATAACAACTTCATTAGAACTATACAGGCATTATATAAAAAACCAACAGCTAAAATAAGGATTAACGGTAATTTATCATCATCTTTTGAACTGGAAAGAGGATGTCGTCAGGGCTGCCCCCTGTCTCCACTGCTCTTTGCAATCTTCATAGAACCTCTGAGCCAATGGATAAGACAAAACCAAAAAATTCAAGGTATTACACTTGGTCAGAAGGAACATAAAATAGCACTCTTTGCTGATGACATTTTAATATACCTAGGGCAGCCGGACACTTCTTTACCAGAACTAACCTCAGTTTTTTCAGAGTATGGAGATTTATCGGGGTACAAATTAAACATGCATAAAACCCAAGTTTTAACATTCAACTATGACCCAAATCATTATTCACTAAGCAAACTCAAAACTAACTGGGAGTCGGAATCTATGAAATATCTGGGGGTCAATATCCCGAAACAACTCAACAAAATTATATCACTAAACTATGATCCACTGGTGACAAAAATAAAATCTGACCTAGCAAGATGGAATATGATACCATTCTTGGGTACTGCACAAAGAATTGAAGCAGTCAAAATGAATATACTTCCACGTCTTCTATACCTTTTCCAAACAATACCGGTAGAACCTCCCAAAAAAACATGGCAGGAGCTGGACAGAAGGATCTCAAGATTCATATGGCAGGGCAAGAGACCTAGAATCAGATATCGAACCCTACAGCTAAACAAAGACAAAGGTGGGCTCGCGCTGCCAAATATCAGGGACTACTTTAAAGCCGCACAAATTAAAACTTTAGTAGAGATATGTAACCCAGTCTACACTGCACAATGGAAGGAGATCGAATGCCAAATAACAAGTGACATCCCCCTACAGGCGATAATAGGGAACAATGCCTTACCTAAGCTTTTGAATAACACTAACCCGTGGATAGAGACCCCGCTAAAAATTTGGTTTAAGATAGTCAGAGAGAATCAAACTAAAGAGCCCTATCGACTTCTGCAATGGATCGCCTATGATCAGGACTTTACTCCTAATAAAACAGACACCAGATTTAAAAAGTGGAAGGAGAAAGGGCTGATAAAATATTACGATTTTTTTAAAGGGCAAATCTTAAGAAGTTTTGAAGATTTGAAAAAACAAGGCCTAATAAATCAAGACCTTTACAGGTTCTTCCAGCTTAGACACCACATAAACAATATACTTAAAAAGGAGGTTTTGGAAAGGGCCCAGTCAGGTGTTCTGAAGGTCTTCTTAATGGCATATAAAGGGATCCCAGGGATCAGATACATTTCTAAAATATACCAAGGTCTTCAAGACTTAAAAGGAGACAACACATCTTATATAAAAGAGAGATGGGAAAAAGAGGGGAATTTCACTTTACAACTGGAAATATGGGAAAAGCTAAATAAACAGCAATGGAAAAGTACCTCATCCCTGCAGTGGAGAGAATTTGGATGGAAAAACTTGGCAAGATTTTTCAGAACACCTGCACAAAACAAATTTACCCATAAGGGATTGAACTGTTGGCGCTTGTGTGGTGAAAAGACTGCAAATCATTTTCATGTGTTTTGGTCATGCCCAGTTATCCACCAATATTGGACCAAGGTACAGACAATATTGGGGAAAATATTCAAAATTACAGTTCCCTTTTGTAACTTTGTATTTGGGTTTACTACCGGACTCACTGGAAAGACGAGGAGAAAAATACTTATTCAATGTTTTAATATTGGCAAGCAAAAAAGCTCTAACTAAAAAATGGATGTTGAAGGACTGTCCTACACCTGAAGATTGGACTAACGTGATCCAAGACATTTACTCGATGGAAAAGTTGACATTCGCACTGAGACAGGACATGGATGGGTTCATGAACTTTTGGCAACCCTGGACCGCATATGTGTCTTCCATTAGATCTAATCTTTGACAAATACCATTTCAATAATGGTTCCGCTCTTTGTTCCAACACTACTCAGATGCTCTTTTATCTTTATTTACTTACTTTTTCTTTTTGTTTGTTTTTTACTGGTTTGTTTGTTTGTTTTTTTTGTTATTTGTTTTGTTTTTTTTTCTCTTTAATTTCACTTTTTCTTTCACTTTAAAAAAAAAAAAGGGGTGTTGTAAGAATTAATCTTCCAATGTTGTCAGATATCAGAAAATAAGGGAACATGTGATGAAAATGTAAACAATGCATTGCTGTAACGACCTGTATACCCTTTACAAAAACTTAAATAAAAAATAAAAAAAAGAAATCATTTAAATAGAACCTGTCTGACAAAGTGAAATAGGCTAAAAGATCTCAGAAAGTAACACATCATACTGCGATCTCAAGAAATTCAAGAACAGATGAGAAACAAAAACCCAGAACAGCATCTAAAGGACTGCAGGCCTCAGTTGCTTAAGTTTGGACACTGGTCCATGATTCAACAGTAAGAAAGAGACTAGGCAAAAAATGGCATCCATGGGAGAGTTCCAAAGCAAAAATTACTGCTGACCAAAAAGAACACAAAGGCTCATCTCACATTTGCAAAAAAAAAAATAAAAACATCTTGATGATCCCCAAGACTTTTGGGAAAATATCATGTGGACTGACAAGACAAAAGTTTTAACTTTTTGGAAGGCATACGTCCCGTTACATCTGACGTAAAATAACATTGTAGTAACATTGTAGAGGGTGTAAGGGAAAGATGTGGAGGCGAGACATGAGCGTAGGTTGACACAGGTTCTTTATTGACCCTCTAACATAAATACAGCGGGTGGACCCCAGCGTTACCCACTGGGGCCGGGTGTCTGGTAGGAGTCTCTCAACTCTCTCTGCATTCTGCATATACAGTGGTACCTCTACTTACGAAATTAATTCGTTCCGGAAGTATTTTCGTAACGTGAAAATTCCGTAAGTAGAGACGCGTTTTACATGTAAATGTCCTAATCCGTTCCAAGCCCCCCAAAATTCGGACATAAATTTTTTTATAAATCATAAAAATGCATCAAAACATGTAACAAATACATGTTACAATTAGATTACTGCACAATAAACATAAAATGAGAGTTGTACATAATTTAAAAAAAACAAAGAATAAAGTAAAGAATAATAAAAATTATGTTCATTTACCGTTTAACTGCTATCGTCATCGTCGTCACCTTTTGCCTTCTTTGGTTCATGTTCTCTCTCATCAGTGGTTTTTGCCTGACGTTTTGTGAAGAACTGATCCAAGGACGTTTGCTTTTGTCGGCTTTTAACAATCCTTCGGCTTCCTTTTGTTTTAATACCGTGCCGATCGTAGATGTATTACGGCCATATTCTTTGGCGAGATCAACCAAACGCATCCCTTTTTCATACCTTTCTATTATCTCTTGCTTTGTTTGTATGGACAAAAAAACTCTCTTCTTCTTCTTTTCTCCTTTTCCACTTATCTCCATCACTTTCTTGGGGCCCATAGTGAATAAAAGTTAATACTGTACTGTACACACACGTAAAACTGCCCGAACTTCCCGAACACTTCGTGGCCAATGGGATACCAGGAAGATGCTAGGCGATAGCCAATGGCAGAGCAGCTACAAGTATGTTTACGTTTGGTAAACTACGGGAGCTGCGAGGAGCGCGTACTTTTTTGCCTTTCGTATCCTGAAATTTCTTTCGTAACAAGAGGCAATATTTTCCCGTTGAGGCGTGTCGTAACCTGAAAATTCCGTATGTAGAGACGTTCGTAAGTAGAGGTACCACTGTATAGCCCCAGTGGTATGCACAAAGAGCTGGGCTAGTGCATTATGCTTGTGTGTGACACATTAACGTAACACTTGCTACCTTCCTGACCATAGATTCACCCCCCTGCCCTCATTGTCTGTCAAGTTGCTCCTTGGGGGGCTACCCCCTTCAGTCTATTGTTCTGCCCCTCTTCCTGCTTCTGGGTGTGAGAGGAATGTCCACCCACTGTGTCTAGTGTCACCACAACATAGCATTTCATAAAAAGAACATCATAGCAACATTCAAACATGGTGGTTTTAGTGTGATGGTCTGGGGCTGCTTTGCTGCTTCAGGACCTGGACGACTTGCTGTAACTGATGGAACCATGAATTCTGCTCTCTACCAGAAAATCCTGAAGGAGAATGTCCTTCCATCAGTTCGTGACCTCAAGCTCAAGTCCTCAAGTTTCGACTGGCGCCTTCGGGCTGCCGCGGCCTGGGATGCGCTTAGAGCGCGCCCAATGCCAAGTCAAATTTCAATTCTCCTGTTTGTATTGCACGTATGGTAGTATTGACAATAAACCTTATTCATTCATTCATTCATTCATTCAATGTGACTGAATTAAAACAATTCTGCAAAGAAGAGTGGGCCAAAATTCCTCAATAGCAATGGAAAAGCTATCATAAACGCTTGATTGCAGTTGTTGCTGCCAAGGTTTTCACAACCAGTTATTAGGTTTAGGGGACAATTACTTTTTCACATAGGGCCAGGTAGGTTTGGACAGCTTTTTTCCCTTAATAAATGAAATCATTTAAAAACTGGATTTTGTATTCACTTGGGTTATTTTTGTCTAATATTAAAATTTGTTTTATGCTCTGAAACATTTAAGTATGACAAAAATGCAAAAATATAAGAAATCAGGAAGGGGGAAATACTTTTTCACAGCATATCCCCTTACACGGGGGGGTTGAGAGATCGTTAAGTGACGAAAAAATGGTCAGATCTCTCAACAATCTTTCAATGAGTGCCCAATCATTGCCAAGATCTCTCAGTGATCTTTCAGTGATCTCCACGGTCTCCTCAATGTTTTGACTTAATAAAAAACAGTCAAGGATCTCCCAAACATTTACACAGGAATGGCCTTTTCAAGGCTTTGGGAGATCGTTGAGAGATCTGGGCCGATCGCTCAACGATCTCCGTGCTGTGTAAAGGGACCCTTATTGATGTGATATTTGCGTCCTCATTTTGCTTACAGCAAACACTGTTGCACTGGTTCTTGTCTGTACAGGATTAAAGAGTGTATTTGAACCTGTACATGCTGTATGACAGTGCTGAGGTAGTAAAGACCATCCACTTCTCTCCTGGCCAGCACTCTGCATCCAGGGAAGAAATCTGGACTGCACGTTCGTGGAGAAGATGGCACACAGCAGGTATATGGACGGAGAGGATTACCCAGACTGCACCTGGTAGGCAAAATCAAGAGATGACGAATGGACTTTAGAGGGGGAAAAAAAATTAAAAAGTGCATTTAATCAGCCCAACCTGAGCCAGGGTAAAGATGACTCGTGCAGGTGTGGTGTACTGACGGAAGAGGAAAGACAGCAGCAACATCGGGCTGGACAGATACTTGACACTGATTGGTTCTCAGGAGCATATAGAGGAACCACCTGACAACATACATACACAGGCTCAGATTCTGTCACTGCTCAGTTATATGGACAACTTGCTATTCTACTAATGTGGCTGAATGTGATCTAAAATGCTTCACTGTTTTCCAGAACAACCCTCAGAATCTTCTCGTATGGAAAAAGCCATTGGAGCAATTTTTGACCGAAAAGGTTCTACATGCAACTGCAAAACATGCTTTACTGTTCTACAGACAACATTACTAATAGAGAAGTTTAAGTTCAAATATGACAGTTTTGTCATAATTATTTTTATCACTTAACTCGCAAAGTTTTTTTCATAAATTTGCAACTTTTTCTTGTAAGTTTAAACCTTTCTATGCTTGAGTTTGCTTTCGGCTTTAGGACTGTGACTAGGATTCTTCTTTGACTTGGCACAGAGGCGTCGTCTCTTCGAATTTAGTCTGCTGGTAGGATCATTAGCTTCCCCAGGCGAGCCCGGGTACTGGCGGAGGGCGCGACGAGAACGCTGATCCATTAGCTTCCCCTGGCTCTCTGTACTGTCAAACATAGCCCCTCCACACGTCCGGCGAGCAGCATTAACTCAAAGGATGCTCCAAAAAGTT
Source organism: Pholidichthys leucotaenia (assembly GCA_020510985.1). NCBI lineage: Eukaryota > Metazoa > Chordata > Actinopteri > Cichliformes > Pholidichthyidae > Pholidichthys > Pholidichthys leucotaenia. The sequence continues at coordinate 421,809,259 of CM035840.1, forward strand.
AAAGATTTTCCTCACTTACCAATCCATGCAGATATCTACACCCCACCCACTGCCCGACTTTCATCCAGACGGCCGATTTGGAAAAACCCTCCCCCAGCTGACTTTACCATCCAGACAGCTTGGCAAGAGGAATGGGAGACCAAGGAGGTCCCAAACAAACAGCTGGTGATAAACCCCAACCAACAGGTCCCGGGCACCAACCTCCCAAGGAGACAGTGGTCTACACTCAATCGCTTCAGGACTGGACATGGCCCCTGCTTGGCCAGCCTTCACAGATGGGGCAGTAGCCCTAGCCCACTGTGCGCATGTGGAGAGGAGCAAACTATGGAACACATCATAGAGGCTTGCCCGCTCCAAAGACTGGAAGGAGGATTACACACCCTCCATACAGCAAACCAGGAGGCAACTGCTTGGCTTAAGGACTTTGCATTCGCTAAATAAATAAATATGCTTGAGTCTTACTCATAAATTTACTAATTTGTCACATAGCCACAGGGTCTGCACGTTATTGAATTTGCAAAGATTTTTATGCCAGATGCCCTTCCTGACACAACCCTTCCCATTAACCAGGCTTAGGACTGGCACTAGTAGAACACTGGTTTGTGCATCCCTCATGGCTAGATAACCAATTTTCCTTTTCCCATTCTATTATGCTGAGCACCAAGCTAGAAGGTGGAAATCACAATTTTTATATGGTCTTTGGCATGACCTGGCTAGATCCCACAGGGTGGATGCTCAACCACTAGGCAAACTACTTTTTTCCCTCATAAATCTGCAACTTTTGGGGATGCACAACTGTGTTTTATTCACATGCTATTTTGTTTATTATTGTTAATTATGATCAGTTCAGTTTGTAAATGTGTTAATGTGTGTTAATGCTCATACACTAGTTTTTAATATTTGTCTGTATCAAATAGAAATGGGAAAAATGTCAATAGAAATGTCAAAACTTTAGTTATTAATTTTCATTTTTTCACATAAATATGAATCTTTACTCAGAAAATAAAGAAATATATGTTTGCAACTTTTCTGAAACTTTGTGATTTTTTTCCATTTTAAATGTAATTTTCTTTTAAATTGTTAGCTTTCCTTGTAAATTTGCAACCTTTTTTAACTACACCTTCTCAAGCACGCCATTCGAATCAAAAGGGACCAGATAACCGCGCCCTCTTGTGGTCTGACTCAGACACTGCAGGTAGTCTCTGGGGTTTCTGTCCAGCTGATGCCCTGATGATGATGATGATGATGATGATGATGAGTCCCGCAAGTAGAAAACGTTCAGGGACCTCCCGGCTGTCAGGACAGGCAGGGCTCTCAGCACGGCCTCCGGCTGTTCGGGAACATCAGTGCAGAGCAGGTGGCCCATGTGACAGGCGGGGTCAGAGAGGGCCAAGGTCAGGGCTGCCAGCAGATCCCTGCCGGGGCTACAGCTGATGGAATAAATCCAGGACAGAGTTGTAGACACTGTATCAGGATTGCAGGGGGACATCTGCTGGGAGCAGCAGTTCACCTGAACACAGGAAGAAGTTTGAGAGGGAGTTAATAGTAATAATAATAATAGCTTAAATTTGTATATGTCACGAACGGGGTTGATGTCTCAGCCCCGTTCCATGACTTGTGGCTGTAGTTCCCTGATGTTAATTATTCCCAGCTGGCAGGTTATTGGAGCCTCATAGCCTGGGCTCCCTGCCAGTCTACAGCCACGCCCCCTCCTCTCTTCTGCCAGGCACTCACCAGCTGTTTGCCATCACCTTTTGTGTTTCCACACATACACACACATGCACGCACACAGCACATGCGCACACACACACACACACACACATTCCTACTCACATCCTCACTCATTCACTCACGCACCAGCTGCCGTTGCGCACCTGCTTCCACTTGCCGCGCATTAGTCTATGGGGTATTTATGTGTGGCAGTGGGAGCACTTGGTGTGTCAGCGTTAGTCTACATTGGATGCCCTGACTCATTCCAAGTTGGTTCTTCCTCTTTCCCTGGACTTTGTATGGAGTTGTTGTTTCCAGAGCCAGTTTGCTCCGACCCTACATGTAAGTCTTCCTCCCATTTCTATTAGCCCTTCCTCTCCGCTGCCCAGTCCTGTCTGGAAGCGTGTGGGGCTTCTCCTCATTATTATTGCCCTTCTCCTTCACTGCCCAGTTCCACCTGGGAGCGCGTGGGGCCCGCCAACGGAGTTTGTAGCTGGTCATCTAATCATTACTCATCTTGAACTGTATTTGACTGGACACTTTGTATGTTATTTTTCCTTTGTTAATAAACACGTTCACCTGCATTTGGCCTCACATCCATTCATTTGTGCGCTGCGCAAAGACGCAGCGTACATGACAGTATAGGCCTTTCAAGATACCCAAGGTCACTTTACAGGCAAAACAAAACAAAAGATTTACTGTCAGAGGCCTGAGTGAATAAATGTCTTTTCAGTGCAGACTTGAAAGAGTCCAATGAAGTTGCACAGCTGATTTCTGATGGGAGAACATTCCAAAGGGTGGAGGCAGCAACAATGAAGGCTCTTCTCCGAAAAGTCTGCTTCTTGATGGATGTGGGGGATGGAGAGGAGGCCTGAGTCAGAGGATCTCAGGTTCCGAGTTGTGGTTTGCTCTTGGAGAAAGCTCATTAAGTATTGTGGAGCAAGATTGTGAAGTGACTTGTAGGTCAGGAAGAGGAGTTTACAGGCAACGCAAAATTTAACTGGAAGCCAATGTAAGTGGATGAGGGTAGGAGTAATGTGATGCCAAGTCTTGGTGCGAGTAAGAACCCTGGCAGCTGAGTTCTGTGCATACTGGAACCTGTCCAGGGCTTTCTTGGGGACCCTGAACAGGACTCCATTTCAATAATCCAGTCGAGTTGTTACAAAGGGGTAAATTAAGGTCTCAGCTGCAGAATCAGAGAGGAAAGAATGGAGTCTGGAAATACTGCAGATGTGATAAAAAGCAGTGCTTCAAAGGAGACAGAGATGGAGCAGCCTTCCACCTGAAGAAAAAGATCTCCAACCTTCCGGAGCAGCGCCTTGGGAGCCACGACCATGAACTCTGTTTTTTTATTGTTGAGTTTTAGGAGGTTAGAGGTCATCCAGGTTTTTATTTCACTGAGGCAGTTGACAAGGGACTGTGGAGGGAGCTGAGTGGATGGTGAGGTATTGAGGTACAGCTGGGTGTCATCAGCATAGCAGTGGGACTGTAGACCATGGTGGTGGATTATCTGGCCAAGGGGAAGCATATAGATGGTAAAAGGCAGGGGACCAAGGACAGAGCCCTGCGGTACCCCATGATTAACTGTAGTGAGGTGGGAAGTGGTTCTATCAATGACAACTGCAGCGGTTTTAAAAATGGTACAGTAATAATAATAATATTGGTTATGATTGGGCAGAGGGTAGGAAGGCAGGTCTTCACAAGCACTATGGGCATGGGGTCAAGGAAGCAGGTGGAAACCTTGGCCTTGGTGGCCAGCTCACTGACCAAGGAAACATCTACGGGCATGAAGGAGGAGAGGTGGCACTGGGGAGGGTATGCAACTGAGGGGGCAACGTCCTGTAGCTGGGGATGGCAGGGGGTGGTGGCACTGGGTGCCAGGAGCTGCTGGTGGATGGAATCCACTTTTTCTCTGGAAAAAGTACAGGAACTTGGAGCAGAGGTTGGAGGCACCAGCAGGGCAGGGGACACTGAGGGGACAGAGTAGCTGGTTGATTGTGGAAAACAGCATTCTAGGGTTGTTTTCCTGGCTCCCAATAATAGTGGAATAATGGTGGGCCTTGGTCCAAGAAAGTGCTTCTTTATAGGCCTGTACATGATCCTTGTAAGCTAGACAATGTACAGTGAGGCCTGATTTTTTTGTAGTGCCTCTCCAGCCGTTGAGAAGTGGCCTTCAAGGTGCAGAGCTCAGGGGTAAACCAAGGGGCAGGACAGGTAAAGGAAACAGTCAGAGTTCACTCATATGATACAAAAATCACTAGAGCTAAAGATGATAAGAAAAGGAGATCTACTTGTTATAATGACCTTGTTTTAAATGTTTAGGAAACCAAGCCAAAGTACCAAAGCTGTTTCTGGCTATATAGCAGAGTACACAAATGCTATGGCCCCCCTCAGCCAGTAGGTTCCTCCCAAGATAACCCTCAACACTTTTGTGGGGGAAGAGTTAAAATTACCTTTTTTCATTGTAAATTTGCAGCATTTTTTCCTCTTAAACTTGCATTTTTTTTCTTTTAAATTTGGAACTTTTTTCTTGCAAATTTGCTCATTTTTTCATCATAAAGTTGCAACTGTTTTCTGGTTAGTATGTGCCTTTTTCCTTGGAAATTTGCACCATTCATATGAATGTTGGTTAATTTTTTTCTTTATAATGTTTTTGGGTTTTTTTTCTGTTCTAGCCAATGACTAAAGTTTATTTTTTTTAATATTTTGGTCAGGAGGGGAGAGCTTTTTCCCCATTTTAAAGGATGTGTATGTTTCCCCATTCCAGAAATAAGGGACCCCAAACACAATCTTGCATAGGGTCTCCAGAAAGCTAGAAACAACCCTGGCCACACCCATGTGCTGTTCTGTCTGTGAGGAGCAGCCAATCAGAGGGAAGCTTGTTTAAAGGGAGACAAACTAAAATTGCTTGATTCATAATGTGGATGAACTTGGGAGCTGCACACAGAATAAGATGTACTTTAATGTTGTGGAGTAATGAAGTGTCACCTCACCTTGCTAGAGAATGTGAAGATGTTGAATAGAGAGTCTCTGTGAGAAGCTTTAATCAGCAGGGTGTGAATCAGCAGGCGTTTCACTGACCCCAGAAGAGCCCCCATTTTCTCTGAGGTGTCCACGATAAAGGTAACGTTGCATCCACGTTTCCCCAGAAGCAGTGGAATCAGTGCGGACTCCGTCGGCATCTTAACATTTCGGTAATATAAATGTGGAAAGGTGTGTTAGTCAAGTTCATGTGCTCAAGGTTGAATTTTACTGAGTACAGTGGTACCTCTACTTACGAACGTCTCTACATACGAAATTTTCAGGTTACGAGACGCCTCAACGGGAAAATATTGCCTCTAGTTACGAACAAAATTTCAGGATACGAAAGGCAAAAAAAGTACGCGCTCCTCGCAGCTCCCGTATTTTACCGAACGTAAACATACCTGTAGCTGCTCTGCCATTGGCTATCGCCTAGCATCTTCCTGGTATCCCATTGGCCACGAAGTGTTCGGGCAGTTTTACGTGTGTTAACAGTACAGAACTACCATTTATTCGCTATGGCCCCCAAGAAGGTGACGGACATAAGTGGGAAAGGAGAAAAGAAGAAGAGACTTTTTTTGTCCATACAGACAAAAAAGGAGATAATTGAAAGGTATGAAAAGGGGGCGCGTTTGGTTGATCTCACCAAAGAATATGGCCGTAATACATCAACGATCTGCACAGTTTTAAAACAAAAGGAAGCCCTTAAAGCTGTGACTCCTTCCAAAGGCCTCTCTGTCATTTCGAAGAGGAGGTCAGCTGTGAACGATGAGATGGAGAGGTTGTTACTCGTGTGGATAAAGGAGAAAGAGATAGCTGGTGACACAGTGACCGAGGCCATAATTTGTGAGAAGGCGACCGCCATCTTTAATGACCTCGTGAAGGAAGATGCAGGCGAGGGAACTTCGACCCAAGAAATACACCAGGAGTTTAAGGCATCGCATGGGTGGTTCGAGAAGTTCAAAAAGAGGTCTGGAATTCACTCTGTTGTTCGGCATGACGAGGCATGTAGCGCCGACCGCAGAGCGGCCGACGAATTTGTGCAAAAATTCCAACAATTGGTGATTGATGAAGGCTACGTTGCACAGCAAGTTTTTAATTGTGATGAGACAGGCCTTTTTTGGAAAAAGATGCCTCGCCGTACCTTCATCACAGTAGAAGAGAAGAAAATGCCAGGCCACAAGCCCATGAAGGACCGCCTTACGCTGGCCCTTTGTGCCAATGCCAGTGGGGATTGCAAAATTAAGCCCCTGCTGGTGTACCACTCCGAAAATCCCAGGGCATTCAAGGCTCACAAAATATTAAAAGACAAACTTCAGGTGCTATGGAGGGCCAATGCCAAGGCCTGGGTCACCCGACAATTTTTTTTTTTTTCCACAATATCTTTATTGAACCTTTTTTTTTTTTTTTAACAAACATGATACAAACAATCAAACACTAACACTAAAGTACTACAAAAAAAAAAATGCACTAAAAACACCAACAACCACCAACAAAATCAAGTCTTCAACAATGCTCCTCTGTTTAGTCTAGACAATCCAATACATAAGTATACATATTATGTTCACCAGTTTGGAATTTACAAGGTCCACACACATCATTCACCTTCTTCTTCAAGAGTTATGTTTAAATTTTTTACATAATCAATAAAAGGTCTCCATATATTCTCAAACACAATTTCCTTTGATTTCAGTATATATGTTATTCTTTCTAATGGAAGGTTTGTTAACATCTGTCTTAACCACTGAGTCGCATCTGGTCTATGAGTCTTTTTCCATAATAGTGCAATACATTTTTTGGCATTAAGCAAACTGAGGTCTATGAATGTTCTTTCACTTTTATTAAAATTATGCTTTTCTGGGTACAGACCCAACAAAAACAGTTTAGGATTCAATATGATTTGTTTTGAAATTATTTTTTCAATTGTTACCCTCACCTCTTCCCAAAACATTCTTATTAATCTACATTCCCATAAACAATGAAATAGGGTTCCTTTACTTTCCATGCATTTTGTGCATGTATCTGGTATATTTTTGTTATATCTATTTAACTCCTCCGGTGTAACATACATCCGCATTATCCATTTGAAATGTATCAATTTAAGGCGTGCATTTATTGATTTGGTTTGAGCTTCTGTACAAGCCAATTCCCATTGTTCCTCTGAAATTTCAATTTGCAGATCTTCTTTCCAGTATTTTAATCTTTTCAGTGAATTTTCACTTGAAGATAGTGTCAATGAGTTATAAAACTCTGAAATAATACCCTTTCTTTTACTATCTTTCATCATCATTTTTTCCAAGGATGAATAAATAGGTCGAGTGAGAGCTTTATTTTGATTTGATCGAATAAAGTTTCTAAGTTGAAGATATTTAAAAAAATGTGTTCTATTGAGATTAAATTTGATCCTCAGCTCTTCAAAAGACATTATGTTGTCTGCACATGGCAAATATAAATCCTGAATCTTTTGTATCCCTTTTAAATTCCATACTTTAAATACAGCGTCCGCTCTCCCTGGTTTAAAATATTGATTACCCCATATTGGACTAAATTGTGACAATAACTGTGGTTCTTTTAAATAGTTTTTAGCTTCACACCATATTTTGATCATATGCTTTACAAATGGATTTTTAACTTGTTTTTGTAATTTTTTTGCCGAATCTGAGTATATGAATATGGGAAGAGGTAAAGGTAAATTGTATGATTCCATTTCAGTCCAGTGAGGGAGATCATTTGATGAAAAATAATATGTCATAGACCTCAGTTGTGCCGACCAATAATACAACATAAAATTTGGACATTTCAGACCTCCACGATCAAATGGTAAATATAATAAAGACAAACGTAATCTAGCCCTCCTGTTGTTCCATATAAATTCCACTAACTTTTTTTTTATTCTTGAGAATAGATCTAAAGGTGGTGATAAGGGAATGTATTGAAATAAATAAAGTATTTTAGGTAAAATATTACTTTTAAGTATATTGATTCTCCCGATCATCGACATTGGTAGTGACATCCATCTCTGAGTTAACTCATTGATATCTGACATTAAGGCTTCATAGTTGACACTGGCGACTGATTCTAGCTTAGGCATAATATGGATTCCTAAATATTTAAACTGATTTACAACATTGAATTGATTTACCTCAGGGGCTGAGTAATTTCTCTGGGTCTCATTTAGCATTAATATTGAAGATTTAGTTTTATTTATTTTAGACAATTTTTTGTTGAGTGGGTCAATTTGGTTTTTGGCCCTGCTGTTAAGAGTTACCTAGAGGAGAACAATCTCCCCTTCAAGTGCCTCCTCATTCTCGATAACGCCCCTGCCCACCCGCCCGGCCTCGAAGATGATATCCTGGAGGAGTTCTCCTTTATTAAGGTGCTGTACCTCCCACCTAACACCACCTCTATCCTCCAGCCCATGGACCAACAAGTCATTTCGAACTTCAAGAAACTCTACACAAAACACATGTTCAAGAGGTGTTTTGACATCACTGAAAACACCCAGCTTACCCTTCGTGAGTTTTGGAAGCAGCACTTCGATATTGTTGTTTGCCTCAAGATAATCGACATGGCTTGGCAGGAGGTGACCAGACGTAACCTTAATGCAGCTTGGAGAAAGCTGTGGCCCGATGCTGCTGCCCCACAAGATGTTGATGTTGAGGGGGTTGAGGTGGAGGGTGAAGTTGAATCTGAGGTTGAAGAAATAATTTCGCTGGGAAAGGGCATGGGTCTTGAGGTGAATGACGAGGACATCAACGAGTTGATTCAGGAGCACAACGAGGAGCTTTCCACGCAGGAGCTGAAGGAGTTGGAGGCAATGCAGCACACGGCAGTGCAGGAGGAGGAGGAGAGGAGGAGGAGGAGGAGGAGGAGGTGGAGGAGGAGGCATCCATTATTCCAACAGCCCGAATTAAAGAAATTTTAGGAAAATTCCATGAAGTTTCGGAATTTGTTGAAAAGAATCACCCGAAAAAAGTGTTCACTAGTCGGGCTATCGCTCACTATGATGATGTTTGCCTTGCACATTTTCGAAGGATCGTTACAAGCCGACAAAAGCAAACGTCCTTGGATCGTTTCTTCAAAAAACGTCAGGCAAAAACCACTGATGAGACAGAACATGTACCAAAGAAGGCAAAAGGTGACGCCGACGATCGCAGTTAAAAGGTAAATGAACATAATTTTTATTATTCTTTCTCTTTTATTATTCTTTCTCTCATTTTAAACTCTCATTTTATGTTTATTGTGCAGTAATCTAATTGTAACATGTATTTGTTACATGTTTTGATGCGTTTTTACGATTTATAAAAAATTTATGCCCGAATTTTGGGGGCTTGGAACGGATTACGGCATTTACCTGTAAAACGCGCCTCTACTTACGAATTTTTCACGTTACGAGAATTCTTCCGGAACGAATTAAATTCGTAAGTAGAGGTACCACTGTAGTTCTATTGTAGGCTGCTTTTTACTCTTACTTGAATACATTTATGAAGGAAACTATGTACTGTTTCTTCAGTATACTTGGTATTACCCTTTGAGCCCCTTAGCTTCTCCATTTTGAAAGAACATGTACAGTAATTGCTAGTACTGTAAAATCTTGAGTTTAGGACTGCATGTATTTCATTTAATTGAAATCTGAGTCAAAATCACTTTTCTTCTGAGCTCAGGAAATAGGCTATATCACAAAAAGTCACAAATCTAGAGGAAATGGGAAAATATTTTCAATAAAAATGGCTTAATTTTTTGAAGAAAAAATCTCACAAATTTATGAGAATAATGACTCAGTTGTACAAGAAAAATTGTCACAATTTTTTGGGAAAAGAATTACAGTTTTATGAGAAGAAAAACACAAATATATTTTAAAAAGTTGCCTGGAAGAATGTATAAAATTTCTCCAGAAAAAGCCTCAATTTTACAAGGAAAATGTGCCAAATGTATGAGGAAAACACAAATTTAAGAGAAAATCCTCTTCAGTTGATAAAGCCATTACTTACTATTCAAGTAATTTTTTTAGATACTTTATCTAAATAATTTTTGGTAAACTTAATCTGGATAATTAATTTTTTTCTCTTCTTCCACACCTCCACCTCTCCAGGTTCTCTTCCACCTGCTCCCTACTCCTTCTGCAGATCACAATGTCATCTGTGAGCATCATGGTCCACGGAGACTCCTGCTTAACCTTGTCTGTCATCCTGTCTGTCACCATGGCAAACAAGAAGGGGCTCAGAGCCAATCCTACCCCCGCCGTGGATCCACCCGTCTCTCCAACAGCACACCTCACCTCCAGCTCACTGTCCTCATACATGTCCTGCACCACCCTCACATACTTCTCTGCCACTCCTGACTTCAGCATACAATACCACAGTTGGATCATTTCCTTTGATAGATTAATGAAATTTTACACTATGCTTTCATGAAGTCATTTTTTAACTGCTTCTTATCAGCTGTGACGCAACATGTTATGATTGGACATAAATCATAGTATTATGAATTATTAAAAAACATTATCATTTGGTTGTAAAACTACTTCATTACTACTGTTAATATGCACTTTTATTTGCAGTAGTTATTCATATTAAATAATACGTGTTTTGTTACATTCCATCACTTTTCCAAGTTTTTTTAAAAATGTTTCTAGGGAAATCACAGCAAATCACAGCTGTTAAAACTATCTTTTCCTCATAATCTACTCTAAACTTAAAGCCAACATGTGTTTATTGGCTATTGCAGAGAGAGCATATTACCTGGAGGATTTTGGGTTGATCACGGTCAGCTGCAGACGACAACCTCACTTCATTGTTTATGCCAGTTTCCATGGAGAAATGTTCAGACTTCTTGAAGGCGGCTGGAGGGGCTGTTCAGCTGCCAGTCAGTGGCACAGAGTCCGTTACCAAACTCTGCTGTCACGCTACAGTTGCCATGGTGCAGTCATACGAAAAAGAAACAGCAGCGGCATGAAGACACACTTAATCCCCACTGGTGTGCCAAGAGGTTGAGTTTTTCATCTGACTGACAGCTTTAATTATGTCAGACTACAGGGACTCCCAGAAGCCACCTGGTCCCAGTTTCATAAATAGCTCTAGAGTCATTTCTGCCTATAAAGCAGAGTATGCAAACGCAACGGGCACCCTCAGCCACTGGGGAGTCCATAAGGTACAAATTCACCCTCAGCATTCGTTTACGGTATTTTATTTTATTTTTTATTTTGTATACTTAATCCCAGATGGAAATTCAGGATATTATTTTTTTATTTTTTTATTAACAGGGAGAATTAAAATTACGTGCAACTTTTTTTCCTCACGAATTTGCAATTTTTTTTCTCAAATTTGCAACTCTTCAGTCATAAATTATAACTTTTCCCTCGTGAATTTACCACTTTTTTTTTTAAATTTGAAACTCTTTTCTCATAAATTTGTGTCTCTTTCTAAAATTACATTTAAAATCCTTCTCCTCACAGAGTTCTAAATGATGATGCCCCATCCATCCATCCATCCATCCATCCATCCATCCATCTTCTTCCGCTTAATCCTTTTCAGGTTGCGGGTGGGCTGGAGCCTATCCCAGCATCTTTTGGGGGAGAGGCAGGGTACACCCTGGACAGATCGCCAGTCCATCGCAGGGCCAACACAGAGAGACAGACAACCATTCACTCTCACAGTCACACCTAAGGACAATTTAGAATCCCCAGATTGATGACAATTAACCTAACTTGCATGTTTTTGGCATGTGGGAGGAAACCGGCAAAATCCCGGAGTAAACCCATGCAGACACGGGAACCTTGTAATTAAAAAAAAAATCTAATAGACCTCATCATCATACAGTATTACACTGCACTCCCAAAATGCAGGATTACTTGCAATACCAAGAATCTCTAAAAGTGCAATAGGAGGCAGAGCTTTAAGTTATCGGGCTCCTTTCCTATGGAATCAGCTGCCAATCTGGATTCAGGAGACAGCCTCGATCTCTGTTTTTTTAAAAATAAGGTTAAAATTTTCCTTTTTGACAGCATCAGTTGACCCTGAACCTTCCCACAGTCATGCTGCTATAGGCTTAGACAGCTGAGGGACCTCCCATGATGCACTGGGCTTTCACTTCCTCCCTCTTCTCAACACATTTTGTAAGATTTTTGCTGTTCATTACATCTGTCTGCTCTCTCTCATAGATTATGAGCCCCTATGTGCTGGTTCCAAGGTTGTCATAGCCAGGAGCGGCACTGGGGTTAAGCTCCCAGTGCTCATAAAATGCTCCTTATGGCGTGCGTCTCGAAAAGCCTCTGACAACTAAGTCCAACTCCTAGCCTGCCCGTGTGGTTTAGTCTCTAAGCCCGGCGGAACTGCTTTTACTAATAGGAGAAGGGGCGAGGGCGGATCTCTGGCGCCTTAAAACCAGATGCTTCGGGTAGATGGTGGCTTGTCAACCTGGGAAGGTAGCCCATCTAGGGGAAGGTAAACCCTGATTTCAAACCTCCGCTGCCTTGCGGCACACCCGGTCACGGGAAAGGCTTCGGGAGTCAACCCTGAGGAAAAATCCGGAGTCGGAGCCCCTAAGGCAGTTCTATGTTGTGCTCAACATCGTTCTGGCAGCTCCTGCAACGGCGCTGGTGCCAAACTGTAGCAGCCCTGCTGTTCCTTTGGATTCATCAGTGACGTGGAGAGGGGGGACATGCTGCATGGGCAACATCTTGTCCTCCATATCTTCCTGCCCAGGCTTGAATCCTACCAACGCCAACGCTGGAAGGTAGAACACCGGATCACTGGAGAGGACACTCCAGCTTCGCCTTTGGCATAGAAAAAACACGGGGAATGACAGTGACCGGTTATAAACCACCGCTCAATTGGCGTAGAGCGCGGCGCCAGGGGTTGTTCCCGACGGTGGGAGGGATCATCGGATCTCACTGGACAGCTACCGCCTGCCTCAAGCTGGGCAGCCCCCAGCCAATAAGGTGTTGTCCCGCCACAGCTTGCTTTCCTCATTGGGTGCATGGGGATGAGGAGAAGTCCGAACAGCAGGCTGAGAACCTTTGCACCAGGCAAGACAATAAAACAAAAGAGACCAACTCTAAAACTGGGAACTTGGAACGTCCGCACTATGATGACAGGACTCGCTGCTAACCTCAAGGATATCAACGACACCAGGAAGACTGCCATCATCAATAATGAGCTGAAGAGACTGGGAGTGGATATCGCCACTCTCCAGGAAACACGGTTGGCTGACGCAGGCACACTAAGAGAGAAGGACTACACGTTCTACTGGCAGGGAAAGGGCAGTGACAAACACAGGGAACACGGAGTGGGCTTCGCAGTGAAGAACACCTTGCTGAAGATGGTGGAACCGGGCAGCACTGGCTCTGCACGACTCCTTATCCTCCGTCTGAACACCACTCAAGGCCCAGTCACCCTCGTCAGTGTGTATGCCCCAACACTGACAGCCACACCAGAGGCAAAAGACGAGTTCTACGAGAATCTCGCAACAACTGTCAGGACCATCCCCAACTCTGAACAACTCATTCTCCTTGGAGACTTCAATGCCAGAGTGGGTGCTGACCACGACTCCTGGCCCTCCTGTCTTGGACCTTTTGGCGTGGGCAGAATGAACGACAACAGACAGCAGCTGCTCGAGTTCTGCACATATCACGATCCGTGCATCACAAACTCGTTCTTCAAGACCAAGCCCCAACACAAGGTTTCCTGGCAACATCCGCGCTCAAAGCACTGGCACCAGCTGGACTTGATCCTGACCAGGCGCACCTCACTGAAGAACGTGCTAATCACCCGTTCGTTCCAGAGTGCAGATTGCGACACAGACCATTCATTGGTGTGTTGCAAGGTCAAGCTGCAGCTGAAGAAATTCCATCGTGCTAGGCAGCCTGGAAAGGCACAGATTGACACCAGCAAGATGGCTCAACCAGAACTTGTTGAGCAGTTTGCCTCCACCTTTGAGAAGGAACTTGGTGTACCACAAGAAGGAGAATCTGCAAAGCAGAAGTGGGAAGAGCTGCGAAACACCATCCACCGCACAGCCTTGGTTACCTTTGGGAGGAAGACCTCGAAGTCACAGGACTGGTTTGATGCCAAGTTGACCGAGATGACCCCCGTCATTGAAGCCAAGCGCTCAGCACTTGCTGAGTACAAGAAGTACCCAAACGAGAAGACTCTCCAGATTCTCAGGGCTGCGAGAAGCAAAGTTCAGCAGACTGCTCGGCGCTGTGCCAACGAGTACTGGACTCAGCTCAGCCAAGACATTCAAGCCGCTGCCATAACAGGGAACATTCGTGGCATGTACGATGGCATCAAGAAAGCACATGGTCCGGCTCAGAGCAAGACGGCCCCCTTCAAATCCTCCACTGGGGTGATGATCACAGAAAAGAACAAGCAGATGGAGAGATGGGTGGAACACTACTCCGACCTCTACTCCAGAGAGAACACCGTGACACCGTCAGCCCTTGATGCCATCGACTGCCTGCCATCCATGGACAAACTTGACGCCGGGCCAACCATCGACAAACTCAGCAAGGCCATTGATAGCTTGGCCGCTGGCAAGGCACCCGGCAACAACGGCATACCCCCTGACCTGATCAAGCACTGCAAGACCGCCCTACTGCTGCCATTGCATGACGTCCTCTGCCAGTGTTGGAAGGAAGGTGCCGTACCACAGGACATGAGGGACGCCAAGATCATCACCCTCTACAAAAACAAAGGGGAGAGAAGCGACTGCAACAACTACAGGGGCATCTCCCTCCTCAGCGTTGTTGGTAAAGTCTACGCATGAGTTGTTCTTGTTCGTCTACAGAAGCTTGCCGAACGTGTCTACCCCGAGTCTCAGTGTGGCTTCCGCGCTGCGCGATCGACGGTAGACATGATATTCTCCATCCGCCAACTCCAGGAGAAATGCAGAGAACAGAACATGCCCCTGTACGTCGCCTTCATCGACCTCACCAAAGCGTTCGATTTGGTCAGCAGAGAGGGCCTTTTCAAGATCCTGCCAAAGATAGGATGCCCACCAAAGTTGCAAAGCCTCATTGAATCGTTTCACACCAACATGCAGGGGATAGTGCAGCACAATGCCAACGTCTCAGAGCCATTCAACATACACAGCGGAGTGAAACAGGGCTGTGTACTTGCGCCAACCCTCTTTGGGATTTTCTTTGCTATGCTCCTGAGGCATGCCTTCAGCACAGCAACAGAGGGAATCTACCTGCACACAAGATCTGACGGCAGGCTTTTCAACCTCGCCCGCCTGAAAGCCAGAACCAAAGTACGCGAGGCTCTAATCAGAGACATGCTGTTCGCAGACGATGCTGCAGTCGCAACCCACACACAGCAGGAGCTTCAGACCCTGATGGACCGCTTCTCCCAGGCATGCAAGGACTTCGGGCTTACCATCAGCCTGAAGAAGACTAACGTCTTGGAGCAAGGCACGGAAGCACCACCAACCATCACCATCGACGACTACGAGCTGGAGGTCGTGAATCAGTTCACATTCCTGGGGTCCACGATCAGCAACAACCTCTCCCTTGATACAGAGATCAACAAGAGGATTGGAAAATCAGCCTTCACACTCGCTCGCCTCACCACACGAGTGTGGGAGAATCCCAAACTCTCTGTCAAGACGAAGATGGCAGTGTACAACGCCTGCATCATCAGCACACTGCTCTATGGGAGTGAGACGTGGACAACATACGCCCGGCAGGAAAAGAGACTGAACTCCTTTCACTTGCGCTGCATTCACCACATCCTGGGCATATCCTGGCAGGACAAAGTGCCCAACACAGAAGTTCTGTCCCGCGCCGGCCTTCCCTCCATGTTCACTCTACTCAGGCAGTGCAGGCTCCGCTGGCTAGGCCATGTTCACCGTATGGAGGATGGCAGAATCCCCAAAGACGTCCTCTACGGAGAACTGGCAACTGGCAGGAGAGACGTTGGCCACCCACAGCTGCGCTTTAGAGATGTCTGCAAGAGAGACATGAAGGAACTGGAGATCAGCACAGAGCGCTGGGCGGACCTTGCAACGGACCGCTCCAAATGGAGAGGCACCCTGACCAGACAGCTCAAGGCGGGTGAAGAGAGACTGACTGCTGCAGCAGATGAAAAAAGGACCTGCAGGAAGAACCGCCACAGACCCAGCAGCACGGAGACCACCCACAAGTGCGACCTGTGTGACAGGGACTGCCATTCGCGCATCGGCCTGTTCAGCCACAGGCGGTGCTGTTCCAGCAGAGTAGACATTTAGGATTCTCTTCCATGGTCATCATAGACCGACGGAGGCCGACGACGATGTGCTGTTTGTTCTCTAAATGTCTGTTCTTTTCTTCTTCATCAAGACAATAACTCAAGTTTATGTTGTTGATGTTTTATTGGGAAAAGAGAGATTTTTCCCCATTAAAGGATTTGAACTCTTGCCCATTACAAAAATAAAATAATAATAACAATAATAATAATAATAATAAAAATAATAATAATAATAATAATTTAAGTAATGTAAATCATGTAAAAATGTTTTTTTTATTTAAAAAATAGAGGACCCCAAAAAAGCTAGAAACGGTCTTGAATGGCTCTCAGATGAAATGAGCAGTATTCTAAGAAGTTATTCCCTTTATATAATTAAACAAAGACACCATAGATGTCTCATTTTTTATTACTTTTATTACTTATTCAGTGGTGCACTTTTGCTACAGTCATATCTGTAAACATTAAAAGGCAGGGATATTGATGCAAATACATATTTCAGACTATAAAATACATCTATTCATTACAAAATATACAGTAGAAGATAAACAGTTATCAACTACACAGCCTATAAATCTGCTCTCCATGGCTGATCTCAGCTCCAGCAGAACAACGCTAAAATTTGTCCATTGATACAAAGGCTATAAATCACAATTCTATCAGAATCTTCTAGGCTACAGTTTTCTGCTAACTATCCGCACAGCTCACACTACTACACATGTGACGGCTAATGCTAATACACACCATGGGCTACATGAATGCCAGTGCTACATAGAAACCGCTTCAGTTAGCAAACGCCGCATCAACAGTTGTTTTTAATTAGACAGAAGTCAAGTCACTGCAGTGAAACATAATCAGTAATAATTAGGAATATCTGAATCCTTAACCTGCAGAGAGAAACAACGAAGTCTTCCAGTGAGGCATTTAGTTGTCATGTTTCTATTGCTTCTGGTCAGTGTGTGTGTGTGTGTGTGTGTGTGTGTGTGTGTGTGTGTGTGTGTGTGTGTGCTGACAGGACGATCAGTGACCCATCTCTCTGAAGTTGGAAGACCTGTTAAATCCGAGATGTTGGGAAAGTATTAAAGAAAAATCTACAGTATACCACCCCAGCCCATTGAGCAGTAAAAATGAACTGAACGACTCTGAAGCAGAGGGGTCAGCGTAGAAGAATTAAATGTAAAATAACCATCTTACCTTTCATCGAAGGGCTTATTGGTGAACTGAACTTGCTCCCTCACAACTGTTCCAAACACCAACATCTGCTTTTCTGTGTCAATAACACACTACAAAAAAAGAGACAGAACACCAAAACACGAGAGTTACATTTAGGTAACAGCCAAACCATTCTATTACTAAAGGTGCGTTCAGACCAAACGCGAACACGCAAATTTTTCGTGGCACAATTACATGTTAACTCAATGTAAATACACAAACAGACATGAAGTTGCCATTTGAGTGAGTTGCAGACAGGCAGAGTTGCCTTTATAACTTCTGCAGCTGTGTTCTACCTGCTGTAGAAATCCCAAAACACCGTCATGTTTAGGTTTACATTATCCGACGGGGTTCTCACCTGTATAAATTGTCCCTTCCTCCAAAACTTCAACAGGATGACAGTTGTTTACACTCCTAGCCTGCTAGCCCTTGCTAGCACATCTGTGGCAAAAATCCATGGATGGATAACTCCAAGACTCCGTTTCAGCTTCAGAGCTCCCGGTCCATCTGTCTGCAGGTGAGTGGCAGTCTCATTTTCAAACTAGTTTACTCTCCAGTTTTGATACTTCAACTCTGACAATGGCAGAATCTCAAGGCTAATTACTAACTAGTGCTATCAAATCCCTCAGACCTGTGAATGCCCGAATTTGTGTGTTTTCCACATGTTTACTTTAACTTTCCATGTATTTGCGTTTGGTCTGAACACAGCTTTAGTCTCTATAAACTTTCTAACTGGTATCTTTCAACTATTGTTTGACTATTGTTTGTTTGTCTTTCACTATTGTTACTTTGTTACTAATTATTACCTCTGCCAGGCCGCAGGCCAGGAGGAGGTTATGTTTTTGCCAGCGTTTGTCTGTTTGTCTGTCTGTTTGTTTGTCTGTCTGTTGGTTAGCAAGATAACTCAAAAAGTTTTGGACGGATTTCGATGAAACTTTCAGGCGTTGTTGGAAATGGTACAAGTGCGGCGGATGATAAAATAAGGCAGTGATGCTGAGGTTTCAAGCAGGTTTTATTAAATCATACCGCCGTCACGAGCTCCGCTCCCGGCGTCGTGCATGCGCACCGGGAGCAAGCCCAAGCGGCTCTCAGAGAAGGAGGACACTATGTCTGTGTCCAGCAGCAGCAGTTGCAGAAGTGAGATTGAGAGAGCGAGTTACAGAACCTGTGCAGTATTTATACCCAACTCAGACAATACATCAAAGCAGATTCACAGCAGTTGGTACTGCAGGACAGGCATGAGACATTTGCATTTGTAAGACCTACATAACAATAGGCAGATGCAGTCCTCTGCTCCAGTTTGCAGGACAAAGAGGTTACAAGGCACATCTACATATTGATCTGTCTCTAGGTCACAGTAAGGACAGGACGCCTGAACACTATACATGAATGGCACATTACATCACAATACATGAATGGCACATTGCATCACAATACATGCATGGCACATTGCATCACAATACATGAATGGTACATTACATCTCAGTAGTGCAGTGGGAAAAACCGAGAGAAGAGAGCTGACTGTCCTTAATCTGTTGTGGGGGTTAACCGAACCGCCCACACGCTCCCCCCCCCAGAGGGCACGGCAGGGGGCCGAGACCTCGATAATCCCTCTATGGGAGCGAGCTGTGGGAGAAACTCGCTGCAGGCGGAGGGGGAGGGAGGAGGGGGGTAGTAAATGCCGGCAGGGGGACGGTGAACTCGTCCGAGCCGCGTAAAAATTGCTTGTGGGTCCGCGATGTCGAAGGGCTGTCCCGTTGAACGTGCAGAGGTCCACAAGAAGAAAAATTAGTCTCTGGCTCCTCTCGTGGCCATGAAGAAAACAGGAGTGGCGAGGCTGCGTAGCGGCGAGGCTGCGTAGCGGCGAGGCTGCGTAGCGGCTGTAAGAAAAAAAAAAGAAGCAGAGGGACTTGGCTTGTTGGCTTTAGGTGCAGGAGCAACCCCAAAGCCCCCGGGAACAGCTGATGGCTGAAATCCCTTTGTGCCGTGGCTGAGACCATTAGAAAATCCAGTGGCGAGCTGCGTGCTTGCTTCAGGTGAACGAGCAGCCCTGAAGGTTCTGTGAGCAGCGGCGGAGGACGATGGCGGTCTCTGGAGCCGTTATTTGTCCCGTGCGTGATGCGCCGTCCTCGTAATTCCCCGGTGCGTGTGCCGGGGTTCCGTGCGTGGGTGGGCCAGCTGGAGAGGAGAACCAGGGTGCAGAATCTTGGTGGAGATCGGCGCAGACGGCGCCGATAAAATCCAGGTTTGAGCTGAGGCTGCAGCTTGGCCATGGTGCGTTGGAGCGGTGGGAGGAAATAGACGATCTTTTGTCCCTCTCGGCCGTGGTGCGTTCAGGTCCACGCGCTGCGTCCTCCGCCGGCCCTGGAGG
The DNA here is from genome assembly GCA_020510985.1 of Pholidichthys leucotaenia. Taxonomy (NCBI): domain Eukaryota; kingdom Metazoa; phylum Chordata; class Actinopteri; order Cichliformes; family Pholidichthyidae; genus Pholidichthys; species Pholidichthys leucotaenia. Next base: position 421,828,795 of record CM035840.1, read on the forward strand.
TTGCCGTCGTGGAGAAGGGACGAGGTGCCTGCGCTCTCGTGTGGAGGAGCTGCGAGCGTGGCCGGTCCAGCGTGGATGAGCAGATCTCAGACGTGCAGATCTCATCATGAAGAACGGGTCACCAGTGCAGCTGTCCAGATCAGAAGGTTGCATCGCACAAAGCGTGTGCGTCTTCGGGGTCACCAGTGAAGCGTTCACTGGCAGCGTGTTCTTTTCTGCCTTCAGGTCATGGTGCGTTGGGGCGGCGAGAGGGAGGAGACGTCTTGTGTCCCTCGGCCGGTTCAGCGTGGATGTCCAGACCAGAAGGCTGCGTCGCACAAAGCGTGTGCGTCTTCGGGGTCACCAGTGCGGCGGATGATAAAATAAGGCAGCGATGCTGAGGTTTTAAGCAGGTTTTATTAAATCATACCGCTGTCACAAGCTCCGCTCCCGGCGCCGTGCATGCGCGCCGGGAGCGAGCCCAAGCGGCTCTCAGAGAAGGAGGACACAATGTCTGTGTCCAGCAGCAGCAGTTGCAGAAGTGAGATTGAGAGAGCGAGTTACAGAACCTGTGCCGTATTTATACCCAACTCAGACAATACATCAAAGCAGATTCACAGCAGTTGGTACTGCAGGACAGGCATGAGACATTTGCATTTGTAAGACCTACATAACAATAGGCAGATGCAGTCCTCTGCTCCAGCTTGCAGGACAAAGAGGTTACAAGGCACATCTACATATTGATCTGTCTCTAGGTCACAGTAAGGACAGGACACCTGAACACTATACATGAATGGCACATTACATCACAATACATGAATGGCACATTGCATCACAATACATGCATGGCACACTGCATCACAATACATGCATGGCACATTGCATCACAATACATGAATGGCACATTACATCTCAGTAGTGCAGCGGGAAAAACCGAGAGAAGAGAGCTGACTTGTGGGCTATATTAATCATAGAGCCCATAACCTACATATGTTTAAGCATGTGAGAGTGTTTAGTGATTACATATGTAAAGCGACTTCACACCTCAGAACAGGACAAAGGGTCTCAACCGCCAGTGAAGATCAAAGAGCATCCCAGGCGCTGTGGTGGAGACCGGATGGGTTGCCCTGACCCCCCAGGGCCAGGTGGAGGAGTACGAAGACAAAAGAGGGGATTAAGATAGTGAGGGATGTCAGCTTTTGATATGCATGTCTTTTGTTATGTGCGAGTATAAGTTGGTAGAGCCAAAGGTGTTCGCTCTCTTACTTCTTCTGCTGCTGCACCTAGATGAGACTTGTTAGAGGAGCTGATAATAAACTTTGGTTTATGAATCACATCACCTCGTTATTTCAAGCTCCTCTACACTGGTGACCCTGACGCGAGAATGGACCAGAGGCGTTCCCCCGCGATCGACTCATCTGTGGTGACCCAGGCAGACGCCGGCGCCCATGCAGACAGGGGAACAGATGGACGACGTTCCCCCACGGCAGAAGTGATAGAGAGGGCTCAACCGAGCACCAGCGCCGCGGAGAGAGCCGAAGCAAGGCACTCTCACCCTGCGGACACATCAGTGACGGTCCACACAAACGCCGTCACCGTTAACCTGCCGGACTTCTGGCAGGAAGACCCTGCCTTGTGGTTTCAGCAAGCTGAAGCCCAGTTTGCACTTGCGGGCATCACGGCTGACGATACAAAGTTCTATCACATCGTCGCCAAACTCGACGCCGCCACTTCGAGGTGTGCGCGGAGCATAATCCAGCGGCCGCCGGCCCAGGACAAATATAAAGAACTGAAAGCGACCATCGTGGCAAATTACGTCCCCTCAGCCGAGGAGAGAGCCGAGAGGATCCTGGCGGTCTACGGCCACAGAGGAGGCAGACCCAAGGCCCTCATGGAGGACTTGCTGCAACTTAAAGAAGAGGACAATGACAACTTCCTCTTCCATTTCATATTCCTCAGTACGCTGCCGCCACACATGAGAGGGACGCTGGCCAACATGCGATGCAGCACCCAGCAAGACTTCCGCACGCTGGCTCACGAAGCTCAACGGCTCGTCAATGCCTGCAAGGAGAAGACACCCACAGCAGCATCCGCAGACCTCAACGTTGATGTCCGGAGCCACGGGGAGCCACAAATCACCGAGCAGAATCAGCCCGCGGTGACAGCGACACGGCCAGGACGCAACAGACGGAGCGACGTTTGTTATTACCACCACCGCTTCGCCGAGAAGGCTTACAAATGCGTTCCCCCCTGCAAATTCACGATTTCGGGAAAACGCCGAAGCCGAGAGCCGTTAACAGCGGCGGTTCTCGGCGAAAAAAGCAAGCTTTTATATGTGACGGACAGACACACCGGCAAGCGGTTCCTTATCGACACGGGAGCTCAACTAAGTTTTGTCATGCCCTCCCAAGCAGACCGGGCCATGGGCCCCCGGGGCAATGGAGCGGTGGCAACCAACGGCTCCATCATCGACACTTTTGGCGAAAAGAGCCTGCCCCTCTGCATCCACGGCCGCAACTACAGATGGACATTTGTTGTAGTGGCGGTGAGTTTTAACTTGTTGGGCGCAGATTTTTTGTGTGCACATGGGTTATTAGTTGATCTAGCGAACAGGCGCTTGGTTAATGCACTGTCCTTTGCTTCTATTCCCTGCTCAGCTCAACTTTCTCCACCACCCGTGCAGGCTAGCGTCACCACAGCAGGAGGTAAGTTTGATCAACTCCTCACCCAATTTCCAGCACTCACAATTCCCAAATTCTTAGCCACAGTGGCTAGACACGAGGTCGAACACTTTATTCCCACAACGGGCCCACCCGTATTCGCCAAAGCTCGGCGCTTAGACGCGACCAAGCTCGCCATAGCTCGGGACGAGTTTACCACCCTTGAAAAATTAGGCATTATCAGACGCTCGAAAAGCCCCTGGGCGTCACCACTTCACATGGTCCCGAAATCCGACGGTTCTTGGAGGCTGTGCGGCGATTACCGCAGATTAAACAATGCGACAGCGCATGACCGCTACCCAATTCCTCACATTCAAGACTTTTCACTACATCTGGCAGGTGCGCGCATTTTTTCAAAAATAGACCTGGTCCGCGGTTATCATCAAGTCCCAGTTCGAGCAGAGGACATTCCTAAAACAGCTGTAATAACCCCCTTCGGTCTTTATGAATTTTTGCGGATGCCTTTCGGCCTCAAAGGCGCTGCTCAAACCTTTCAGCGGATGATGGACGCAGTATTACGCGACCTCCCTTTCGTGTTCGTCTACCTCGACGATATGCTGGTAGCCAGCTCGTCTGAGGAAGAACACGAGCGGCATCTCACTATGGTTTTTCAGAGACTAGAAGAGCACGGGTTAATAATCAATCCAGCCAAATGCAAATTCGGCGTGTCACAAATTGATTTTTTAGGACAGAGTTTCTCCGAAGGGGGCAGTCCCACTTCCAGACAAAGTTCACGCAGTAAAAAGTTTCCCACGGCCACAAACGGTCAAATCGCTGCAGGAATTTTTGGGCATGGTTAATTTTTACAACCGCTTCCTCCCCCACGCAGCTCAGCTCATGCAGCCCCTATATGACGCGCTCAGAAAACAAAAACCTTCCAACGCGGTCGAATGGACCCCGGAGCGCGAACGCACCTTCGCGGAAGTAAAAAGCGCCCTAGCTAATGCCACATTGTTGGTTCACCCCGATCCCTCGGCCCGCATTGCGCTAACCACAGACGCTTCAGACTTGGCCATAGGGGCAGTTGTAGAACAACACGTCGGAGGAATCTGGCAACCTTTGGCATTCTTCAGCAAATCGCTAAACCAAACTGAGCGTAAATACAGCACTTTTGACAGAGAGCTACTAGCGCTCCATTTATCCATCCGCCACTTCCAGTTCTGGTTAGAGGGGCGGCGTTTTATGGCTTTTGTAGACCACAAACTGCTCACCTTTGCTATGGCTAAAATTTCCGAACCGTGGTCAGGCAGGCAACAAAGACTTGCATTTCTTGTCAGCGCGCCAAAGTACACAAACACACAAAAGCCCCTCTGGAGCCTTTTCGAATCCCTGCTAGAAGGTTCGACCACGTTCATGTCGACCTCGTGGGGCCACTACCTTCCTCCCAAGGTTTCACACACCTGTTAACAATGATAGACCGCACCACGCGCTGGCCAGAGGCAGTCCCTCTGGCGTCAACCACAGCGGAGGAAGTCGCTCGCGTTTTTTTGACAAACTGGGTGGCACGTTTCGGCGTCCCATCGGACATCACGTCCGATAGGGGGCCTCAATTTGTCTCGGAGCTTTGGTCAGCCATGTCCAGCAGCTTAGGGGCAACAATTCACCGCACCACCGCTTATCACCCTCAGGCTAATGGGTTATGCGAGCGTTTTCACAGATCTTTAAAGGCCGCCCTCAGAGCCTCACTAACGGATACAAATTGGGTAAATAAACTTCCCTGGGTTTTATTGGGGTTGCGTGCTGCGCCCAAAGAGGATCTAGACGCCTCCCCAGCAGAATTAGTTTTTGCACAACCTTTCAGGCTCCCAGGTGAATTTTTACCAGAGAACCCAGAGCCAGGGCATTTTCCAGCCCCGAGGTTTGTAGGCAGCAACGGACCGGACTCTCTCCCCGGGCCGGCACATCACTCTTTTCCACGGGTTTTTGTCCCCCAAGCTTTAAAAAACGCTGAATTCGTTTTTGTTAGGCATGAAGCTTTAAAACCAACCTTCCGCCCACCATACGATGGGCCATTCAGAGTGCTGGAACCTGGTGATAAACATTTTGTGCTTGATTTTGGGGATAGAAAAGAAATAGTCCGCATTGACAGACTTAAACCTGCCTTCTTGTTGAGAGACGAGCCTGCACGGTTGGCGAGAGCACCTCGGCGGGGTAGACCCCCCAAGAGAAAAGACTCAGCCCCCCTGCAGGGAACAAATAATCACTCTCCTTCCCAAGCTGCAGATTCCTTACAGGAAGGTCCCACCAGGACGCCCAAGCGGACCCACAGCAGATTCGGGAGAAGATTAAAACCCAGACGGCACAGAGACTGATGCAAACTACTCAACAGTTGTTCACTAATTGTGCTGTAACAGTTTAGGACTGACTTGTGATATTACTATGCTGTTATGATTACCACTGAACTCTCTTAGGAGCATGGCTGCTGGAAAGTTTCTTCTGTGTCAAGAGGTGTAGCAGTTAGTATGTCATAATAATTATCTTAAACTGTGAATTTTTCTATTGTCCTTTTCTTAGTCGTTTGGGGGGGGCTGTGGGCTATATTAATCATAGATCCCATAACCTACATATGTTTAAGCATGTGAGAGTGTTTAGTGATTACATATGTAAAGCAACTTCACACCTCAGAACAGGACAAAGGGTCTCAACCGCCAGTGAAGATCAAAGAGCATCCCAGGCGCTGCGGTAGAGACCGGATGGGTTGCCCTGACCCCCCAGGGCCAAGTGGAGGAGTACGAAGACAAAAGAGGGGATTAAGATAGTGAGGGATGTCAGCTTTTGATATGCATGTCTTTTGTTATGTGCGAGTATAAGTTGGTAGAGCCGAAGGTGTTCACTCTCTTACTTCTTCTGCTGCTGCACCTAGATGAGACTTGTTAGAGGAGCTGATAATAAACTTTGGTTTATGAATCACACCGCCTCGTTATTTCAAGCTCCTCTACATGACTGTCCTTAATCTGTTGTGGGGGTTAACCGAACCGCCCACACAAGGAAGAACTGATTAAATTTTGGGGATGATCCGGATCACCGTCTGGATACAGGAATTTTTTAAAGGATTCTTTAACACTGTGACATACGGCCATTTTCAACATGTGCGCAGGCGCAATGGAGGGCGCTGTTCGTCGTGTCTGACCAACACAAACTCCGCGTTCTTCAATGTTTTAGGCACAAAAGCACGCGGAAAACACTGGTGGGCAGGGCCCGCCAGCGTGCCTGTGTTTGCGCGACGCTGCAAAAGCTGAGACGGGCAGCTGTCCGCCGCCGGATTATTTGGCAGAAATTCCCCAGGCAACCATAGGCGCTGCGCAAAAACGAGCTCTCTGCCGGGGAAGCTTCTAAATCCTCTTTTGCCGCGGAACGCAACCCCAATAATATAAAACCCACGGCAACCTGTCTACCCAATTTGCATCCGTCAGTGAAGCCCTGAGTGCTGCTTTCAGTGGAGGAGATGGACACAACAGCAACACTTCAGTTTATTACCCCCGCCAAGGAGGTAATGCTTTTACTACAGAACCACTAATCCTATCATTGTGAATCCAATTGCTAGTCATATGTTTTCATGGTCAAGGAATCTGAAAACGTACACACAAACACTGTATGGGGGGAACTGTGGCGCTTGGCAGAGGTCTGCGCTCTCCGAGTGCTTTTCTAGTTACCTCCGCCAGGAGGTAATGTTTTTGCCGGGGTTTGTCTGTCTGTTTGTCTCTCTGTTAGTTAGCAAGATAACTCAAAAAGTTTTGGACGGATTTCGATGAAACTTTCAGGCATTGTTGGAAATGGTACAAGGAAGAACTGATTAAATTTTGGGGATGATCCAGATCACCGTCCACAAGAAAACCGCCATTACAGAAAATGCCATTTTCATGAATAACTACTGAACCACTAATCCTATCATTGTCAATCCAATTGCTAGTCACATGTTTTCATGGTCAAGGAATCTGAAAACGTACACACAAACACTGTATGGGCGGAACTGTGGCCGCCATTACGGAAAATGCCATTTTCGTGAATAACTACTGAACCACTAATCCTATCATTGTCAATCCAATTGCTAGTCATATGTTTTCGTGTTCAAGGAATCTGAAAATGTACACACAAACACTGTATGGGGGGAACTGTAGCCGCCATTACGGAAAATGCCATTTTCGTGAATAACCACTCAACCACCAATCCTATCATTCTCAATCCAATTGCTAGTCATATATTTTCATGGTCAAGGAATCTGAAAACGTACACACAAACACTGTATGGGGGGAACTGTGGCCGCCATTACGGAAAATGTCATTGTCGTGAATAACTACTGAACCACTAATCCTATCATTGTCAATCCAATTGCTAGTCATATGTTTTCGTGGTCAAGGAATCTGAAAACGTACACACAAACACTGTATGGGGGGAACTGTGCCGCTTGGCGGAGGTCTGCGCTCTCCAAGTGCTTTTCTAGTTGTTACATTGTTTCTAAAGATGCACTCCAGCGACTCTAAAACCACCTCAAAAACAAATATGTATTGCCCAAAATCATATATTGTGGCTTTTTACCCACAAAAAAACTTTCATTGCCTTAGAATTGCTTGGAAAGAGCTTTTACATCTTCCATCTACTTGAGTATGTGCGGATCTATGAATATTCTAATTCGGTCCACTCATACTCCCACCCACCAGTAGCTGATGCTGCAAGGCCAGCCCTCCCCTCTCCTCTGATGCGAAGACTGCTATGCAAAAGAGATGCCTTCATCCCCCTAAAACTACGTGTCCACCTAGGCATGCATTTTCACGCTTCCCATGAAGGGACGTAACCAGGCGAGAGTCACAAGCCAAATACTCTATAGCCACAAACTGCACGGAGAGTATTACTGTCCTGTCAGAGAACTTCGGTTGGTTTTCATGCAGTATTTTTGGCTACAAAAGTGCAGTCTGATGAGCTTTCTCTGTCTACCCCAATCTGCTCTGCTCTCCCCGACCTGCAGGGCTTGCACGTGATTGGTCGCCGTGCTCGCTTCTGGACGTTAAAGTTTTGCCTATATCTTCAAAAGTAAAAAGCGAAACATTTTTCTGAAAACGATCAAAACGAAAAATAAATGTGCAGTTGCCAAATATGCATTTACCTTTTACTAACAACCACTATTTTAAAAGCTTTGAGAAGTGTTGGCTCCACGCACCTGCTCCTCATTTGCCAATTATGAATCTGAGTGGGGTCAGTGATAGGTGGAGGAATATTGGCTAAAGTGTTGTTCGTCACCGCAGGACCCTCAGTAACAGTTTGTCAGGGCCACATTCAAGCTGGGACCCCTCCCCTCATCCCTCCTCCTCCTCCACTGCTTCACTATGCAAAATGGATGCCTTCAGCCCCCTCTGCCTCAGTCCTGCTGCTCCTCAGCTCCTCCCTCTTCCCCCGAGGTAGCCAAGAGTATCCGTCTGATTGGTTAATGTTGTAACCAATCAGGCTAAGAAAAAGTGCTTACATAGCTAGAAACAGTTTGTCCAAACGCGCCTGTTTGAGGAGGGCATTCCCTAACTGGAAATTCACAGCAGAAAAACACAGACTTGGGACTGCGGTAAGATTTTGCTCTGGATATGTCTTGTAAGTCACAAACAATATGTTACAGACATGGTAACAACAGAAAAACTTGGTTTTTGCCAGAGTGTCACTTTAATAATTCTTCAGTGACTTCAGTGACTTAATATTCTTGAGTGACTTAATATTACCTTGAGTGACTTTAAAGTCTTGCTGCCCAGGGACATGAGAGGCTTGTTACTTTCTGTGGGTAAAGGAATGAAAAAAATAATTAATTGTTAAAATTGTGTCATTATACTTAGCCATGTTAACATTCTCATTTTTCTTACCCACTATGGTGAATGAACATATTATCCTGAGCTGTCTGACAGTCAGGCTGAGCTCCTTGATGCAACCGTCGATGCAGAGTATACGCTGAAATGGAAACCCGTTCACCTCTGTTTTGTCCTCTTCCACCAAACCTTTCAAACTGTGTGACAAAGGTGATAAATTAGGTCTGACGGGACATTGAAAATGACCTGCTGTTTGCCAAGTGTGCCGATAATTGTCATGATCTGGTGAGCGCACGCTCCCCCTCCCGTCCTGTTCAACTTTCCCCTACTCCGCAGGTAATCATCTCACCTGCATGATGAGATGCACTTGCTACCTCTGCCTCGCCAGCGCTTAGATAGACCTTCTCTTCAACACTTCGGCGCTGCCTTGTTGGGTATACTACCTGTCACAACAAGTAAGTCTGGTTCTCCCTTTTGGAGAATAAACCATTAATCCTTTTGTCTTCTCCTCTTCAGGTTGCTACCTCCTTCGTGGTGCATCTCTGGGGTTGTTGTGTGCTCACCTGCCTCATCACCATCACCACGTCAGCAACCATCTTCGCCCGGTCAGACACCTCACTCAGCTCTACTCCTGCCTTCCAGCATTTCCTCCGGGTTCACCTTAAGTGCCGGGTTCCTCTGCTGGGCTCTCTCTTCCTCCCACGTGAGTGTAGTCCTATTTTCCCTTCTCAGTCTCCCTCCTTATCTAACTTGCTCTCGTCTCTCCCTATAGGCTGAGTCTTCCTCTGGCGAGTGGTGTTTTTCCTTTGAGAAGCTTTCCTTTGTGCATTAATAAAATTCAAACCAAATTTGCTTCTGTGTGTCATTGTGTGTTTTCTCTGGTGTCACTCCCGGCACATGAGCTCTCAATCATTACCAATCATGACAATAATGGCAGTGTGAGGTCATCTCACCCCAATCTGTCCACAGTCGTTGAGGACATCAGGTTCAGCTTACAGCCCGTGTCAATCAGCACATTCACTTCCTGTCCTAAACACTGTTAAACAAACAGAGAAGGTGAATAAAATGGAAACAATACATCCTCTAAACATAAAACTGAAAAATGGTAGGTTGCATGTTATGTTTGTGATGGCCAGTCCTTCCACACACCTTGCAGCGTACATATATCAAGTCCTCCTCCTGCTCCTCCTCCTCTTCATCCTGGCGTGAATTTATACGGTTACGACTCAGGAGGACTCCTCCGTTGTTTGGTTTTACACTGCACATGTTCATCCTCCCTTGAGACAGCTTGGCCTCCAGCAGGCGCTTCTGGAGAATATTGTGTGGCTGCTGCAAAGGAGAAGGGAGGTCAGAAGGAGTTGTGTCTTTTTGATCTAGATTAAGCATATTGTAGTGTGCCATTAGAGGAACTGTGGTACCAGAGTGCCAGAGAGGTATGTGAGGATGGTGCAGGACATGTACTGTACGAGGACAGTGAGACGGTGGAATTGTGGCAATGCAGGGGTGGGATTACACTAGAGATTGGCTGTAAACCCTTTTGTGTTTGCAATGGTGATGGATAGGCTGACAAACAAGGTCAGACAGACACTGTGATCTGTAGTGAGAGTAGGGAGCAGGTGGAAGAGAGCCTGAAGAGATGGAAATATGAGCTGGAGAGAAGTGGAATGAAAGTCAATGGGAAGACAGAATACATCTGTGTGAATGAGAGAGAGGCAGGTGTAACGGTGAAGATGTAAGGAGTAGAAGTAGTGAAGGTAAATGAGTTTAAAGTCCCGGGGTCAACCATCCAAAGCAATGGACAGTGCGCAAGAGAGGTGAAGAAGAGAGTGCAGACAGGATGGAGTGGTTGGAGATGAGTGTCAAGGGTGATTTGTGACAGAAGGACGGCAGCTAGAGTAAAAGAAAAGGTTTGGACATGTGCAGAGGAGGGATAGTGGATATACTGGACAAAGGCTGAAGATGGAGCTGCCAGGCACGAGGAAAAGAGGAAGACCACAGAGAAGATTCATGGATGTAGTGAAGGAGGACATGGAGAGGGTTGGTGTGATAGAAAAGGATGCAAGGGATAGGATGAGATGGAGGCAGATGATTTGCTGTGGTGACCCCTAAACAGAGTCGTTGAAAGAAAAAGAATTTGTCAGGTTTGCCACTCATGAAAAATAAATCCCTAGTTCCTTGTCATCTTTCTTTTAATATACACAGAATGTCCACTGAATTTCACCCTTATTTTACACAGACCCACATGAGTCAAAAAAAAGCATGGGGAGTTACTGCCTTCACCCCTGTGAATCATTCCTTCTGCTGTACTGAACTAAAGGGACAAGTCGATATGCAGCTGCACCTCCATGTGAACCAGCTCCAAAGTCAGGGCTGTTCCAAACTGCATTTCCAGAGGTGGGGATAATGGGCTGCACTCAGCATCGCCTGTTTGAAGCTTCGGTTGGAATATCATTGAATTTCATGTTCTACTTTTTACTGTTTTGCTGGGATGCTCCTCCTTCTTAAAAGGTTGTGAAAGAATGATAATTCCAGAAGCTTCTCTTTACAAATTTCTACTAAAACAATGTGGTGGATCAAGCTTATTGACAGACTGAATGAGATGGAAGATACGCTGTTATAGTTGAAATAGTAGCTAATTCTACATTAAAAAAAAATCATTAGATATATACAGTATATATGTAATATTCAAGAATAGCTCCTCAGTTCTAATATTTCATTATTGCGCACCTATGACTGTAATGTTACATAAGGCGTTAATTGTGTCTCTCACCCCCTGTTTAGACGTCCCCAGTTTCTTCAGCCCATCCAAAGGCAGCAGGTCCGCTGAGTCCCTGTGCAGGAACTGGATCGCCTGTTTCAGCCTCCTCTGCTGCCTCAGGGTCGCAGCATCCAGGAGCCCCGGCTCCCCCCGGTTCTCCGTCCGCATCACCGTGAACATGACAGCGGCTGAGAGAGCAGATGTGTCCCCCCTGCTTATGAGGAGTCCCCCGATGCGTCAGATCACCCACTTGAGAAGAGGAGACTCCCCTCCACGCGATAGGGAGTTAATTGAGATGATTTCAAAATATGACTTCCGGTTTGAACTTTCATAATAAATAATTTATACACTATCGCAGTAGTTGATTTATTTTTCAGTGAGGGGGATGGAGGGATTCACCAATTCAGCAAAAGGTGCAAACATATAAATGTCAATTAGGTACAAGTTTGCAAGAACAAAGGTACAAAAATATAATAAAATGTGCCAATTTAAAAAGTCAAAAATTACAATTTAATTACACAGAATAAAACAAATTAATCAGCATCCAGATGAGCGTTTCAAATTGACAAGAAAAAAGTTACAAAGTTACAGGGGGAAAAAAATGTTAATTTTTGAGAAAAAAGTTGCAAATCTACAAGAAAAGTTGCAAATACAAGAAAAAAGATGCAGATTTGTGAGGAGAACAAAAGATGAAAATATTCAGGAAAAAAGTCAGAAATTTAAGAGAAAAAATTTGCAGATTTATGAGAAAAAAGCAATTGCAAATTTACAGAGAAAAAGCTGTAAATTTATGAGAAAAAAAAATCTCAAATCTTGTGGGGAAAAGCTGCAGAAATGAAGAAAAAAAAGTCAAATTTCTCAGGCGAAAAATTGAGAACTTACAGGAAAAAAATTGCAAATTTATGAGAAAAATGTTGCAGCTTTGTGACAAAAAAGTTGCAAATTTATAGTAAAAAAAAAAAAAGTTGACATTTAGAGGAAAAACGTTTCAAATTTCCAGGAAAAAAACTGCAAATTTGAAGAAAAAAGTTACAACATTTTAAGACAAAAGTTGCAAATCTATGATGAATCTGACAACACGATTATTGTGGCGCTCTCCAGTCCCATCAAGACCTGCTCCCACTACTACTCCAGGCTGAGGTTACACTGGCTCAAATACATTTATTCAGTCTGAGCCAATTGTATAATTTTATCTTCTATTTTTATATTGTTTTTATATAGTTTTTTATATTCTGCTGTTTTTGAAAAGGCTTGTTCTGTATTTTATGTATTTTTATGAACCTTGAGTCTGCAAATAAAAGTTTATTTATTTACTTATGAGAAAAAAAATGCAGATTTTTGAGGAATAAAATTGCAAATCTATGAGAAAAAGTTGAACTTTTTTTGTGCATTTCTGCTTGGAATTTGTTGTTCAAAGTCATTTTATTCAGTTATATAACATGATATTAAGAGGATTTTTTTTCAGTGGTTTATTTTTTTCCTCCATTTAGAAAAGGAGGGCTTTTTATATTTTTTTGTTGAGAGGATAGATTTTTTTTTTTATTATTATTTTCATATCAAAGGCTTTGAACCACTTCCCTTTACAAAAACTAAGGGCGTTCAAATCTTCCACCAGAGCCCCCAAAATTCTACGGCCCTGGCAAGATGAATAACAGCACTGATAAATGTAAAATGCTGCAGTGGTAGCAGCAAACAATTTATGGTGAGACAAGGGTTTTACTGTTAGAATTTCTTTTATAAGCCTTATAATCTAATCTTAAGCTATTATTAATGTTTCTATGTCACAAGATAACTGTTGCTTTTTCTACAAATGGGTTTAAAAAACATTTTTTTAATGAAATCGTTGGGTTACATTATAGCAAATGAAAGTACAGGCCTGTAAATAACATACACAGAAAAATGCAATAATGTGTTAGGTCGTGCAAGCTGCTTCCGGTAGAACCGGTCTGTCTTTGGTTTTACTTGACGCTCCTGCAACCTACCTGAAAACGCCACAAATATGAGTCACATACTTTTACGCGTGACTTCTTATTTTAACCTTACATTTTATGGGAAAAATAGCTGTAAATTATAAGATTTTTTTTTACCACATTTTCACTCAAATTAAAGAGACTGGTGTGAAAATTCAAGCTGTCAGTAATAAACACAATCTTTTTCTTTTGGGCAGAATTTATTATTTAATTGCAAATTTTACAATAGATGTTCACCAAATGCAATTTAAAAAAAAAACAACAACAAATAAATGCGACTGACAGTTAATTAAACACTACAGTGCAAGATGCTAAACTTTCCTCATACCCCACAGAGTCCACATGCATAATTTAGATATTAATCTTGTGAAAGTTATAGTCATGTTTTAAGAATTCCCCAACCTCCATTCATTATCTAACCAGGAGTAAATCATTATCTACTATCACTGTTCCATGGCTAATTCTTTGAAAATAGTCATCAGATGTTCTGTCTCCCATAATCTCAGTATTTATCCTTGTAGTTTCTAAAAGATCATATTATTAGGGTTCCAATCAGCTGTGCTGTGCAGGAAACCTATTGTTCTTGTTCTTCTTTTTCTCTGCAAAAAGTGCATGGGGAGCAAAAAATGGTAATACGTAGAAACTTGAAATTTTACAGTGTGATCCGAAACTCTCCCCACTGTGGGGAGCGTGAAATAAAGAGACTGAATTATTTCTCAATTCAGGTTTAATGCAGAATTCACATCCCCAGCTATCTCTCAAGAACAGAAGAGAGAGAGCTGCATCAAAACCCCCACATTTATACATGACACATCAAAGGCAGAATTACACATTGCTGTCAAACCCCCATTTGACAATAATTCTCCCCCCGAGTCCCTTAGTCCTCCGTCTGGCTCCAGGAGGTCAGGATGTCCTTTCAGAGTCTTATCACGGCACCTCCGTCCTCCTGCCATTATCCACAGGCGATCCAGACGTATTGTCCCATCCAAGACGTGAGGTCAATCAACACATGCAGTCCTAAGCATCTCCTTGTGCTTATACATATGTAGGCAAAAATATATGAGCCACATAACCCCCCCCCCCCCAAACGTCGAAGAATGGACAATAAAGCATAGTTCACACAACATGGTAAAATCAACAGCATAGACTACACAACATGATAAAATCACGCATCAGTCTATACGTTGTCTGGGCTTCAAACGTCTTCCAAATTTGCTGTAAGCAGGCTTCGCCGTCCCTGCAGCGCCGTCCTGCAGAGAATCTGCTAACTGAGGAAGAGAATGGTTATTTGATCCCTGCGGGGGTTCCAGGACATGCGCCCTGGGGGGTCTGCCACGTCGAGGGGCCCTCGCCACCCGTACAGACTCATCGTTCATCACAAAAGCAGGCTTTAGTCTGTCAATACTAACTGTTTCCTTTCTGTCCCCCAAATCTAGCACAAAATGTTTATCACCTGTTTCCAGCACTCTAAATGGACCATCGTATGGCGGGCGGAGGCTTGGTCGCAGAGCCTCATGCCTGACAAAAACAAACTCGGCATTTTTTAAAGCTTTGGGAACAAAAACACGCGGAAAAGTGTGATGAACGGGGCCCGGGAGCATGTCTGCTCCCGTGCCGATCAGTGGTCCCAGAGCCGGGGGGCGCCCGGGCGCCGGATGCTCTGGTAGGAACTCACCGGGCAGCCTGAGAGGTTGCACAAAAACCAAATCCGCTGGGAAGGCATTTAAATCCTCCTTGGGCGCAGAACGCAACCCCAATAAAACCCATGGTAGTTTGTTTACCCAATCTGCATCTGTAAGCGACGCTCTGAGGGCTGCCTTCAAAGACCTATGAAAACGTTCGCATAAACCATTAGCCTGGGGGTGATAAGCGGTAGTGCGGTGAATCGTCGCCCCTAAGCTGCTGGCTATCGCTGACCAAAGCTCAGACACAAATTGAGGTCCCCTGTCGGACGTAATATCCGACGGAACCCCGAAACGCGCTACCCAGGCCGTCAAAAATGCGCGAGCCACCTCTGCAGCCGTGGTCGATGCTAGTGGGACCACTTCCGGCCAGCGTGCGGTTCGGTCCACCATTGTCAAAAGATGTGTGAACCCCTGCGACGACGGTAGGGGGCCCACGAGGTCGACATGCACATGATCGAATCTCTTGGCCGGAATGTGGAACAGTTCTAAGGGGGCTTTTGTGTGCTTGTGAATTTTGGCCCGCTGGCAAGCCATGCAGGTTCTTGCCCACTCTTTCACGTGCTTGCGCAGGCTCGGCCAAACAAACTTCTCTGCTACCATTTTCATAGAAGCGCGCACCCCCGGGTGCGCCAGGGAGTAAACCAAGTCAAAAACACAGCGGCGCCATGTGGCCGGTACCACCGGGCGTGGCCGCCCGGTAGATACATCGCAGATTAGGGGGGGCATACCGGTTTGCAAACTCCTGCTCTCCAGCCTTAACCCTGTTGATCCAGACTGGAGCGTGCACACATCCACATCTCTACCCTGTTACGCTGCCATGGCTGCATAATCTATCCCCACATGAACTGGGGCCGCGTGCGCTTCCGCGCTGCTATTTTGTCCTGCGGCTGCAGTAGTATAATCTACCTCCGCGCGGACTGGTGCTGTTACCGCGCGAGAGAGGCAGTCTGCCACTACATTGAGTTTACCCGCTACGTGCTGAATATCAGTAGTAAATTCCGAAATTGCGGCCAGCTGCCGGCCCGACCAAGGTTCTGAAATTTTGGCCATCGCAAAAGTGAGCGGCTTGTGGTCGACAAACGCGGTGAAACGCTGACCTTCCAGCCAGAACTGGAAATGGCGAATGGCTAAGTGGAGCGCTAACAGCTCCCTGTCAAACGTGCTGTATTTGTGCTCGGCTTCGTGCAAGGATCTGCTGAAAAATGCCAGCGGCTGCCAAACCCCGGCAACCTGCTGTTCCACAACCGCCCCTATGGCCAAATCTGATGCGTCAGTGGTGAGCGCTATGCGGGCCGTTGGGTCTGGGCGAGCTAGCAGCGCAGCGTCAGCAAGGGCTTTTTTAACCTCCGCGAATGCGCGCTCCCGCTCCGGGGAGCACTCGATCGTATTGGAGGGTTTTTGCTTTTTAAGCGCGGCATATAATGGTTGCATGAGCTGCGCTGCGTGGGGTAGGAAACGGTTATAAAAATTTACCATTCCTAAAAACTCCTGTAATGATTTGACCGTTTGTGGCCGGGGAAACTCTGCAACTGCGCGCACCTTGTCTGGTAGCGGAACCGCCCCTTCTGGGGAAACGCGGTGCCCCAAAAAATCGATCTGTGCCACACCGAACTGGCACTTGACTGGATTAATTATTAACCCGTGCTCTCCCAATCTCTGAAAAACTGCCGTGAGGTGTTTTTCGTGTTCCTCCTCGGACGTGCTGGCGACTAAAATGTCGTCGAGGTAGACGAACACAAAAGGGAGATCGCGTAACACAGCATCCATCATGCGTTGGAAGGTTTGCGCAGCACCTTTTAGGCCAAACGGCATGCGTAAAAACTCAAAAAGTCCGAACGGGGTTATTACCGCTGTTTTGGGAATGTCCTCGGCCCGGACTGGGACCTGATGATAGCCGCGGACCAGGTCTATTTTAGAAAAAATGCGCGCCCCCGCCAGATGCACCGAAAAATCCTGGATGTGTGGGATCGGGTAGCAGTCATGTGCTGTGGCGTTGTTCAACCTGCGGTAATCACCACAAGGTCTCCACGAGCCGTCAGCTTTAGGGACCATATGCAGTGGGGAGGCCCATGGGCTATTCGAACGGCGAATAATGCCCAGCCTTTCCAGGTTGGCGAACTCCTTGCGCGCTATGGAGAGCTTAGCTGCATCCAAGCGCCAAGCTTTTGCGAAGACGGGTGGGCCAGCTGTGGTGATAAAGTGCTCCACTCTGTGTTTCGCAACTGTTGGTGAAAATGTGGAAACTGTGAGCGCTGGAAACTGGGTGAGGAGTGTGTGAAACTTACCGCCTGCTGTGGCGACGTTGGTCTGCACTGGTGGCGGGGATACTCGAGCTGCACAAGGGATTGAATAAAAGAGTGCATTTACCAGCCGCCTATTGGCAAGATCAACTAAAAAACCATGTGAGCACAGAAAATCAGCACCTAACATGTTGAAACTCACCGCCGCTATAATAAAAGTCCATTCATAAGTGTGGCCGTGCAAGGACAGAAGCAGAGTCCTTTCTCCAAAGGTCTTGATGCTCGAGCCGTTCGCTGCCTTTGCCCCGTCGCCACGGGGGCTGCCAGCCGGTCGGCATCGGTCGGGGTGATGAAACTCACTTGGGCTCCGGTGTCCACGAGGAAGTGCCGCCCGGAGCTCACATCTGTGAGGTAAAGCAGCTTATTTCGTTCGCCGAGAGCCGAAGCTGCTAACAAATCTCGGTCCTGGAGTTTCCCGAGCTCTTGAAGTTGCACGGCGGCACACACCTGTGCGCCTTCTCTGCGAAACACCGATGGTAAAAGCAGAGACCATCTCCTCCACTGCGTCGGGACCGCGCCGCTGCCATCGTTGGTGGGATTGATTCCGCTGTCTCCGGCTCTCCGCTGCTCCCGGTCGCCGCACCCAGGTCTGCCGCTGCTGCGGTGGACGTCTGCTCACCGCAGGAGTCGAGGAGCCGCTGCGCCTCTCGGGCCAGCGCACGGAAGTCCCGCTGGGTCACACAACGCATGCTGGACAGGGTCCCCCTCATCTGCATCGGGAGGTTTCTCAGGAAGATGTGTTTAAACAGGAAATCGTCGTTGTCTGTGTCCCTCAGCTGCAGCATGTCTTCCATCAGGTCGACTGGCCTGCGTCCTCCCCGGTCGTGCAGAGCCAGGAGCCTCCTAGCCCTCTCCTCGGCTGAGGGCGTGAAACACTGGATGAGGGCAGCCTTCAGCTCGCCGTATTTGTCGTCAGCGGGCGGCTGCTGTACCAGGCTCCGCACGCATCGAGCTGTGCGGTTGTCGAGCTTTGCGATGACGTAGTAGAATTTAGTGTCATCCGCCGTTATTCCCCCGAGTGCGAACTGTGCCTCAGCCTGGAGGAACCTCGAGTCCGGGTTGTCCTGCCAGAATTCTGGTAGCTTGATGGAGACGGCGCTCGCTCGGGCAGACTCCGACGAGTCTGGTTCGGGGGAATCGCTTCTAGGCATTCTCACGTCTCTGGTCACCAATGTGGGGAGCGTGAAATAAAGAGACTGAATTATTTCTCAATTCAGGTTTAATGCAGAATTCACATCCCCAGCTATCTCTCAAGAACAGAAGAGAGTGAGCTGCATCAAAACCCCCACATTTACACATGACACATCAAAGGCAGAATTACACATTGCTGTCAAACCCCCATTTGACAATAATTCTCCCCCCGAGTCCCTTAGTCCTCCGTCTGGCTCAAGGAGGTCAGGAAGTCCTTTCAGAGTCTTATCACGGCACCTCCGTCCTCCTGCCATTATCCACAGGCGATCCAGACGTATTGTCCCATCCAAGACGTGAGGTCAATCAACACATGCAGTCCTAAGCTTCTCCTTGTGCTTATACATATATAGGCAAAAATATATGAGCCACACCCACTACCAAAAATCAAGGTACATAGGTGTCGCTTTAATCAACAGTTTTACATTTTTACAAATATCTCCACAACGGCTGGGCCTATAGACTAAAAATTCTTTCAGCATTCAATTCATTGAAATCTGCAACTTTTGTTCTCTGGTCTTATGCTCTATAAATGAAATTTTCTGCACCATATTTTCAAAAATGTGTAAGTGAACTCAAAATGAACTCCTAGGCTTTTCATCCATATTGCTTGAAATTAAGCAGAGATAATCGACAGACATTAATAATGAAAAGTCAAAAATATCAATATGTTTTGATTTTCTAGGCCAATCAAGTTGTACAGTGTCTTTTCGGCGTGTATTTTTCGGTTTAACTTGTGATATAAGGATTCAACTTTGATGAAGCTTCACAATCACAGCAGTATTCTTCAGCACAACTACAAATTTCATGCAATTCTTTTAATGTTTGAAAAATCACGTTATGAAATGTCTATCAGCTACGCTATCTCACAAAAGTGAGTACACCCCTCACATTATTGTAAATATTTTATTATATCTTTTCATGGGACAAGACTGAATATATGACCCTTTGATACAATGTAAAGTAGTCAGTGCACAGCTTGTATAACAGTGTAAAGTTGCTGTCCCCTCAAAACAACTCAACACACTGTCATGGCGTGTTAAATTCTAGACTGTTCACGCGCACGATACCAAGCACAGGATGGAACCACACTGAGGGGCACGTTTGACAGCTTTTATTGAATGACAAAATAACAGCACACAGCTATGGAAACAGTCACTCGCCAGAGGAATTGGACCTGTGGAGAGAAGACGAGAGCCGTGAGCTGAGGAGTAGAGTAAGGGGGAAAATGGGCGAGCCAAATTGTCACTTACTTGGGAAATCCAGGGATGACCGGCAGGACCCAGCGGGAAGATAGACAAACCGGTAGGGTAGGAGGGGAATGGAGCTGATGGGCCTGACCGGGGAATGATGGTGCTGAAGGACAGTGAGGTGGGGCAGGAGAGCGCGCGCAGTCCCGGCGACACACCTACACAATGGCAGCAACCTGGGAAGAAGGAAAAGAAGATGGTTAACGGCGTGTTAACAAACATACAAAATGTATCAGCAAGTCCAAACACGGGCAGTATACCCAGACGAGCCAGCATAGATGGAAGGAACCTCCCTAAGTACGCTGGCTGATGAGCAGGCGCAGGTGTGTCTTCTGCCTCAGATGCAGTGATGAGTTGTAGAAGGTGAGACCAGAGGGGAGGGCCATGCTCTCGCTGCCCATGACAGGGCCCCCCCTTCTAGGGACGCCTCCTGGCGGATCGGAGGGCTTGTCCAGGTGGGCACGGTGGAAAGCCCGGAGCATCTCCTTGTCCACTACCCAAGACGAGGGTGTCCAGGATTGCTCCTCTGGCCCGTACCCCTCCCAATCAATGAGGTATTGCAGGCCCCAACCCCTGCGACGGACATCCAGGATACGCCGAACTGTGTGGGCAGGATGGCCATCGATGATGCGGGGAGGAGGAGGAGGAAGCTCAGGAAGGGGGGCACAGAGGACAGGTCGAGAGGGGCTTTATGTGACTGACGTGAAAGGTGGGGTTCACCCGCAGGGCCATGGGCAGCCAGAGCCAAACCGACATGTCGTTGAGCACCCAGGCAATGGGGAACGGCCTGAAGAAGCGGGGGGACAGCTTCTTGGCATTGTTCTTCAGAGGAATCTGGCTAGTCGCTAGTCAGACCAGCTGTCCCACGGCGTACTTGGGAGCCGGGACTCACCTCCGATTGGTGGCGGCCCGGGTGTGTTCAGTGGTGCGGACCAGAGTGGCCCGAGTCGCTCTCCAGACCCATTGTCAGCGCTGGTCGTGGCCCCCCACAGATGGCACCAAAACCTCCCTCTCGGCCAAAGAAAGGAGGGTGGGCGTGTACCCCAATGACGCTTCGAAGGGGGTCAATCCGGTGGCGGAGGACACCACAGATTTCAACGAGTATTCCACCCAGGTCAGGTGTGTGCTCCAGGAAGAGGGATTGTCGGCTGCTATGCACCGCAAGGCAGCCTCCAGGGACTGGTTGGCGCACTCAGCCTGCCCATTACTTTGGGGATGGTTTCCAGAGGAGAGGCTCACAGTCGTCCCCAGCGTCCGGCAAAAGGCCCTCCAGACCTTGGACGTAAATCACGGACCCCGGTCAGACACAATGTCCACAGGGATTCCGTGGATCCGGATCACATGGTCCATAAGGATGGCTGCTGTCTCCAGGGATGACGGGAGCTTGGGGAGGGCCACCAGATGGACCGCCTTGGAAAACCGATCCACAATTGTCAGAATGCCCGTCTTGCCATGGGAGGAAGGCAACCCAGTAACAAAGTCCACGGCGATGTGGGACCACGGCCGGCCGGGGATGGGGAGGGGATGAAGAAGTCCCGACCGGGGGGAGGAGTCAGTCTTCCCCCGGACACACATCTGACAGGCTCTGACGTACTCCGGAACGTCCCGCCACAGCGTTGGCCACCAGAACGCCCGCTTGACGAAGTCTATAGTCCGGCCAATGCCAGGATGGCAGGCAAAGCGGCTAGCATGGCCCCACTGGATGACGTTGATGCGGAGGGCGGCCA
This sequence comes from Pholidichthys leucotaenia, assembly GCA_020510985.1. Lineage (NCBI taxonomy): Eukaryota > Metazoa > Chordata > Actinopteri > Cichliformes > Pholidichthyidae > Pholidichthys > Pholidichthys leucotaenia. The sequence continues at coordinate 421,850,155 of CM035840.1, forward strand.
GGACATACAGACGGTTCCGGGGGCACCCTACCGGCACAGGCTCCTGGGACTGGGACTGGGCCTGGCGGACCCTCCGCTCGATATCCCAAGTAAGGGCTCTGATAATGCGTGCCGGTGGCACGATGGTTTGGGAGAGAGGAGGGGGATACATCCCCAGAGTCAAACTGGCACAAGAGCGCGTCCGGTTTGGTATTCCGGGTGCCAGGCCGGTATGTGATGGTAAAGTCAAATCGCTGGAAAAATAACAACCAGCGAGCCTGCCTGGCATTCAGTCGGCGGGCCAACCGCAAGTACTCAAGGTTCTTGTGGTCAGTCCACACGACGATGGGGTGAACAGCACCCTCAAGCCAGTATCTCCACTCCTCTAGTGCCAACTTAATGGCCAGCAGCTCTCTGTCCCCTACATCCTAATTCCTCTCAGCTGGCGAAAGCCGCTAGGAGAAATATGCGCACGGATGGAGCTTCTGATTGGGGGGCGTGCGCTGTAACAGCACAGCGCCAACCCCCGAATCAGACACGTCCACCTCTAGGATGAACGGGAGCTGCGTGTCGACCTGGGCCAAGATTGGATTGTCAGTGAACCGGCGCTTTAATTTATTAAATGCCAGTTCAGCCGCCTCAGTCCACCGAAGGGGGACTTTAACCAAGGTCAGCTGTGTTAAAGGCAGTGCGAGCCCACTATAGTTCTGGATGAACCTGCGATAGAAATTCGCAAACCTGAGGAAGCGTTGAAGCTCCCTACGGGAGCGGGGTGTAGGCCAATCCAACACTGCTTTTACCTTGGCTGGATCGGCAATCAGCTCCCCCTCAGCCACGATGAAGCCTAAGAAGGTGGTAGATGGTGTAGAGAACTCACACTTCTCAGCCTTCACGAACAGCTGGTTCTCCAAGAGCCGTTGTAAAATGGCTCTCACGTGGACCTCGTGTTCCTCTGGCGAGTGGGAGAAAATCAAAATATCATCAAGATAGACAAACACAAATTGATGGAGCATATTGCGGAGGACGTCATTAATTAACCGTTGGAAGACGGCAGGGGCGTTAGTGAGCCCGAATGGCATCACTAGGTATTCGAACTGGCCCAGGTGTGTTTTAAAGGCCGTCTTCCATTCGTCACCCTCGCAAATGCAAATCAAATGGTATGCGTTTCTGAGGTCTAACTTGGTGAAAACCCGTGAGCGCTGAAGGAGCTCGAACGCTGAATTGATTAAAGGCAGAGGGTATTTATCTTTAATTGTAATGGCGTTGAGCCCCCGGTAGTCGATACATGGGCGCAGTGAGCCATCCTTCTTCCCAATGAAGAAGAACCCGGCCCCAAGTGGAGCCGAAGACGGCCGAATGAGGCCGGCGTTCAGCAACTCCTTTATGTACTGCTCCATCGTCTCTCTCTCCAGGCCGGAAATACTATACATCCTGCTGGACGGCAGCCTCACCCCCGGGATGAGATCTATAGCACATTCGTAAGAGCGATGAGGCGGCAGCGACAATGCTCTCGACTTGCTAAAGACCTCACCCAAAATGTGATAAGCCTGAGGGATTCGGCTGAGGCCTGGTGGCTCAGCCCGGGAGGGAGAAATGAAGAGCGACGGAGAGCAGTCAGCTGAATGCATGCAATTGGCCATACAAAAAGGGCTCCAGGCAAAGATGGTATTCTGAGCCCAGTTATGAAGTTGGAGGAGAAAAGGGTTACATTTCCCCATCTCCCCCGCGTACGGAGAGGGCGGAGGAACGGAATAAGTACGGTGCATAGCGCGCGGAGCAGGCTGGGGGGGGGGGGGGCGACCACGGGATGCACTGCGGACCACAAAGTGGCCATGTTGGAAACCTGTTGCGTCAGTGCGGCGAGCTGCCGCTCGGTCACCACTAGGCAATCTACAGCCGACTGATCCTGCGGTGAGGCACCGGCTGAGCAACCTTCCTGGCTGGCTCGTTCTGTCATGACGTGTTAAATTCTAGACAGCTCACGCGCATGATACCAAGCACAGGATGGAACCACACTGAGGGGCACGTTTGACAGCTTTTATTGAATGACAAAATAACAGCGCACAGCTATGGAAACAGTCACTCACCAGAGGAACTGGACCTGTGGAGAGAAGACGAGAGCCGTGAGCTGAGGAGTAGAGTAAGGGGGAAAATGGTTGAGCCAAATTGCCACTTACTTGGGAAATCCAGGGATGACCGGCAGGACCCAGCGGGAAGATAGATGAACTGGTAGGGTAGTAGGGGAATGGAGCTGACGGTGCCTGAATGGGGAACGATGGTGCTGAAGGACAGTGAGGTGGGACAGGAGAGCATGCGCGGTCCCGGCGACACACCTATACGATGGCAGCAACCTGGAAAGAAGGAAAAGAAGATGGTTAACGGCGTGTTAACGATCATACAAAATGTATCAGCAAGTCTGAACACGGGCAGTATACCCAGATGAGCCAGCGTAGACTGCGCGGAGGGAACCTCCCTAAGTACGCTGGCTGATGAGTCTTCTGCCTCAGGTGCAGTGATGAGTTGTAGAAGGTGAGACCGGAGGGGAGGGGCGCGCTCCCGCTGCCCATGACACACACACAGCCATTAATGTCTAAACTGCTGGCAACAAAAGTGAGTACACCCCTAAGTGTAAATGTCCAAATTGTGCCCAATTAGCCATTTTCCCTTCCCGGTGTCATGTGACTCATTAGTGTTACAAGGTCTCAGGTGTGAATGGGGTGCAAGTGTGTTAAATTTGGTGTTGTGGCTCTCACACTCTCTCATGCTGGTCACTGGAAGTTCAACATGGCACCTCATGGCAAAGAAAGGTAAAGGTAAAGGTAAAGCCAACTTTATTGTCATTCAATCCATACAGCCAATCATGTACAGCAGAGCGAAATTACGTTTCTCTTATCTACAATGTTAATCACATCTAGAATCAGAGGGGTCGCTGCCATGCAAGACGCCGCCACAAATTTCCCTCCTCCATTCCATTATTGCTGAGCACCAAGCTGGACGGCAGGAAGTTCCGCTTTTATATGGTCTTCGGCATGACCTGGCATTATGTGAACTCATTCAAACCTTCCTTCCCATGCACACTTATACCACTAGAAATTAAAACCAAATTACTGGGAAAAAACGAAGACTAAAATCCACCAGGTTTAGTATTGTGTGCAGAGGACCGCAGATTTGGAATGAGCTTGATGAGAATCTAAAAATGTCACCTTCCATCTCCATCTTCAAGAAAAAAAAACTAAAAATGCAACTCCTGACTTCCGGTTATGGCTGCCACGTAGGACGGACGTGTCTCGCTCTGCTCTGCTCCTGGAGAAAAAAAATCGGCAAATAACTCTCTCATTTGGGACAGAACGTATCCCAGCATTTGGGCGAGGATATGTCGGCGAAGCCTAAGGCTGGAAAACCAGGAAAAGGAAAAAGCGAGCCGCTGAAACAGTCCAAATTAACGGACTTTCAGGTCTGTGACGCAGCAAACAAAACTCCATATATGGCGGAGGAGGCTGGCGGCGGTGCGATGTTTGCGGGGAATGGCGCAGATGCGCTGATGGCTGCCATGAGTTCAATGAGAGCGGACTTTTCCTCTAGATTTGATGGGATTATGACAGCGTTGGAAGGAATAAGAAAGGAATTGGGTGACTGTGTAGAACGAACGGCGCAGATGGAGCTCCGTCTCGCTAGTGCTGAAGATGACATCACCCGTCTTCAATTAAAGGTGCGCACTTTGGAAAAAAAAATAAATCTCTGGAAGATAATATTTTGGATTTGGAATCTCGGTCGAGACAGAATAATTTGAGGCTGGTGGGTCTTCCAGAGGAATCAGAAGGTCGGGACGTATGTTCCTTTCTGGAAAAGTGGATTCCGGAGGTGCTGGGCAGCGAGGAGTTGCAATCAGCAGTGGTTCTGGAAAAAGCACATCGTATTGGCCCACGGAGAGATAAGGGACCGCCGAGGACCTTAATTATGAAGTTTCTTAGCAACAGAGACAGGATGAAGATCTTCAACGCTGCACGTGCTAAAGGAGAGATTAAACACCAGGACCAGCAGGTGCGGTTCTACCCAGATTTGGCCACAGGAATCCAGCAATTGAGGAAGCAGTTTGATCCCATACGTAAGGAGCTGCGCAACCTTGGGATTCGTCATGGTGTAATCTATCCTGCGAGACTGCTGACCACGTATGAGGGCAGAACCCACATCTTCAAGACCCCAGAGGAGGCGCAGGAGTTCATCAAGAAGATCAAAGAAGAAGAAGAGACTGGTGGGAGCTAAGCATGAACAAAATATAAGGTAGAATAATTAAGCATTTGCACAGGCATCTGACTGACTTGAAGTAAATAGTAAGTTTACAAAATATAGATTGTATTATATATTAAAAAAACAAAACAAAAACAAAACAAACAAAAAAAAAACTATGATGTACAAAGTTGTTAAAAATGTTGGAGTTAAGTTGGAAAACTACAGAAGAGAGTTAATGTTACGTCATTAAAAGCAGTAGAGTTGGGGTGATTGGGAGGATGAAGAAGGAGTGGCTTAGGCTGTTCCCCGTGGGTGTGGAACGGTCGATGGCTATATCGGGAGACAGAATTTTTCTTTTGATTTTGGGGGGTTTGCCACAAGTGTGGGAAGGGGAAATTTGTTTGTGTGTAGTTTGTAGGATGAATGTTCAACCACTCATGTTTTTGCTTCTCTGTATGAGCATGTTTACACTGCAAGGTAATCCTAAACTCTCTATTGATCATGGACCAAAGTGTTAATCTTAATTTAACTTCATGGAATTGCAGAGGTCTACAAAATTTAAAAAAACTTAAACAAGTTATGAATAAAATAAAGGACATGGGTTCAAGAATTGTGTTTTTACAAGAAACTCATCTGATAGAGGAGGATGTTAAAAGAATTAGGAGTAGATGGCAGGGAAGTGTATTCACCTCTTCATTTTCATCCCGAGCCAGGGGAGTTATGACTCTCATACATAAATCAGTTCCTTTTCAGGTGAAAAATGTAATTGGAGACAAATTTGGAAGATATGTAATCATTCAAGGTTCTTTGCTATTAGAAAATATAAATCTTGTGAACTTATATGGTCCCAATATAGATGATCAGAAGTTCTTTGCTAATTTATTTCTCATCTTATCATCACTTACAGGGCAACATATAATAGCAGGGGATTTTAATTGTACATTGAATCCAGGTGTGGATAGATCAACAGGACTGGATTGTACGCACATTGGATGTAGGATGACCATTAATCATTTTATGAAAGAATTGAGATTGTTAGATATATGGAGAGAAATGAAACCACAAGTTAAAGCCTATTCTTGTTATTCCAGTACCTACAAGACATTCTCACGTATTGATTATTTTTTGATTTCCACAGAATTAAGGTCCAAGATTCAAAACTGCTTTTATGATAACATCGTGATTTCTGATCATGCACCCTGTTGTCTAATATATGTAGATAAAAAATTGACAAAGGAATCAGGTAGATGGCAATTTCAGCATAAATGGCTTCAGGATGAGGAATTTGTCAAGTATATAGAAAAACAGATAGACGAGTTCTTTGACATCAATACTACACAAACATCAGCATGTGTAAAGTGGGAGGCTTTCAAAGCTTTTATTAGGGGACATATTATTAGTTATACAGGATCAAAATCTAAGAAGACTCGAGAGGAGAGAGCTAAATTGGAACATAAAATAAAAAGTCTTCAGGAAAAAGTGTATGCAGGAAGTGACCCAAGGTTGGAGAATGAATTACTGATTTTGAGAGCTGAATACGACAAAAAATCAGCGAATAGAGCTGCCTCGAGTCTTCTAAGATTGAAACAATCTTTTTATGAACAAGGTGAAAAATCAGGAAAATTATTAGCATGGCAGATTAAACAATTGGAAATTAAAACACCAATTACCAGTATTATAAGTAACGGACAGGTAGTTATAGATCCTTTAGAAATTAATAGAGCCTTTAGAGATTACTATGAAAAATTATATGATACCAAAAATGAACCTGATTTAACAAAACTAAATGGGTTTTTGAACGAACTATCTATACCGTGTATTCCAAATGAAAACAGGGAGATATTGGAGTCTAAAATTAGTCAAGAAGAAGTTGGGCTAGCCATTGATAATATGAAATCAGGAAAAAGTGCAGGACCAGATGGTCTTCCAGTTGACCTTTATAAAAAATTTAAGAATAAATTAATAAAACCTTTTTTGGAAATGGTTTTAGAAGCATTTCAAAATAATAATTTACCATCATACATAAATAATGCCTTAATTATACTGCTGCCAAAACCAGGTAAGCCCTCTAATAAATGTGAAAATATGAGACCAATAAGCCTATTAAACGCCGACCTTAAGATAATCTGTAAAATTTTAGCAAGACGAATACAAGAAATTTTACTAAATATTATTAATCGAGATCAGAATGGCTTTATAAAGGGTAGACAAGGCTTCCATAATGTAAGAAGACTATTTAATATTATTTATTTTAATAAAGAAGCACCGGATACAGCTCTCCTATCATTGGACGCCGAAAAGGCCTTTGATAGAGTTGAATGGCCCTTTCTTTTTGAAGTCCTACAAAGGTTTGGACTTGGAAATAATTTCATAAAATGGGTTCAAATAATATACAATAATGCTACAGCAGAAATCCTAACAAATAACAATATTTCAAAACCAATAAAAATCAATAGAGGATGTCGACAAGGCTGTCCACTTTCACCTTTACTGTTTACTATGGCAATTGAACCTTTAGCGATAGCGATACGTTTACATTCACAAATATATGGAATTAAAGTTGGACCAACAGAACATAAAATCTCCCTGTACGCCGATGATATAATTTTGTTTATGTCGAATCTAAAAAAATCAATTCCAACCTTGTTGAATTTAATAAAGAATTTTGGGGAAATATCAGGATATAAAATAAATAAAACTAAATCTTCAATATTAATGCTAAATGAGACCCAGAGAAATTACCCAGCCCCTGAGGTAAATCAATTCAATGTTGTAAATCAGTTTAAATATTTAGGAATCCAAATTATGCCTAAGCTAGAATCAGTCGCCAGTGTCAACTATGAAGCCTTAATGTCAGATATCAATGAGTTAACTCAGAGATGGATGTCACTACCAATGTCGATGATCGGGAGAATCAATATACTTAAAAGTAATATTTTACCTAAAATACTTTATTTATTTCAATACATTCCCTTATCACCACCTTTAGATCTATTCTCAAGAATAAAAAAAAAGTTAGTGGAATTTATATGGAACAACAGGAGGGCTAGATTACGTTTGTCTTTATTATATTTACCATTTGATCGTGGAGGTCTGAAATGTCCAAATTTTATGTTGTATTATTGGTCGGCACAACTGAGGTCTATGACATATTATTTTTCATCAAATGATCTCCCTCACTGGACTGAAATGGAATCATACAATTTACCTTTACCTCTTCCCATATTCATATACTCAGATTCGGCAAAAAAATTACAAAAACAAGTTAAAAATCCATTTGTAAAGCATATGATCAAAATATGGTGTGAAGCTAAAAACTATTTAAAAGAACCACAGTTATTGTCACAATTTAGTCCAATATGGGGTAATCAATATTTTAAACCAGGGAGAGCGGACGCTGTATTTAAAGTATGGAATTTAAAAGGGATACAAAAGATTCAGGATTTATATTTGCCATGTGCAGACAACATAATGTCTTTTGAAGAGCTGAGGATCAAATTTAATCTCAATAGAACACATTTTTTTAAATATCTTCAACTTAGAAACTTTATTCGATCAAATCAAAATAAAGCTCTCACTCGACCTATTTATTCATCCTTGGAAAAAATGATGATGAAAGATAGTAAAAGAAAGGGTATTATTTCAGAGTTTTATAACTCATTGACACTATCTTCAAGTGAAAATTCACTGAAAAGATTAAACTACTGGAAAGAAGATCTGCAAATTGAAATTTCAGAGGAACAATGGGAATTGGCTTGTACAGAAGCTCAAACCAAATCAATAAATGCACGCCTTAAATTGATACATTTCAAATGGTTAATGCGGATGTATGTTACACCGGAGGAGTTAAATAGATATAACAAAAATATACCAGATACATGCACAAAATGCATGGAAAGTAAAGGAACCCTATTTCATTGTTTATGGGAATGTAGATTAATAAGAATGTTTTGGGAGGAGGTGAGGGTAACAATTGAAAAAATAATCTCAAAACAAATCATATTGAATCCTAAACTGTTTTTGTTGGGTCTGTACCCAGAAAAGCATAATTTCAATAAAAGTGAAAGAACATTCATAGACCTCAGTTTGCTTAATGCCAAAAAATGTATTGCACTATTATGGAAAAAGACTCATAGACCAGATGTGACTCAGTGGTTAAGACAGATGTTAACAAACCTTCCATTAGAAAGAATAACATATATACTGAAATCAAAGGAAATTGTGTTTGAGAATATATGGAGACCTTTTATTGATTATGTAAAAAATTTAAACATAACTCTTGAAGAAGAAGGTGAATGATGTGTGTGGACCTTGTAAATTCCAAACTGGTGAACATAATATGTATACTAATGTATTGGATTGTCTAGACTAAACAGAGGAGCATTGTTGAAGACTTGATTTTGTTGGTGGTTGTTGGTGTTTTTAGGGTTTTTTTTTTTTTTTTGTAGTACTTTAGTGTTAGTGTTTGATTGTTTGTATCATGTTTGTTAAAAAAAAAAAAAAGGTTCAATAAAGATATTGTGGAAAAAAAATGCAACTCCTGTCATTATATAATTAATCTGCTATTTGTTACACAAACTTGCTTACTGATGAGTTGTTACGCCATTGTAATTTTGTTTTATATGTTGATTCACTCCAATAGTATTTAATAACTTGACTATATATCTTGAACTCACCTACTATTTCAGTGTAAACAAATGCTGGGATTATGTGTTTTGGATATTAGACTGATTTTCATCATTATTTCATTGTAAAATTGGGCTCCCTACTAAAAGCTTTAAATAGCTTATTTGGGATGACCCAGTCACACTCCAAAACAATGTAAAAAAAAAAAAGCCTATTGTATACTGCTAATCATGCTGTTGATAACTCATATTGTAATTCATTCATGCTGTTGATAATGTGTGGTGTGTGTGTGTGTGTGTGTGTGTGTGTGTGTGTGTGTGTGTGTGTGTGTGTGTGTGTGTGAATAAATTAAACTGAAACTGAAACCACGTCCTGTGATCTGATGAGACCAACATAAACTTATTTGGTTCAGATGGTGTCAAGCGTGTGTGGCGGCAACCAGGTGAGGAGTACAAACGCAAGTGTGTCTTGCCTACAGTCAAGCATGGTGGTGGGAGTGTCATTGTTTGGGGCTGCATGAGTTTTGCCGGCACTGGGGAGCTACAGTTCATTGAGGGAACCATGAATGTCATCATGTACTGCGACATACTGAAGCAGAGTATGATACCCTCCCTTCAGAAACTGGGCTGCAGGGCAGTATTCCAACATGATAACCACCCCAAACACACCTCCAAGACAACCACTGCCTTGCTAAAGAAGCTGAGGGTAAAGGTGATGGACTGGCCAAGCATGTCTCCACACCTAAACCCTATTGAGCATCTGTGGGGCGTCCTCAAATGGAAGGTGGAGGGGCGTAAGGTCTCTAACACCATGATGTCGTCATGAAGGAGTGGAAAAGGATTCCAGTGGCAACCTGTGAAGCTCTAGTGAACTCCATGCCCAAGAGAGTTAAGGCAGTGCAGGAAAATAATGGTGGCCACACAAAATATTGACACTCTGGGCACAATTTGGACATTTTCACTCAGGGGTGTACTCACTTTTGTTGCCAGCAGTTTAGACATTAATGACTGTGTGTTGAGTTATTTTGAGGGGACAACAAATTTACACTGTTATACAAGCTGTACACTGACTACTTTACATTGGATCAGAGTGTCATATGTTGTCCCATGAAAAGATATAATCAAATATTTACAAAAATGTGAGGGGTGTACTCACTTTTGTGAGATCCTGTATTTTGACTTGTCAATGGACCATTTTGTTTGTGTGACAGAAAGTCAGCATGTGATCCAAAACAATTCTGTAGTGTAGGGGTTAAGATGCTAATCTGACATGCTGGACACCTGGATTCAAATCTTCCTGCCATTGTGTTGTTGTTCTGAAGTACAATGTACCTCTTTTGTGCATTTGAACACAATGTGTACATTAAGTTTTAAATCCTGTACTGCTGCTGCTGGGAATCCTTTCAATCAAATATTTATCATTTGAGAAAGTTAGAAGACAAGCCAAAGCTGACATATTGTTGGACCCAGGGAACACACACACACACTCAAGTGTAATTCAATAATCTTTATTGTGACCAACAGAGGGTGTATGAGTGCGTGTATGCGTTGTGTAAATGTATTGATGGTGAACGTGATGCAGCCGGTGGCGAGACAGAGCACCGTACAGCCTGGCAACCCTGGAACAGAGCCAAAGCGCAGATGTTAATATAAGCCACGTCACAATAAGCTGGATATTGACTGGGGCTTACTTGCAGGTGGTCTGGTGCGGGCGCAGGTTTCGGCTCGGGGCCTCCAGCCAGGAAGACAGCGACTGCGGGGCACACCCGGTGAAGAGCGATGATGTTTGGCGAGGCGAAGGAAACGTTCAGCCGCCGTGGAGAGTTGGTTCCGCCGCCTGAGGGATCCACCTGTGCACAGGGGAGAGCCTGGGAGAAAAGGTAAGTAGCAATAATGCTTACTTGTAGTAGGAAGTGTCACAGCTCACCTTCGCCAATCATCTACCTCAGCTGCGCGCACACCTGCGCTTCATCAGCCGCCGGCTATTTAGCCCACTCTGCCCAAAGCTTCGGCCTGGAGCCGTCTGTTCGCCAACGCTCCCTTACCCCAGCGCTAGATCGTCTCTTCCCGACCTGCGCCTCTCATCATCCAGCAAGTAAGCTGTATTTCTTCCTCACCTGTTCTACAGTCTCTCCCCTGTGCACAGGTGGATGACTGGCGCCTAGCGGCTGCCCCGGCCTTGGATGCGCTCTGCAGAGCATGCCCAAATGCCAAGTCACGTTTCGTTACCTTGTATTCATACATGTGTAATGACAATAAAGTTGAATCTCAATCTCAATCTCAATTCCCTAGGCGGCGGATTTCTCCCATCCTCGCCTCATCCTCATCCTCTTCTCCCCCTCGTCGCCGAGCATGCAGCTGGGCGCTGTCCTCCAGGCAGGAGCTCCACTTGCCAACACCAGCCAACGCGTCACCTGCAAGTAAGCAACACCTAAACATTAACCCAGCTTTGTGTAAGCCTGCTCTCATCCCTGTCTGTGCTCTGCCCTTAGGGTTGCCTGGTTGCACGGCGTGACATTCTGCCCCCGGCACATCCTGTTCACCAGCAGACCACTCACATTCCACACACACGCATCCACACATGCACAGTTCCCTGGGCCCGTTATTCTGTCAGGAAGGTCTTTCCAGACGAAGTGTAGTTCTGTATGGAGACAGACATGTGGGAGACAAAGGTCCGGTAGGAAGACAGACGGCTCCGTGCCGGAGCTTCAGGCAGAGCAGGCTATAAAGCCCGAGAGTGATTGGCCGCAGGTGTGCGCGCAGCTGAGGCAGGTGACGGTCCAGAGTGGGTTATGACTGTACTCCCACCCCCCCAGCAGCGCCTCCTGGCGCTGGCTTACCTGGGTGCGTCTGATGGAAGTCCTTGATGAGACGCTTGTCCAGCACGAACGATGGACGCACCCAGGACCTCCACTCGGGGCCATACCCCTCTCAGTCCACCAGGTACTGCAGGCCGCTACCCCAGCAGCGGGCATCCAAGATGAAGTTGACTCTCCATGCCGGGTCGCCGTCGATTAGTACTGGCGGGGGTGGAGCCCTGGGAGGGGGGCAGAGCGGGTTGGCGACGACGGGCTTCACCTGAGAAACGTGGAATGTGGGGCAAACATGGAGAGAGGGGGGAAGAGCCAGATGCACAGCCACAGGATTAATCACACGGACAATCAGGAAGGGCCCAATAAAACGCTGGGCCAGCTTCCTCTTCTCAGCCTTCAAGTTAATGTGTTGGGTTGATAACCATACCTGCTGACCCACCTGATACTGAGGAGCAGACCTCCTGCTCCGGTTCACTGTTCTTGTGTTGCACTCGGCCGTGCGTAAAAGGGCCCGGCGCGTAGCAGTCCAGAGCCGACAACAGCGCCTCAGGTGGGCATGGATGGAGGGCATGGCCACCTCCCCCTCTTCTTCGGGGAACAGCGGGGGATCATAACCCAGCGACGCCTTGAAGGGTGACATGCCGGTAGCTGAGGACAGAGTCAGGTTATGAGCGTTTTCAATCCATGGCAGGTGGCTGCTCCAAGATGACGGACTGGAGGCGATGACGCAGCGCAGAGCAGCCTCCAGCTCCTGATTGGCCTGCTCGCACTGCCCATTACTCTGGGGGTGATGACCAGAGGACAGGCTTACTGTGGCCCCCAGTGCGTTGCAGAAACTCCTCCATACGCAGGACACAAACTGGGGACCCCGCTCAGAGACGATGTCCTTGGGGATCCCATGCAGATGCACGACGTGCTGCACCAATAGGTCCGCCGTCTCTCGTGCCATTGGGAGCCCATGTAGGGGGATGAAATGGGCGGCCTTAGAGAGACGGTCCACAATGGTGAGGACGGTGTCGAAGCTGTTGGATGCCGGGAGACCAGTTACAAAGTCCAGAGCAATGTGGGACCACAGCCTTCCAGGAACCGGCAACGGATGGAGGAGACCCGCCGGTGGTGATGATGGTGTCTTCCCGGTGGCGCACTGGGGACAGGCGCGGACGTAGTTGATGATGTCATTCCGGAGACCCGGCCACCAGAACGATCTCTGGAGCAGCTCCACCAGGCAGGTGATCCCAGGGTGGCAGGCGAGCTTGGACGAGTGGGCCCAATGGATCACGTCACCCGGACAGAAGATGGAACGAACAGTCTCCCAGCAGGTCCTCTGCCTGGATCCGGCTCGGCCTCCTGTGCCCTCAGGACCTTGTCCCTGATGCCCCACGAGAGGGCGCCCACGACACACGAAGCAGGGAGGATGGTGTGCTCATGCCCATCAGCGGTCTCCGCAGCGAACTGCCTGTACAGGGTGTCAGGTTTGGCGTTCTTCGTCCCAGGGCGGTAGGTGATGGTGAACCTGAAGCGCCCGAAGAACAAGGACCAACGTGCCTGGCGGGCATTCAGGCGTTTAGCTGTTCTCAGGTACTCCAAGTTTTTGTGGTCGGTCCACACCACGAAGGGCTGCGCGGCCCCCTCCAGCCAGTGCCGCCACTCCTCCAGCGCGAGCTTCACCGCCAGGAGTTCTCTGTTGCCAACGTCATAATTCCTCTCCGCGGGGGACAGCCGCCGAGAGAATGCGCAGGGGCAGATCACCCTGTCCACCGGAGAGCGTTGTGACAAGACTTCCCCCACCCCCAAGTCAGAGGCATCCACCTCAACCAGACACTGGAGGGCGGGATCCACCTGCGTCAGGACCCGGGAGGATGAGAACTCCGTTTTCAAGGTTGCAAATGCCGCCACAGCCTCCTCTGTCCACTGGAACGCCACCTTGGGGGAGGTGAGGCGGGTCAGGGGGAGGGCAATCGAGCTGTAGTTGGACATGAATCGTCGGTAGAAATTGGCAAAGCCCAGGAATTGTTGCAGCTGTTTCCTCGATGGGGGGGGAGGCAATCCACCACCGCCTTCACCTTCTCAGGATCCGGGATGACCTGGTTGTGTGAGATGATAAATCCTAGGAAGGAGGTCTTCTCAGTGTAGAACTCACACTTCTCTGCTTTAACAAATAATTTATTCTCCAGGAGTCATTGAAGGACCCACCTCACATGGACCTGATGCTCCTCCCGTGACTGGGAGAAGATCAAAATGTCGTCCAGATAGACGAAGACGAAGGCCCCAAGAAAGTCCCGGAGAACATCATTAATCAAACGCTGGAAGATGGCCGGAGTGTTGGTGAGCCCAAACGGCATGACGAGGTATTCAAAGTGGCTGCTTGGGGTCCGGAATCCCATCTTCCACTCGTCGCCCTCCTGGATCCGCACGAGGTGGTGAGTGCTGCGGAGATCCAGCTTCGTGAACCAGAAGGCCCCCTGGAGGGAGTCGAAAGCAGAGTCCATGAGTGGCAGTGTGTACCTGTCCTTGATTGTGATGTCGTTCAGTGCCTGGAAGTTAATACAAGGTCGGAGGGAACCATCCTTTTTCCTGACGAAGAAGAAACCCGCCCCCACCGACAACGAAGATGGCCGAATGATGCCCGAGCTGAGTGACTCCTTGATATAAGTGTCCATAGCCTCCCGCTCCGGAGCCGATAAGCTGTAAAGGCGGCTCGACGGCAGGGGGGCGCCCGGGCAGAGGTTAATGGCACAGTTGTACGGGCGGTGGGGGGGGGAAGAGACAGCACCTGGGACTTACTAAACACCACTCCAAGGTCATGGAACTCTGGTGGCACCCTGGACAGGTCAGGAGGAGGAAGGGGGGCAGGGGAGGAGAGGGGAACCGAGGGAGAACACGCTGCAGACTGGAGGCATGCACTCAGGCAGAAAGGGCTCCAAGTCAGGACACTTCCAGTGCCCCAGTCGAAGGTTGGGTTATGGAGGCGAAGCCAGGGGCAGCCGAAGTGGACAGCACAAACAGCTGGAGGTCCTCTCAATGGTTACCTGAGATGATTGCCGAGACAGGGGCTGTCTGATGTGTCACTGTCTCCAAGGGAGCCTTTGACAGAGTGACGAGGCTTAGGGGGGTCGGCAGGGCATGGCAGGGAAGCCCCAGTTGGGTTGCCAGTTTCCCCGAAATGAAGCTCTGCTCGACCCCCGAGTCCACCAGTGCGTGTGTGAGAAGTTCGGTACGTTTGTGACAGAATCTAATTGGAAGGAGACATTTTGATAGGGGATTAGGCCAAAATGAGTCCGCGAGTCCCCCTACAGCAACGCGCGGACCCCCTCTTTTGGCCAAACCGGGCAAGACTTGATCTCGTGCTGATCATCTCCACAATACATGCACAGACCTAGCTCCCTGTGGCACTGTTTCTCAGCCAGTGGGAGTTTGGTCCGCCCCACTATCATTGCCTCAGGGTTGACTGGGGCCTCTAGCGCGGGCAACGCCAAAGGTGAGTGCGAGAAGCACTAGAACTGTCTGCTCGAGCGGGTGGAAGACCTCCGTTCGGCAGCTCACTCTCTCAGCCTGTTGTCAAGACTAATTGTTAAGGAAATTAGCTCAGTGAGATGCTCAGGTTTATCTAAGCGGGCCAGCTCATCCCGTAGACTAGGCCTCAGGCTTCTAATGAAGATGCTGCAAAGCGAGGCATCCTCCTACCCAACTTCTGCTGCCACCACCCAGAAGTCAACAGCATAGTCGGCCGCTGTCCGGCCACCCTGTCGAAGGTTTAATAATTGGGTGGTAAGCACGCTATCATGGTCCGAATGGTCAAAAACTTTGTGGAAATTGTGCACGAATTGGGCGTAGGTGAGATTCGCGTAGCTGGGCTTCGCCATAATGGCGTAAGCCCATGCTAACGCTCACCCGTCCAACAGATTTGCCACGTAACCGATGCGGCTGTGATCGGTGGGGAAGTCCCCCGGAACTCGCTGAAACACCATCTCACATTGGAGGATGAAGCCCCGAGCCTCCCCAAGCTTTCTGCTGAAGCGCGTGGGAGTGGGGACTGGAGTGAGGTGACCTAGTGAGCCCGGGCTAGCCTGGCTAGGTGGGGAGCTAATGGGAGCTGGCCTACTGCTATGAGCCGGAGGGAAAGCCCGCTGTCCTTCCAGATGATCCAACCAGCTGCTGATCTGAACTAACTGATTTAATATGACCTGCTGTTGGTGAGTAATTTGGTCCACTCGAGCCTCTAAGATGTTAAGCTGGTGTGTGAGCCCACTGTTCGCTGGGCCACTCTGACGGAACCGTACTGACATATTGTTGGACCCAGGGAACACACACACACAGGCTCAAGTGTAATTCAATAATCTTTATTGTGACCAACAGAGGGTGTATGAGTGCGTGTATGCGTTGTGTAAATGTATTGATGGTGAACGTGCTGCAGCCGGGGGCGAGACAGAGCGCCATACAGCCTGGCAACCCTGGAACAGAGCCAAAGCGCAGATGTTAATATTAGCCACGTCACAATGAGCTGGATATTGACTGGGGCTTACTTGCAGGTGGTCTGGTGCGAGCGCAGGTTTCGGCTCGGGGCCTCCAGCCAGGAAGACAGCGACTGCGGGGCACACCCGGTGAAGAGCGATGATGTTTGGCGAGGCGAGGGAAACATTCCGCTGCCGCGGAGAGTTGGTTCCGCCGCCTGAAGGATCCACCTGTGCACAGGGGAGAGCCTGGGAGAAAAGGTAAGTAGCAATCATGCTTACTTGTAGTAGGAAGGTCTTTCCAGACGAAGCATAGTTCTGTATGGAGACAGACGTGCAGGAGACGAAGGTCCGGTAGGAAGACAGACGGCTCCGTGCCGGAGCTTCAGGCAGAGCAGACTATAAAGCCCAAGAGTGATTGGCCGCAGGTGTGCGCACAGCTGAGGCAGGTGACGGTCCAGAGTGGGTTATGACAAAAGCAGTTGTGTGGTGTCGTGGTTAATAAGGTGTTGTAGAGGGTGTAAGGAAAGGATGTGGAGGCGACACACGAGCGTAGGTCGACACAGGCTCTTTATTGACCCTCTAACATAAATACAGCCGGTGGACCCCAGCGTTGTCCACTGGGACCGAATGTCTGGTAGGAGAGTTTCTCAACTCTCTCTGCATTCTGCTTATATAGCTTTAATGGTATGCATAAAGAGCTGTGCTAGTGCATTATGCTTGTGTGTGTGCACAATGATGTGTGACACAGTAACATAACATTGCGACATTCCTGACCATACATTCACCCCCCCTGCCCTCATTGTCTGTCTAGTTACTCCTTGGGGGGCTACCCCCTTCAGTCCATTGTTCTGCCCCTCTTCCTGCTTCTGGGTGTGAGAGGAATGTCCACCCGCTGTGTCTAGTGTCACCACACAGCCCCCCCCTCCCCGAATGCCCAGAAAGGGCTGTGACCCCCCATGTCGTTTGGGCTCAAGTCGACACCAGAGGAGGCTGCAGCGGGGGATTGCCGCTCCGGTCGAACTGTCTGCTGGTGAGGAGTGTCAGAGGGCATGTAAGTCTGTGGGGGGAAAGGGGGAGGGGTAAAAAACACTGTCTGCTCCGCTCCAAGTTTCAACATGTGACGGCCATGGTTCATGGGCGCACGGGGTCCAGTGCGCGTCGTGCGTAATGGAACAAACCGGCGATCGGCCGGCTTTAGGGAGTGAGGTGCGGGAAGAACTATGTGGAGGAGGAGGGGGAGGTGGATGGGAATAAATGAGTGCCGGCCCGGGACATCAAAAGTGTCTGGGCTGCGCAAAAATTATGTGTGGCCGCCATGGTGAGGGACTTTCCCAGTAAACCTGGCGGTGATCTGCAGCGGCTGTGAAATAAATTAAGTCTCTGACTCCTCTTGTGGCTCAGTCCTGCGAGGATGTGGGGAAGGCAAACGGCCAAATTCCCCAAGGGTGCGTAGCGGCTGTGAAAAAAATTGAAGCTGTGTGAGGGACTTGGCGGTTTGGCTTTAGGTGCAGAAGCAGCCCTAAAATCATCGGGGAAAGCAATCGGGTAAACTCCCGTTGTGCGCCATGGCTGAGAGCCCATACAAAGTCCCGTGTGCAGGCTGCATGTCTGCTTCAGGTGCGTGAGCAGCCCTAAAGGGTCCGAGGATGGCGATCGGCCATGTTTCTCGGGCATGTGCAGCGGCAGAGGATGATGTATAAGTCTGTGGAGCTGGTTTGTTCCTGGTGCATGGCGCGCACCTGGCGCATTGACCACATAGCTGGAAGATGCGCTGTCCTCGTAATCCTGCGGTGTGTGCGTGGGGCTTCTGTGCGCAGAAAGTCCGCTGTCAGGAGGTGAGTCAGGGTCAGGGAGCTTGATGGAAATCAACGCAGACGGCGCCGATGATCTTCCCTGTTCAGGCTGTTTCTGTGCGTTGCTCGTGTCCCTGATCCTCGTGCGTCTTGGTCCCAGCACTGCGCTCTCCGTCCGGCCCTGGAGGTCGCCATCGTGAAGAGAGGATAAGGCGCGTGTGCTCCAATGTGGATGCGAAGGATGTAGGTGATCCCCGGCCTCTGGAATCCACAACGTGGTGAAAGGGAGCAGACGGTCATCCCACGTCAGGTCACCATGTGGTGTGTGGCGTAAGGGAGAGACAGTTCATGCCTCCTCCAGGGTTATCAATGTAGAGGGGGTAAGGAAAGGATGTGGAGGTGAGACACAAGCGTAGGTCGACACAGGTTCTTTATTGACCCTCTAACATGTCAGTAAAATGACATGATTGCTCTGTCTTTCTCACACTTCTTTATCTGCTTGCTTCGCACACTACTCTGCAGAGTTTAGTTTACACCCTAAAATTCATTTGCTGAAATCAGTTAGAATCAGCTCTGCACACAGCTGAGCTGCCCCATAAGCGGAAATCACTGTTACTGAGACAATGAGGAAACTACCCCCTTGTATGGTGGGTGGGGGAAGTTACGTATATAAAAACTGTAGGGCCCACTTTTCGAGTGGCACACACTTGGGGAATTGCCTAAAGAGCTGTGTCCCAGCGCTGCTTGTATCCATATCTCACTTTCAGTAAATAAGTGAAAGTATACTTCACTTGGGCTGCACGGTGGCGCAGTGGTTTAGCACTGTGGCAGCACAGTTTTACCCTCGGCCGGGGGACCGCGGGGATCATGAGATTGTGGGTTCGATCCCAGCCCCCAACCAACAGTGAACTGTGTGGAGTTTGCATGTTCTCCCCGTGTTGCGCGGGTTTACTCCGGGATTTCTCCGGTTTCCTCCCGCACACCAAAAACATGTAGGTTTAGGGCGCTCGCGCACGCAGCGACCAGCAGCCGGTGGCTTGTCACCAGACTGCAAACCAAGTCTACCTACGGGTACAAATAAGTAACAAAAAAAAAAAAAAAAAAAAAAAAAAAAAATCTCTCAGCCTGGTTATTTGGCCGTCGTATCAAAGAACTGGGGTTTAAGGTATTTTAGACACAACAAACATAAATACAGCCGGTGGACCCCAGCGTTGTCTGCTGGGGCCGAGTATCTGGTAGGAGAGTTTCTCAACTCTCTCTGCATTCTGCTTATATAGCTTTAATGGTATGTATAAAGAGCTGTGCTAGTGCATTATGCCTGTGTGTGTACAAAGAGAATGTGTGACACATTAACATAACATTTGCTACCTTCCTGACCATACATTCACCCCCCTGCCCTCATTGTCTGTCTAGTTACTCCTTGGGGGGCTACCCCCTTCAGTCCATTGTTCTGCCCCTCTTCCTGCTTCAGGGTGTGAGAGGAATGTCCACCCGCTGTGTCTAGTGTCACCACAGTGTGTGCTTAATATGCAGGAGGTCCCAGGTTTGAATCTTGCCAGGGAAGTCATTCTTCTGAACGACTAAGGTACAATGAGCCTCTCCTGTACATGTTAAAGCAACACCAAGTAAGTAAGATTTTCTCGTCAAAATAATGTTTGCCAAATTATTTTGATGGCACACCAAGTTTTGACTGAGTAATTGTCACTTCTTCCATAGCCTGAGTGGGTTCACATTGCCTGCAACAGCTCTATTTTTGGTGTGATCAGTGGGGGGACAGCAGCTGCGGCCTCAGTCCCAGTAATGAATCACAGGGCACAACTTTATCCATCACCACCAGCGAAAAGCTCTGTGGTTGGCTGCTGGGACTGCATGGCTCCAGTAGTTGTGTCCTTTTCAGTGTTCCTACAAGGAACAAGAAAGTTACATAGTGCTGCTTGAAAAACTAACGTGTGGCAGACCTTAAATGCTGTTGCTAAACAAAATAAGACCTTAAAGTCTATATCTGCTTGGAACCCGATGATCGCAGCTATGGGTGTAATTTAACTTGTCAGATACTAACTGATGCAAATTCTTGCTGGTCAGTACGGAATCAAATAATTATTTTCGTCAATAAAATGTAAATCATAAATTTGATCGATTTTTTTCTTTACTTTTCCTTTTGTTCAGAATCTTAAGTGAGATATAAATTATGATTCAATTAAAGAAAGCTGTATTTCTTTCTGAATTTCCCATAAACATCAATGCTTCTTAGATCAGACATTCTTTGAGATAAAAAAAAGAGCCATTTTGAGCAACTTTTGGCCAAAAACATAAAAAAAAATTAGAGGGTAAACAGAGAATGCATGCCTCCATCAAGGTAATTTATTCACCAAATAATGTTATTGGAACGTATCATTTAACAGAGCATCATAAGTTGTCTGTTGATTAGCCCATTATTTTTCTTGATAAATGTAGTGTTGTACTTAGGACATATTATGGTGTGACACGGGTGGTGGCTTCACCTTCCAGTTCTGCTGCAGTATAAGAGGGCTGTGCGGAAGAGAGGCGGTCTCTTTGACCACCTCTCAGCCTAGCGGGGGCGCCTCTGTATAAACTGTGAGTCTATAATAAAGTCCTGTCTAGTTCACCATTCAGACTCATCATTGGTTCACCATTTACAGACATAACATTTGGCAACGAGGATAAAAGTATGGATGCTGGTGTATCTACAATTTGGCCGTTTTTGGAGTCTCCGGGAGAGCCTCCGGTCTCTTGGACAAGATGGTTTGCCACATTCCAAAATTACTTGGTGGCTTTGAACCTTGGTGAACTGAAGAAGACATGGGCTTGGGCAATTTTGGTCCATAATTTAGGTATGGAGGGACAGTGTATCCTTGCTACCTTGGGTGTTAGCGATAGCTTCGAGGACGTTGTTGAGCTAATGGCATGAAATTTTCGCGCCCCTGTAAACGTCATTGTCTGGAGGATTCAGTTTCGGCAGCGCCACCAGTGGGCCGGCTAGTCGGTGCAACGATAAGTTGCGGACCTGCGTCAGCTGGCCAGGGGCTGCCAGTTTGGAGCATTGGAAGAAGAAATAGTCCATGACCAATTGGCGGAGCACACGCTTTGCTCGACGGCACGGTCGAGGCTCCTCACGCACTCCGGCGAATTGACATTAGCCAAGGCTGTCGAGATAGCTCAGCAGTGTGAAGTAGTGGACAAACTGTCACATGACCTCAGTGTGAGAGCTACGCTGCACCGCTCTGAATCACAATCAACGGCGCAGGCTGTGGACCCGGACAGCGACGATAGCAAGCAGGAGAAGGAGGAATGCGCTATTGCTGTGAAGATAAGGTCCGCCCCGGGATCGCCCAGATGTTTGGGTTGTGGGTCCACTAAGCACCGCTATAAGGCAAGAGACTGTCCGTCAAGAGGAAAATGTTGCGGCAAGTGCGGACTTCTGCATCATTTTGCCAGAGCCTGTAATAGGTTTGAGCGAGGGGAACGGCGACACAAAGTGGACACCCCTGCTCCAACTCTTACGGTTATTCACACTGTCTGTCCGAGCACTGATGGCCATACGTACTGTATGGTGAAATTAGACGGAGAGGAGGTGCCGTTGC
Organism: Pholidichthys leucotaenia; assembly: GCA_020510985.1. Classification (NCBI taxonomy): domain Eukaryota; kingdom Metazoa; phylum Chordata; class Actinopteri; order Cichliformes; family Pholidichthyidae; genus Pholidichthys; species Pholidichthys leucotaenia. The sequence goes on from CM035840.1 coordinate 421,871,651, forward strand.
TGATTGACACGGGTGCAGTGCGGTCCGTGTTGAATTGGCCTACTGTGAGGAGTTTTTCCCATACTACTGAGTGAGAGGTCATTCAGTGCCATTGTGTGGGTATGGAGGACAAAGACTAGCCATTGTGGGTTGGGTGGAACTGACGGCTAGGTACAAATCGGTGGAGGTCTCTAACCTGAAGTTCGTGGTGACTGCTGATGGTGAGAATATTATGGGCTGTGAGCTTTTTTATGGATTGGGCTTTTTGATCACCAGTGGTGTTGGAGAAGAGTGGTTGCGTTGCGGCTTGTGGGACCGGCCGGTTCCGCGAGTGGTGGACGATGCTGTATGGAACGAAACTTGGCCTAGTATTCTGGAGGATGAGCAGAACCAACCCCATCCAGTGCCATCACGGGATGGTCCCGGTGTCAGTGCTCCAGTATCCCTAGCTGAGGGAACTGGGCGGCACGGTGGGACGCCCGTGATGGAAGGTGGAGCCGAGTGGTTGACCCATTCTGCTTCCGGAGTTTGGCTGGGAGATACTGAGAAGCAAGGGGTCACAATGGCTTCACCAGCGTCTGAAATGAAAGCGAGTGGGGTAGGACCGGCTGGCACGGTAAAACGACGTACTACTCAGGGACACTACAAGCAGAGTCGGGGGCCTCTAGGGGTTGCTGATGTGGTCCCATCCAGAGAGGAGGGCTGGTCGAGAGGAGTTCGTAGGAAGCGCAAATGACAGGAGGACCAGGGGCGGTTGCAGGTGGTGGCCTTTCGGGAGGATGGCTCCCTCCAGCTATCTGATGGCTCATGGCGGCATCACAATGAGCTGCGGCGCGCCAAGCTGGAGAAGGAGGTGTTTGGACAGCGGCACAAGCCATCCCTGGGCGTGAAGAGAAGAAGGTGCTCCGGAGGGGAACCGTCTAATGGTTTTCCGGGGGGGGGGGGGGTCCCTCTACTGGGGCAGACTGATGGTTGGGGGACAATGTGTTCAATACATGTTGTTAGTATGTAAATTGCCCAGGTTATAGTAGTTATACTGATGTGTTTGATGCATGATGTTGAAATGAGAATTATTCAAATTGTTTGTGGGATTTGCTAGTTTGTATATATGTTCTGTTATGGGGATTGTTTTATGTTATTTATTTTAGGAGCATGGCGATTTTATGTTTAAAGGACTATATTTTAGCAGAGACGGCAGAATAATCCGTCTAGCCACGTGGGGGTGGAACAGCAGTCCACCTGTTTCCCCCTAGCTTTAGTTGTTTTGTGTGACTGTTATCATCATCATAGCAGTCTGTCTTGGGCGACAATGACTGTTTCATTTAGGTCTGATCAGATTCCTCCACACAGCTCTGTCCTTAGCCTTCCGCTGCCAGCAACTCCTGTCTATATCCAACTTCTTCAAGTTTCTTTTTACAGTGTCTTTAAATCTGAACCTTGGTCTACCCTGATTGCGTTTGCCCTCGCATAACTGTGAGTAGAGTAACTGCCGAGGGAGACGCTGGTGGTCCATCCTCTCAACATGTCCGAGCCATCTAAGGTTCGTCTGTATTAGCATGTCCTCCATTGATGGTAGACCAGCTCATTTCAACACTTCTTGTTGGTTATCTTGTCTTTCCATGAGATGTTCATTATGGCTCGAAGGTGTCTCATCATGTACGCATGGAGTTTCTTTACCTGCACTCTGTAGACAGTCTTTCAGCACCGTACAATAGAGTAGCCAGTACTGTCACTCTGTACACTTTGCATTTCACACGGCTAGACACATGTCGATTGTTCCATAGTCTCTCCCTCAAGTTTCCAAACACAGCGCTTGCTCTTCCCATTCTGAGAGATAGTTCATCCTCCAGCCTAGCATTCTCTGAAACAGTACTCCCTAGATACAGTGGGGCAAAAAAGTATTTAGTCAGCCACCAATTGTGCAAGTTCTCCCACTTAAAAGATGAGAGAGGTCTCCAATTTTCATCATAGGTATACCTCAACTATGAGAGACAAAATGAGAAAAAAAAATCCAGAAAATCACATTGAAGGATTTTTAATGAATTAATTGGTAAATTCCTGGGTAAAATAAGTATTTGGTCACCTACAAACAAGCAAGATTTCTGGCTCTCACAGACCTGTAACTTCTTCTTTAAGAGGCTCCTCTGTCCTCTACTCGTTACCTGTATTAATGGCACCTGTTTGAACTCGTTATCAGTATAAAAGACACCTGTCCACAACCTCAAACAGTCAGACTCCAAACTCCACTATGGCCAAGACCAAAGAGCTGTCAAAGGACACCAGAAACGAAATTGTAGACCTGCACCGGGCTGGGAAGACTGAATCTGCAATAGGTAAGCAGCTTGGTGTGAAGAAATCAACTGTGGGAGCAATTATTAGAAAATGGAAGACATACAAGACCACTGATAATCTCCCTCGATCTGGGGCTCCACACAAGAGCTCACCCCGTGGGGTCAAAATGATCACGAGAACGGTGAGCAGAAATCCCAGAACCACATGGGGGGACCTAGTGAATGACCTGCAGAGAGCTGGGACCAAAGTAATAAAGGCTACCATCAGTAACACACTACGCCGCCAGGGACTCAAATCCTGCAGTGCCAGACGTGACCCCCTGCTTAAGCCAGTACATGTCCAGGCCCGTCTGAAGTTTGCTAGAGAGCATTTGGATGATCCAGAAGAGGACTGGGAGAATGTCATATGGTCAGATGAAACCAAAATAGAACTTTTTGGTAAAAACTCAACTTGTCGTGTTTGGAGGAGAAAGAACACCATTGTAGAAGAGCTTGGAAGAACGAGGCGATGTGATATATAAACCAAAGTTTATTATCAGCTCCTCTAACAAGTCTCATCCTAGTGCAGCAGCAGAAGAAGGAAAAAGAGACCGAAAACCTTCGGCTCTATCAACTTATACTTGCACATAACAAAAGACATGCATATCAAAAGCTGACATCCCTCATTATCTTAATCCCCCCGTTATCTTCGTACTCCTCCTCATGGCCCTGGGGGGTCAGGGCAGCTCCTCCGGTCTCCACCGCAGTGCCTGGGAAGCTCTTTAATCTTCACTGGCGGCTGAGACTCTTTGTCCTGTTCTGAGGTGTGAAGTCGCCTTACATATGTAATCACCAAACATTCTCACATGCTTCAACATATGTAGGTTATGGAATATATGATTAATATAGACCACAACCATACCTATTGTGAAGCATGGGGGTGGAAACATCATGCTTTGGGGCTGTTTTTCTGCAAAGGGACCAGGACGACTGATCCGTGTAAAGGAAAGAATGAATGGGGCCATGTATCATGAGATTTTGAGTGAAAACCTCCTTCCATCAGCAAGGGCATTGAAGATGAAACGTGGCTGGGTCTTTCAGCATGACAATGATCCCAAACACACCACCCGGGCAACGAAGGAGTGGCTTCGTAAGAAGCATTTCAAGGTCCTGGAGTGGCCTAGCCAGTCTCCAGATCTCAACCCCATAGAAAATCTTTGGAGGGAGTTGAAAGTCCATGTTGCCCAGCGACAGCCCCAAAACATCACTGCTCTAGAGGAGATCTGCATGGAGGAATGGACCAAAATACCAGCAACAGTGTGTGAAAACCTTGTGAAGACTTACAGAAAACGTTTTACATCCGTCATTGCCAACAAAGGGTATATAACAAAGTATTGAGATGAACTTTTGTTATTGACCAAATACTTATTTTACCGAGGAATTTACCAATTAATTCATTAAAAATCCTTCAATGTGATTTTCTGGATTTTTTTTTTCTCATTTTGTCTCTCATAGTTGAGGTATACCTATGATGAAAATTGGAGACCTCTCTCATCTTTTAAGTGGGAGAACTTGCACAATTGGTGGCTGACTAAATACTTTTTTGCCCCACTGTATATGTGTGCCACAGTGTCTATAATAAAGTCCTGTTTAGTTTACCATTCAGTCCCATCATTGGGTCACCATTTACAGACATAACAATATTCACAAAAAAATCCCTTATATTCATTTAGTTCTAATTTAAAAACAGGTAAAAACCACTGATACACAACTGATTATGCAATATCTCAGCTTCACATGCTGGTAGCTGCATGTAGCTTTGTCTTCATACAGCAGTTTCAAATAGATTAACCCCCCTCCCCCAAACATGATGAAAACATATTTAAATCCACTATATCTGGAATTTTATGTGGATCCACACAAAACTGTTCTCATATATACCGACATCTGAAATATATCTGAATTTCTTCATCAAGATCAATGAAATATTCACCAAAAGATAAATGAAAATCTGACAGTGTTAATCCCAGATCCACACTTTATCCCGATCCACAGCAAAATTTAACAGACTCTAGTCCAGGGCTATTCAATTACAAAATCAGTTGGGCCACAACTTGAAATCAAGACATGTAACTGAGCTGCACATGTTCAGTGATCTGTTGAATGACAAATTTCAAACCGACACAGATCAATATGATGAAAAATAGGCACTTTTTATTCATTGTCTTGGTTTTAAATGTGTGCTTGGCACATGACAAAGGCACATCAAACGTGCATAAAAACACAATAACAGTGGTGGGGTTGAGCAGAACTTGATGTAGTAGAAAATTTTTTCCTTTTGAACAACAATTAAATGAATAGAATGAAAAAAAAAATTCTGTAAATAACCATTTTGGTCACATCTTACTCAGGCATACAGTATCTCAAAGTGCATGAAAACTCAATGTGCACTGTTAGTAGCATTAACACTTGTTTCCCTTTTGAAATAATGTACTACATCCTGGTCATAACTGATCTTGGCACATCACAAAGTGCATTTAGCTGAATAAAAAATGAACTGTCACACACTTCAGTGCATAAACCCCCCCAGGAAAAGATTGATAACATTAACAAACATTGCACATCCACTATTGTGGTTTGTTTTGTTTTAAATCACCACGTGTGAGTAGGAACCTCTTTTTATAACTACACGTTCCATTACACACACACATCAGTCAACCAAAAATTTCTAGTAGCGTTAAGGATGCAAAAAGCACCAACTTAAAAATTTGAGTAATAACTTCACTCTTGAAGGTTTGAGGATTTTCTCCAAAATTTATAACAATTTTCTTCTAGTTTTCTACTTTTCTCTGTAAATTTATCTAAATTTGAAACCATTTTCCTCAAATTTGTAATTTTCTCTTGTAAAATGGACTTTCTTGTACATTTGAGATTTTATTATAAATTTGTGGATTATTTTATGGCTAATTTTTATCTATTTTTAAAAAAAATATATTATTTTTTTTTAATAAATTTGAAAGATTGTGGTAAAATTTTGACTTTTTTCCCCTTATACAATTTACACTTTTGACCATAATTTTGCAGAGCCAGAACAGAACAATAATTTAACTCTGATTTCAAAGAAAAAATATTTATAAAATTACATTTGATGAAATAAATTTACTTACAGTATCTCAAAAAAGTGAGTATACCCCTCACATTTTTTGTAAATATTTGATTATACCTTTTCATGGGACAACACTGAAGATATGACACTTTACAGCTTGTATAACAGTGTAAATTTGCTGTCCCCTCAAAATGACTCAACACACAGCCATTAATGTCTAAACCGCTGACAACAAAAGTGAGTACACCCCTAAGTGAAAATGTCCAAATTGTGCCCATTTAGCCATTTTTCCTCCCCGGTGTCATGTGACTCATTAGTGTTACAAGGTCTCAGATGTGAATGGGGAGCAGCTGTGTTAAATTTGGTGTTATCGCTCTCACACTCTCTCATATTTGTCACTGGAAGTTCAACATGGCACCTCATGGCAAAGAACTCTCTGAGGATCTGAAAAAAAAGAATTGTTGCTTTACATAAAGATGGCCTAGGCCAGGGGTCGGCAACCTGTGGCTCCGGAGCCGCATGCAGCTCTTTCATCCCTCTGCTGCGGCTCCCTGTGGCTTTGGAAAATAAATAATGAGTATTTAATTAAAATGTATTTTATTTTACTTTGTTAGTTTTTAAACACGACCCACCTGGTGTCAGTGGCTACTGATGGGGCACCAAGTATGATAGGAGCGCAAAAAGGCTTTGTGGCTTTACTGCAGAAGTCGCTGGACAGAAAGCTGCTAACTTTTCACTGCATCCTGCACCAAGAGGCACTGTGTGCTCAAACATTTCCTTTGGAATGCACAGAAGTAATGAATGTTGTCATTCAGATTGTCAATAAAATAATGGCAAAAGGCTTAAATCACCGTCAGTTCCATTTGTTACTGGACGAGCTGGAAAGCACAGATTCTGACCTCCTGCTGCACAACAAAGTCCGGTGGCTGTGCAGAGGGGAGGTGCTGAAACGCTTTGCCGCGTGTCTGGAAGAAGTGAAAACATTCTTGGGCAGCAAAGGGCCCACCTTTCCTGAGCTGGAACAGCCAGAGTGGCTGGAAAAGCTACACTTCATGGTAGACATGACAGCGCACCTGAACACGCTGAACACAGCTCTTCAGGGGAAAGGACGCACAGCCCTGCACGTGTTGGAGGAGGTTTTGGCATTCGAGCGCAAGTTAACAGTGCTTGCCAGAGATTTACAGAAAGGTACACTGTCTCACTTCCCCAATTTGAGAGAGTTCAAACAAGCTCACAACATGATAAATTTGGAGTATTTACATTCTGCAATCATCGCGATGCAAACATTGTTTGGGAAACGATTCTGTGAGTTCAGAGAGGAAAAAAACACATTATCCTTCCCTGTCACTCCCCTAAGCCTCAATCCATCCCTACTGAATACGACTGCACTGGCAGGTGTGAGTCAACCTGATCTGGAGATGGAACTGGCCGACATAGCTGACAAAGACATACAGTATGGGCATCCAAGTTTAAATGCTTGACAGCAACCTTGAAAATGTTGCCGGTCAGAAGGCCGTCCTTGCTCAGAATTACAAATGGAGTGATATTGAAAACCTCCCCAAACCGGACAAACTTGTGTTCGAAACATGGAATGCTATCCTCAACATTTATGTGAACATGAAAAAGTATGCGCTTGGAGTCCTGTCGATCTTTGGATCCACATACGTATGTATGTGAACAGGTGTTCTCCAACATGAACTTTATTAAAAACAAACATCGTGCATGCCTCACAGATGAGATACATAACATAAACGCAAAAAAAAAAAAAGTTATATGCGGTGTTATTTCATTTTAAATGTCAAAAGGGTTTTGTGGCTCCCAGTGTTTTCTTTTCTGTGGGAAATGGGTCCAAATGGCTCTTTGAGTGGTAAAGGTTGCTGACCCCTGGCCTAGGCTATAAGAAGATTGCCAACACCCTGAAACTGAGCTGCAGAATGGTGGCCAAGACCATACAGCAGTTTAACAGGACTGGTTCCACTCAGAATACGCCTAGGCATGGTCAACCAAAGAAGTTGAGTGCACATACTCAGGCCAGAGGCTGTCTTTTAAAAATAGAGGTATGAATGCTGCCAGCATTGCTGCAGAGGTTGAAGGGGTGGGGGTGGGGGGGTCAGCCTGTCAGCGTCAGACCATACGCCGCACACTGCATCAAATTGGTCTGCATGGCTGTCATCCCAGAAGGAAGCCCCTTTCAAAGACGATGCACAAGAAAGCCCGCAAACAGTTTGCTGAAGACAAGCAGACTAAGGACATGGATTACTGGAACCACGTCCTGTGGTCTGATAAGACCAACATAAATTTATTTGGTTCAGATGGTGTCAAATGTGCATAGCGGCAACCAGGTGAGGAGTACGAAGGCAAGTGTGTCTTGCCTACAGTCAAGCATGGTGGTGGGAGTGTCATGGTTTGGGGCTGCATGAGTGCTGCCAGCACTGGGGAGCTACAGTTCATTGAGGGAACCATGAATGCCATCATGTACTGTGACATACTGAAGCAGAGTATGATCCCCTCCCTTCAGAAACTGGGCTGCAGGGCAGTATTCCAACATGATAACCACCCCAAACACACCTCCAAGACAACCACTGCCTTGCTAAAGAAACTGAGGGTAAAGGTGATGGACTGGCCAAGTATGTCTCCACACCTAAACCCTATTGCGCATCTGTGGGGCATCCTCAAACGGAAGGTGGAGGGGCGTAAGGTCTCTAACACCATGATGTCATCATGGAGGAGTGGAAGAGGTTTCCAGTGGCAACCTATGAAGCTCTAGTGAACTCCATGCCCAAGAGGCTTAAGGTAGTGCAGGAAAATAATGGTGGCCACACAAAATATTGACACTTTCGGCACAATTTGGACATTTACACTTAGGGGTGTACTCACTTTTGTTACCAGCAGTTTAGACATTAATGGCTGTGTGTTGAGTTATTTTGAGGGGACAGCAAATTTACACTGTTATACAAGCTGTACACTGACTACTTTACATTGTATCAAAGTGTCATATCTTCAATGTTGTCCCATGAAAAGATATAACCAAATATTTACAAAAATGTGAGAGGTGTACTCACTTTTGTGAGATACTGTAAATTACCAAAGATTCAGTTATTACCTCCGCCAGGCCGAAAAGGCCAGGAGGAGGTTATGTTTTTGCCGGGGTTTGTCTGTGTGTTTGTTTGTCTGTCTGTCTGTCTGTCTGTTTGTCTGTTGGTTAGCAAGATAACTCAAAAAGTCTTGGACGGATTTCCATGAAACTTTCAGGCGTTGTTGGAAATGGTACAAGGAAGATCTGATTAAATTTTGGGGGTGATCCGGTTCACCGTCTGGATACAGGAATTTTTTAAAGCATTTTTCAACACTGTGACATACAGCCATTTTCAACATGTGCGCAGGCACAATGGAGGGCGCTGGTCGTCGTGTCTGCAACACAAACTCCGCGTTCTTCAACGTTTTAGGCACAAAAGCACGCGGAAAACACTGCTGGCCTGGGCCCGCCAACGTGCCTGTGTTTGCGCGCAACTGCAAAACCTCACACGGGCAGCTGTCCGCCGACGGATTCTTTGGCAGAAATTCCCCGGCCAGCCATAGGAGCTGCGCATTTGGCAGAAATTCACCGGCCAGCCATAGGCGCTGCGCAAAAACGAGCTCTCTGCCGGCGAAGCTTCTAAATTCTCGTTTGCCGCGGAGCGCAACCCCAAAATAATATAATATAAAACCCACGGCAACCTGTCTACCCAATTTGCATCCGTCAGTGGAGGAGATGGACACAACAGCAACACTTCAGTTTATTACCTCCGCCAAGGAGGCAATGCTTTTACTACTGAACCACTAATCCTATCACTATCAGATTGATTGTCATTGATTAATTGTGTGTTTATTGCACTGTCCCTGTCAAATAAACAAATAATCATTGTGAATCCAATTGCTAGTCATATGTTTACATGCTCAAGGAATCTGACAACGTACACACAAACACTGTATGGGGGGAATTGTGGCGCTTGGCGGAGGTCTGCGCTCTCCGAGTGCTTTTCTAGTTACTGTTAAAATATTTCTATATATTAATAGTTTTTTAGAACTCTCCTTACCAACCAGACACCAGGAAAAACCTCCCTTATTTTGAAATCCAAATGTTGGCGCGTTTCATTTGTCCAAAGGCTGCTGATGGATTAAAGTGAATGACTTTGTGAATTTCGATCATCTTAACTTGTCAGGTATGTAATAATGAACATAACTTATTGTAATGGCTGGTGAAGTAAATCCTCAGCAATTCAGTCACTCTTGCCTCTTTCCCTGCATATGAAGCCTAACCACACCTGTTTGCTCAGCGAGTCTTATTCCCGTTACCCCCGGATTAAAACCACAATAAATGCCTCCACTGCTTACATACCTCTTATGCTTCCCCCCCCCCCATTTAAAGTACTTTAATATGCTCATGCTTCCCTCGGACAGTGATGCTAGCAAGACACTGTACCTGGCCTGCCGGCTGGAACGCTCACGTGAGCGGGGCGCTTCTGACCTCCACGTGGATGACGGTCACACGCGTTGTCCAAGTGCACGCTTGCGGACCGTCATTCCTTCATATTTTTTTCTTAAATTTATGTTTCCTTGGCATGGCCTGGGCCACTCGGAGGTTGGTTCTGGGCTGCATGTGGCCCACAGGCCGCTAATTGAATAGGCCTGCTCTAGTCCGTTCCAAGCCCCACTCTCCTTCCAAATTTCATGGAAATCCATTCATCAGTTTTTGCATAAAGCTAGAAAAATAAACAAGTGTGGAGAGGATAAGCAGGCCGAACTTTTTCGAGCAGATGAAACTTTATTCCACTCTCTCTCACATTCACCGGAATCAGACAACATCCCCCCCAGGTTGCAGGCACTCTCTTTTATACCACAGTGCTAACACTTCTCTGCTACCTGGGGTGCTGCATTAACATATCACTCCCCACCTTTGATCTGCCACTTCAGTCTAAGGGAAAACTACTGAGTGGGTTCCCCACACAAGCAAACTAATGAACAGAGGTAAAAATGCAGAGTTTCGGAACATATTTGAGCATTAACTGCAACATCATTCTTGTGGAATCTGGAGAGGTCCTTTTGGTATTTTTTTCCCAAATTGTCAGTCATTTAAACATTAATTTATTACTTTTTTACATAGATTTTTTTTTAAATTTTCTTGTAAATTTCTGAAAAGTTTCTTGGCAAGTTGCAGCTTGACTAACCTTGTAGAGTTTTGAGTTTAAGTTATTTAAACAAGATGTCTGGAACTAAATTTGAGCTCTGCATACACCTTTATGTAGACCTCATATAAATACACAGACAGCTATGAATATCTTTACAGAAAACATCCCTAATTTGAAATATTGTTTTAAATACACTGAAATGTATTTTGCTTCTGTTTGTATTTATGTGATGTAATCTATACATCTTACAGACAATAAGTTTATTTACAGTCCTTGGTTCATCATCATCCCACGGTGTTTCACTGCATTGCCCACATTCCCCCTTTTTTTACCCACACGGCCTTGTTTTCAACATGGATGCCGAAAAATATCCTGACACACCGCGGTTTGCGTCGCCGAAGAAGCAGTATAATCGCATGCTGGGGTACACGCTGACCCTTAATCTGCTGTGTCAACCGATTTTCGTTGTACTTTGACGCTTAAATTGTTATTTTCTATTGAATAACCCACGCGTTAATCACGCAAATCCTGTAACAATACGAAAACTGACGCGGAATGGCGTCTGCCAGGGGCCCCGGAACGTGGATAATGGCGAAAACGACATGACGGCCATACCCTTTGACCAATAAAAAGCGAGTGTGTTACTCGCTGAACCAATGGACGAATAAGGAGTGGGCGGGATGGCATGCCGCAAATTGTTTTCGGTATACATGTTCCTGGGTTGTGAGCTATTTCCTGCACTGTTGCATGGTGGTCGAACAGGAGGAATTGTTGGAAATTTTTTCCGAGGTTAGTATATAAATTGGTTTTTACCCAGTGTGCATTATTCCCTCAGCCATCTCTGGGAGAGGGCGTAACAAGTTGCAGCAGAGATTTAGGTCGAAGTAGATTGAGAAAAGGCTATTGTATTTTTTTAAAAGTTACATTAGTCACCCGCCGAGCTAAAATGCTGTCGTTATCGTTAATTAGCTCAAGGTTTTCTGGCACTGGTTTCCAAAACTGCGTAGCTTGTTAGTTATGAAATTGCAGCCCCACGGAGAGACTTAACTACTCCTCCAGCTGTTTTTACGCTACTCTTTTAGACTCCACAAACCGATTTAACACATCTTTGTCGTCAGTAACCACATCCTGCTTGAAACCGTTAGCTAACATCTGCAGAGAAAGTCGTGACAACACTGCTCGGCGTAGTTAGCACTGTTAGCATAGCAGCTAGCGCCTCGGTCCACTGCAGCATGTATGGTGTATGTATGCAGATGTCGGAGTTGTACGATTATGACACAAGTGGCACAAACTAATACCTTAATCACAATAACAGGCACATTGGTATGCTGTTCAAAAAGAGTGAAAATGTGTTAAGTCATAGTTGTACCGATCAGCTAGCGAGCCTCAAAATGTTAAAGATAAGTCTTTATTAGTCCCATAATTGAGAGAATGCAGCAGTAAAAGGATAGCACTCAGAACAATAGTTGATAAGAGAAGGATAGGATAGCCAAAGCAGTAAATAAATATACATAAGTACACAGTGTGGTGTTGTGAGTGTAGTGTGTGTGATGCCGTGCCTGCCCACAGGGTGACTTCAGGCGGGCACGGCCACTGGTGTATATAATGGTGTGTTCTATAATAGTGGTGGTGGGGGGGTTTCGTTGTTCAGTTCAGCACGGCTCCTGTCTCATTCATACACAACATTTGGCAATGAGAAAAATTATGGGAGCATACAGGCAACCTCCACTCCTGCAACCGTTTTTGGAATATCTGGGACAGCCAGTGGTCCTGTGGCCGGACAGGCGGGCCATGTTTGAGGATTACATCGGGGAGCTGGGCCTAAGTGGACTCGGACGGGAGACAACGACGAGCACTTATGGCTCACCATCTCGGCGTGGAAGGCCGAAGAATTCTCGGTTCATTGGGTGAAACTGAGTACTATGAGGATGCTGTGGAGCAGCTGGCTGAGCACTTCGCCAAGCAGATGAGGACCATAGACCTGTGGGTAACAAGTGTGTTGGCGCCAAACGGAGCTAGGCTAGTTAGCTCAGAGAAGCTAATGGCTCACTCAGTGCCTATGGGAAAGTTAACCACAAAGCTAACTGCATGCCAAAAGCGAGTTCCAGGCTACAAGATAAGTATTAAGGTGGGACCGGGGCCGCAAGTGGTGGAGTTCCTGGTCACTGCAGATGGCGGGCTGGCCATAGAGCGCAGCACGGGGCAGGACTGTAGCGCTGATGTATTTGATGGTGTGGTGCGTGACGACAGCGGAAAAGGAGAGGAGCAGCAGGAGTCATCCCCACAGCGGGAGGCTAGGCAGCGGGAGAGTGAGACCATGGAGGCTGAGAGCCCCGGGGAAGAGCAGCAACGAGATGCCTGGTTCGGAGAGTGATGCCGAGAGCCCCGGGGGAGAGCAGCTACAGCCGGGCATAGAGACGACACAGCAGAGCGCCTGGGACGAGGGTGCCGAAAGCAGCGACGAAACCCATGGGTCGGTGAGTGACGCCAACCTGAGCGAAGCTGAGAGCCCCGGGAGAGAGCAGCTGCAGCTGGGCATGGAGACGACACAGCAGAATGCCAAGGACAAGGGTGCCAAGAGCAGCGAGGAAATGCCTGGGTCGGAGAGTGACGCCGACGAGAGTGAAGCTGAGAGCCCCGGAAGAGAGCAGCTACAGCTGGGCACAGAGACGGCGCAGCAGAACCCCTGGAACGAGGGTGCTGAGAGCAGTGACAAAGCGCCTGGGTCAGACATTGTGCTGAGAGCCCCGAGGGAGAGCAGCTATGACCGGGCACGGAGACAGCGGAGCGCCTGGAATGAGGGTGCTGGGAGCAGCGGCGAGGTGCGTGGGTTGGAGAACAATGCCAGCGAAAACGATGCGATGAGCCCCAGGGATAAGCAGCAGCAGCTGGACACAGAGGCAGCGCAGTGACGCGCCCTGGACAAGGGTGCTGGGTGTTACAGCAAGGTGCCCAACGCAGCGAGCGGTGCTGACGAATGAGCTTCAGGTCTCCCTGGAGTTCGGCCACAGGGGGCTGGAGTGTTTTGAGCCATGACGGCAGTGTTGAATGCGGTCGGGAGCGGACCAATGAGTACGGAGAGACGGTGTGCCGGACAGCAGCACGGCGGGTCCCGAGGAGTGATGCAGTTGGCGGTGAAGAGGGATGTTATGGTGGGAGAGATTGTTTTTGATCCCGGCGGCAGACGGTAGCCATGGGCGCACATGTTGTGGGGCTGCCCGGGGCCTCCGAGCCGGTCTTACCTTCAGCGGCCAGGGCCGTGTATGATTTGGGACTGCCCTGGGCCCCCGGGCCGGTTTTACCACTGGCTGCCAGTGGACAGAGGAGTGACTTGAACAGTATCAAATATAAATACATGTACATAATGCTGGTGTGCATGAGAGTATGTATGTGGTGTGTTATGGGATTATTTTACTTATTTTAGAGACTTGGTCCAATTTTAGTTGTTTTGTGTGAATGTGGTAGTTTTTTATTACAGTTCCCCTGTTTTCTTGGTGCATGATTCGGGTCCTAAATTGGGGAGAGGGTCTCGATTGTGTGTGTGGTTTTGCATTTTGTAAGAGGGAGGGAAGTGTGGCGGCGTGAGTGTAGCGTGTGTGTGTGTGTGGTGCCGTACCTGCCCACAGGGTGACGTCAAGCAGGCGCGGCCACTGGTGTATATAATTCTGTGTTCTATAATAAAGGGGGGTTCGTTGTTAAGTTCAGCATGGCTCCTGTCTCATTATTCATTCATAACACACAGTTATATACACAGTGCAGGAGCATTGCAGCTGGATGGTATCAACAGCATCTGTGTCCAGCAAAAGCTAGCAGTACTTAAATACTTTGCAAGCAGTTTCATTAAATGGTCAGTCAGAGAGCAACTCATACTGGCTCGGACGTCGCCCGGGTTAACAAGGTCAGGAGGTCCTGGCAGCGGAAGGCGAATTACAGAGCTGCGTGGAGGAATCTGATCAGACCTAAATGAAACAGTCATTGTCGCCCCCGACAGACTGCGATGATGATGATGATGACAGTTAAATTACCTGGCAAAATATAAATATTGACACAGTATATTTTACATGAAGTATACTGTCTGTGTTTTGCCACCCTCAAGGAGGGGACGATCTCTATTGTGCAAAGATGTGACGTAATACGACCTCTATGAGCAGTATTTAGATCAGGGGTCTCCAACCTGGGGCTCCTGGAACGTTCAGGTTTCTGAGGGAAATTGGACTCTATAAACAGGCCTTAATGTCTCCCAGCTGGTCTGGGAATGTCTTGGTATCCTCTCTGACGAGCTGGAGCAGGTGGCTGGGGAGAGGGAAGTCTGGGCTTCTCTGCTTGAGCTGCTGTCTCTGTGACCCGGACCTCCGGAAAAGGGGTAGAGGATGGATGGATGAAAACTAGTTTGAAATGACTGCATCTTTGGCCATTTCAGTCAACTTATAATCTTTTTTTACTGAGCTCAGTGTTGATTTTGCTTTTCCATTTGGGCTCTGTTGCAAAGGAATGAGGAAAGCATCGCTCATGTACAGGGGGCTGAAAAGTTCTTCGTGGTCAAATTTGACCAAATGTGGTTTAATTTTCAACCGCAGGAATCCAAGTGCTGCAACACTGATGGAAGAAGTGTGTGGACCGAAGTGGAGACTATGTTGAAAAATAAAACACCTTTGGTCAAATTTGACCACTATGAACTTTTCAGCACCCCCCTTGTATGTGTACAAAATTGCACATTTGTGTAAAAAGCCAATATTAAGGGTCACAGATTTATAAGAAAAGTTGTAGATCTTAAAGAAAAAAAGTTGTTTAAAAGTTTGAGGGGGAAAAAACTCACAAATTTATAAGAATAAAGACTCAATTGTATAAGAAAAGTCACAAATTTATGAGGGGAAAAAACACGTTTGTGGCTAAAAAGTTGCAAATTTGTGTGGAAAATACCTTTCAAATTTAGAAATTGTAAGAGAAAAGAACTTGCAAATTTGTGAGAAATGAAACAAGTTTAGGAGAGAAGCCTTGCAAATTGACAACTGTCAATATTCCTGCCTTTCTCCCCTCCCTTGAGGCCATCTACAGCACCTGCCTCACAGGTGATCCCACCCACCCATCACACAGCTTCTTCAGTCTGCTGCCATCAGGGAGGAGACTGCGTAGTGTCTGGGCCAGGACCAGCAGACTCAAGGACGGCTTCATCCACCAGGCTGTCAGGAAGCTCGACACTCTCCCTGCTCTGCCCCCTCTCACCCTTCTCCCTCCCTCACCCACACACACACGAATCCTGGACTCCAACCCCCTTTCCCCCACCCCATCCCCCTTTAACAACTGAACTCTGCCATCCCCAGGTACTGTTCACTCCCACACATGCACACACTGATTTCAGGAGCTTCAAAAACTGAACTCTGTCATCCAGGAACTGTTGACGCCAACACATGCGCACACACTGATCTCAGGGCTACACCAGTCAATTTATGCAGCAATGGACTGCTCTCTTTGCACTACATGCCACTTTAACCTGCTATGTGCCCTGATGTGTGTCTTAAGTTGCTACATGCTCTCTTAATTTTTATTGTATTTAGTCATTTTGCACACCTTTAGTATTTTTAGGCTATGTTCACACTGTAGGTGTGAATGCTCAATTACGATTTTTTGCAGAGATTGATTTTTTTTTGGGGGGGGGCGTTCACATTACAGTTTAAATGCGACCCCCATCAGACAACAGTGTGAATGGTTTTCAGCTATGAAGTGACCCGCATGCGCAGAAGAAAACGTAACGTCAGACACAGCGTTGTGTTTATGGAAGTAAATATGAGCCCCGATCGATTGAGGGAGACAGCACTTCTTCACCTTGATGCAGCGCTGCAAAATAAAATGTTAAAATCATTCAGGAATGATTTACACAGGGTTACAAAAATAATGTTTTTGTAAGTTGTCTGTTTTTTCAACTGATTTAAGACAATTTTGCACAGCTGAATCTGAAAATGACATCCGTTTCTCTTGATCAGGTGCTAAGTAAAAACCTGTACTTACTTACTTACTACTTAGTACTGTGCATGTACTTACCTTTATATAAAGGCAAATACATGTAAATTGAATGTTACGTCATCATTGTTCAAAATTCAGAGAATTTCAAGACATAAAAAAGAATTTTGCATCATATAAAGCGAAAATACCCATACATGTAAACAAAAACGTATAAAACTACATGTGGCCATAATTTGAAAAGTTGACCTGATTGAGCAAAACCAATGTGATTTTTGGATTCAGCACATCAGACTTGTCCCAAATCAACTAAAAAAACTTAGACAATAAGTTTGGTGTTGACCAGTGATATGCACAAAATAAATATGAGACCAGCTTCATTCCTCTACATGCCAGATGGCTGCTGTGATCAGCTCTGCTTTAACAGAACTGATCGATTAAACAGCTTTCTTGAAAATGAGATCCCGTATCTCATTGGGATTACCTGTATAAATACAGTAAAGTTAATAAATAATCCTAATGATTAGGGTTCTCACCCACTGACATTGTCAGTGGCTCGGGCCCTAATAAACCCCGCGGCTCGTACCAGTGGTGTACACTGGTCCCGCACAGGAAGGAGAAGCCACCACAGATTCCTCTATTCCTGTATCTGGCCATTCTGCTCCACAGTCATGTCGGTATTAACTTTACATTAGATATTACAGCGACCAGTACTCATGGTGTGCTATTTACACGGAAAAAGGAATTTGCAGTGTCCAGTAAAAAGGGCCGTTATGCCGATTAACAGCACAGATCAAAAAGAATTGGATCTGTGTCGTTCAGACTGTCATTTAAAAATCAGATATGGGTCACATTTGTGCAAAAAATCAGAATTGGGCATTAAAACCTGCAGTGCGAATGTAGCCCTAGTTAGCTTCTGGTTAGGTTGTTTTCCTTTGCACTGATGTTTGATGTTTAATGTTTGGTGTTGGATGTTATACTTATTATTCATATTTCAGTGTTTCCTCTGGCTAAAAGACCTTGGCGCGGTGGCAGCATATTTTCCCGAGGCGGGGGGGGGGGCATGGCATTATTGTAAATGGAATATGTTAATTTTATACGCTTTATTTTTTAATTTTTTTTTTTTTTTTTTTTTGCACAGTAACTTTGCATATAGAACTTAGCGTTTGAAATATTGTACAACCGAGGCTTGAATGTTGGAATATTGGGCCACTTAGGGTCCCACCCAGACGTCGTGTTTGGACATTTTACTGGTGTCATCCTTCTCTCCTCCCTCTACTCTCACCTCTCCTGGACCCTCTGCCTGAACACTTTCCTCTCCTTGGCTCCTCTCTTCGATCTCATCCTGCCCTCTCTGAGCTGTCTAATTCAAGTTCTCTGTCTATGGTGGTATAGAAACAGGTTAGAAAATACCAAGTGTCATGTTTTATCCTGCAGGATTTTTTTGTCATGGTTTACATAAATGACAAAAATGTGTGTATTTTTTGTGTTTTTATTCTAGTGTTTTTTTTCCATTGAGAGAGTAGGGAAGGGAAAAAAAATATTCATAATAGTAATTTATTCATGCATACTTAGTCATGTGAAAAAATTAGGACACCCTGTAAAAGCTTGTGTTTTTTTTAACTTATTTAGCCATATGAATATTTAATATCAATGTTAAAAATACTGGGAGATTCATGTAATACAACTAAACAATTAAAAATGAATAAGACTTTTTTCAAATTTTCTGTAAAATGTTATTCTAAACAAATGTGAGGAATAAATTGAGACTCCCACTTAAAATGGATAAAATAAACGTTAAAAAATGCAAATAAAAACAAAAAACAAGGTTACACATAGATATGTAAACATTTATTAATAAAGAACTGAATATTTAATGGGGTGTCCCAATTTTTTCACATGACTGTAAATTACGTATATGATCAAAGGTGGGTATAGTACCCAGAAATTCTACTCATGTAAAAGCAGTGCTTTGTGAAATTAATAAATATAAGTAGACAGCCAAAAATTTCTAGTTAAGGGTACAACGAGCAACCTCTTAAAAACTTGAGTAATGACTTCAGTCTTGCAGGTTTGAGTTTTTTTTTCCAAAATTTATAATAATTGTCTTATAGTTATCTACTTTTCTCTGTAAATTCATCCAAATTTGAAACCATTTTCCTCAAATTTGTAATTTCCTCTTGTAAAACTGACTTTTCTTGTACGTTTGAGACTTTATTATAAATTTGTGAATTATTTTATAGCTAATTTTTGTCTTATTTTTTTAAAATTTAGTTGTTGTTTTTTTTAATAAATTTGAAACAGGCTGTGGTAATTTGTTATTTTTTCCTTAACAGTTTACATTTTTGACCATAATTTTTACAGTGTGAGAACAGGACAATAATTTAACTCTTGATTTCAAAGAAAAAAAGTTAATAAAATTGTATTTAATGAAATAAGTTAACTTAAAGGACCAAGGATGCAGTTTTTTTCTGTTATATTTCTATTTACAGTGCATCCGGAAAGTATTCACAGTGCTTCACCTTTTCCACATCTTATGTTACAGCCTTATTCCAAAATGAATTAAATTATTTTTTTTCAAAAATCTACACAATACACCAGACAATGAAAAGTTTGGTTTTTTTTTTTTTTAGATTTTTGCAAATTTATTAAAAATAAAAAAGCAAGAAATCACATGTACATAAGTATTCACAGCCTTTGCAGTGAAGCTCAAAATTGAGCTCAGGTGCATCCTGTTTCCACTGATCATTCTTGAGATGTTTCTACAGCTTAATTGGAGTACCACCTGTGGTAAATTTAGTTGATTGGACATGATTTGGAAAGACACACACCTGTTTATATAAGGTCCCACAGTTGACAGTGCATGTCAGAGCACAAACCAAGCATGAAGTCAAAGGAATTGTCTGTAGACCTCTGAGACAGGATTGTCTTGAGGCACAAATCTGGGGAAGGGTAGAGAAAAATTTGTGCAGCTGTGAAGGTCCCAATGAGCACAGTGACTTCCATCATCTGTAAATGGAAGAAGTTCAGAACCACCAGGACTCTTCCTAGAGCTGGCCGGCCATCTAAACTGATCAATCGGGAGAGAAGGGCCTTAGTTAGGGAGGTGACTAAGAACCCGACGGTCACTCTGTCAGAGCTCCAGCATTCCTCTGTGGAGAGAGGAGAACCTTCCAGAAGAACATCCATCTCTGCAGTAGTCCACGAATCAAGCCTGTATGGTAGAGTGGCCAGACGAAAGCCACTCCTTGGTAAAAGGCACATGGCAGCCCACCTGGAGTTTGCCAAAAGACACCTGAAGGACTCTCAGATCATAAGAAACAAAATTCTCTGGTCTGATGAGACAAAAGATTGAACTTTTTAGTGTCAATGCCAGGCATCATGTGTGGAAGAAACCAGGCACCGCCCATCACCAAGCCAGTACCATCTGTACAGTGAAGCATGGTGATGGCAGTATCATGCTGTGGGGATGTTTTTCAGTGGCAGGAACGAGGAGACTAGTCAGGACCGAGGGAAAGATGAATGCAGCAATGTACAGAGACATCCTGGATGAAAACCTGCTCCAGAGCACTCTTGACCTCAGACTGGGGCGACGGTTCATCTTTCAGCAGAACAGTGACCCTAAGCACGCAGCCAAGATATCAAAGGAGTGGCTTCAGGACAACTCTGTGAATGTCCTTGAGTGGCCCAGCCAGAGCTCAGACTTGAATCCAATTGAACATCTCTGGAGAGATCTGAAAATGGCTGTGCACCGACGCTTCCCATCCAACCTGATGGAGCTTCAGAGGTGCTGCAAAGAGGAATGGGCCAAACTGCCCAAAGATAGGTGTGCCAAGCTTGTGGCATCATATTCAGAAAGACTTGAGGCTGTGATTGCTGCCAAAGGTGTATCAACAAAGTATTGAGCAAAGGCTGTGAATACTTGGGTACATGTGATTTCTTAGTGGGTTTTTCTCCCTTGTCCTGTCAGGCAGGCAGCTAGGTGAGCAGAACAGAAATCTGCTACCCTTATTGTGCCAAAACAGATTTACTTTGCCAGAAGGAGCTTTATACAGTACCTATCTATGTACTGTATATTGTTGTAAACTCCTCCTGTAGTAACGTTTTGTACTTTATTTAAATTATTTTACCCATGAAGGACCCAACAGGATGAGGAATGGGGGAAAGAAAGGTGAGAGGAACAGACAAAAAAGACAGACAAACCAACAGCTAAAACATCAAAGACAGACTGATGTAAAAAAAACAAAACCAAAAAACTCCTTTTTATTCTTGTCTGAAATAAGAAAAACAAAAAATTAATAATTAAAAAAAGACAAAATAATCCTACTTGAGTGCCTAACCACACCTGTTAGCTAAGCGACTCTTCCATTATTGCTTCCATTACCAGCGGGTTAAAACCATGATAAATGTCTTCACTGCTTACATACCTCTCCTGCTTTTTTCCACGTTTAAAGTACTTTAATAAGCTCATGTTTCTCTTGGACAGTGATGCTAGCGAGACATTGCCTGCTGACTGGAGCGGTCACGCAGGCAGGGCGTTTCTGAACTTCGCACGGATGACGGTATTGTTCGTGCGGCATTGTTTGTGTGCACGCTTATGGACCGTCATTCCTTCATATTTTTAAACTTGTTTAATATTTAACACTTTTAAATACTAAACAAACTTACTTGAGAAAGTACTTAACACTTGTTAAATACTTTCTCAAGTATTTTTTTTACTGACTATTAACTTATACTTGTTATTAATTTCATAAAGTAATGCTACTTTTGCTTGAGTACAATTTCTACCCACCTCTTGTCAATAGCCTCAAACTACTTTTATAGTCAAAATAAAAACACACTTGTTTCCACAAGTTTAGAAGTCTGAGTGCATATTTATTGTATTCTTATTTCTGTCAGTTTTATATGAAACTGAGAAGTTAATGGCAGTTGAACAGCTGGACTTCCCTGCTTGTTCCAGGAAAAACTCTAGAAATTTATGGCATTTTGTTGTGATATGACTGCAAATTTTAGTGGCTTTGTGATCAGACCACGTGGGCATCAGGTTATCTCAGTCACACAAGAATTATAATTTTGCAGTCACTTTGGGGTTTTTTATAATTTCAAAACAATAATAGGCCTATGGCACATTTTTGTACATCCAAAAATCCATGAATAAGACCTGACCATTCATTGGCGTGTGATACAATGGTACCTAAACTGATGATTAAGAATATGACTTTGACTTTTCCATTTTCATATTAGCTTACTTCACATTTTTTTTTCCACAATATCTTTATTGAACCTTTTTTTTTTTTTTAACAAACATGATACAAACAATCAAACACTAACACTAAAGTACTACAAAAAAAGAAAAAAATGCACTAAAAACACCAACAACCACCAACAAAATCAAGTCTTTAACAATGCTCCTCTGTTTAGTCTAGACAATCCAATACATAAGTATACATATTATGTTCACCAGTTTGGAATTTACAAGGTCCACACACATCATTCACCTTCTTCTTCAAGAGTTATGTTTAAATTTTTTACATAATCAATAAAAGGTCTCCATATATTCTCAAACACAATTTCCTTTGATTTCAGTATATATGTTATTCTTTCTAATGGAAGGTTTGTTAACATCTGTCTTAACCACTGAGTCACATCTGGTCTATGAGTCTTTTTCCATAATAGTGCAATACATTTTTTGGCATTAAGCAAACTGAGGTCTATGAATGTTCTTTCACTTTTATTAAAATTATGCTTTTCTGGGTACAGACCCAACAAAAACAGTTTAGGATTCAGTATGATTTGTTTTGAGATTATTTTTTCAATTGTTACCCTCACCTCTTCCCAAAACATTCTTATTAATCTACATTCCCATAAACAATGAAATAGGGTTCCTTTACTTTCCATGCATTTTGTGCATGTATCTGGTATATTTTTGTTATATCTATTTAACTCCTCCGGTGTAACATACATCCGCATTAACCATTTGAAATGTATCAATTTAAGGCGTGCATTTATTGATTTGGTTTGAGCTTCTGTACAAGCCAATTCCCATTGTTCCTCTGAAATTTCAATTTGCAGATCTTCTTTCCAGTAGTTTAATCTTTTCAGTGAATTTTCACTTGAAGATAGTGTCAGTGAGTTATAAAACTCTGAAATAATACCCTTTCTTTTACTATCTTTCATCATCATTTTTTCCAAGGATGAATAAATAGGTCGAGTGAGAGCTTTATTTTGATTTGATCGAATAAAGTTTCTAAGTTGAAGATATTTAAAAAAATGTGTTCTATTGAGATTAAATTTGATCCTCAGCTCTTCAAAAGACATTATGTTGTCTGCACATGGCAAATATAAATCCTGAATCTTTTGTATCCCTTTTAAATTCCATACTTTAAATACAGCGTCCGCTCTCCCTGGTTTAAAATATTGATTACCCCATATTGGACTAAATTGTGACAATAACTGTGGTTCTTTTAAATAGTTTTTAGCTTCACACCATATTTTGATCATATGCTTTACAAATGGATTTTTAACTTGTTTTTGTAATTTTTTTGCCGAATCTGAGTATATGAATATGGGAAGAGGTAAAGGTAAATTGTATGATTCCATTTCAGTCCAGTGAGGGAGATCATTTGATGAAAAATAATATGTCATAGACCTCAGTTGTGCCGACCAATAATACAACATAAAATTTGGACATTTCAGACCTCCACGATCAAATGGTAAATATAATAAAGACAAACGTAATCTAGCCCTCCTGTTGTTCCATATAAATTCCACTAACTTTTTTTTTATTCTTGAGAATAGATCTAAAGGTGGTGATAAGGGAATGTATTGAAATAAATAAAGTATTTTAGGTAAAATATTACTTTTAAGTATATTGATTCTCCCGATCATCGACATTGGTAGTGACATCCATCTCTGAGTTAACTCATTGATATCTGACATTAAGGCTTCATAGTTGACACTGGCGACTGATTCTAGCTTAGGCATAATTTGGATTCCTAAATATTTAAACTGATTTACAACATTGAATTGATTTACCTCAGGGGCTGGGTAATTTCTCTGGGTCTCATTTAGCATTAATATTGAAGATTTAGTTTTATTTATTTTATATCCTGATATTTCCCCAAAATTCTTTATTAAATTCAACAAGGTTGGAATTGATTTTTTTAGATTCGACATAAACAAAATTATATCATCGGCATACAGGGAGATTTTATGTTCTGTTGGTCCAACTTTAATTCCATATATTTGTGAATGTAAACGTATCGCTATCGCTAAAGGTTCAATTGCCATAGTAAACAGTAAAGGTGAAAGTGGACAGCCTTGTCGACATCCTCTATTGATTTTTATTGGTTTTGAAATATTGTTATTTGTTAGGATTTCTGCTGTAGCATTATTGTATATTATTTGAACCCATTTTATGAAATTATTTCCAAGTCCAAACCTTTGTAGGACTTCAAAAAGAAAGGGCCATTCAACTCTATCAAAGGCCTTTTCGGCGTCCAATGATAGGAGAGCTGTATCCGGTGCTTCTTTATTAAAATAAATAATATTAAATAGTCTTCTTACATTATGGAAGCCTTGTCTACCCTTTATAAAGCCATTCTGATCTCGATTAATAATATTTGGTAAAATTTCTTGTATTCGTCTTGCTAAAATTTTACAGATTATCTTAAGGTCGGCGTTTAATAGGCTTATTGGTCTCATATTTTCACATTTATTAGAGGGCTTACCTGGTTTTGGCAGCAGTATAATTAAGGCATTATTTATGTATGATGGTAAATTATTATTTTGAAATGCTTCTAAAACCATTTCCAAAAAAGGTTTTATTAATTTATTCTTAAATTTTTTATAAAGGTCAACTGGAAGACCATCTGGTCCTGCACTTTTTCCTGATTTCATATTATCAATGGCTAGCCCAACTTCTTCTTGACTAATTTTAGACTCCAATATCTCCCTGTTTTCATTTGGAATACACGGTATAGATAGTTCGTTCAAAAACCCATTTAGTTTTGTTAAATCAGGTTCATTTTTGGTATCATATAATTTTTCATAGTAATCTCTAAAGGCTCTATTAATTTCTAAAGGATCTATAACTACCTGTCCGTTACTTATAATACTGGTAATTGGTGTTTTAATTTCCAATTGTTTAATCTGCCATGCTAATAATTTTCCTGATTTTTCACCTTGTTCATAAAAAGATTGTTTCAATCTTGGAAGACTCGAGGCAGCTCTATTCGCTGATTTTTTGTCGTATTCAGCTCTCAAAATCAGTAATTCATTCTCCAACCTTGGGTCACTTCCTGCATACACTTTTTCCTGAAGACTTTTTATTTTATGTTCCAATTTAGCTCTCTCCTCTCGAGTCTTCTTAGATTTTGATCCTGTATAACTAATAATATGTCCCCTAATAAAAGCTTTGAAAGCCTCCCACTTTACACATGCTGATGTTTGTGTAGTATTGATGTCAAAGAACTCGTCTATCTGTTTTTCTATATACTTGACAAATTCCTCATCCTGAAGCCATTTATGCTGAAATTGCCATCTACCTGATTCCTTTGTCAATTTTTTATCTACATATATTAGACAACAGGGTGCATGATCAGAGATCACGATGTTATCATAAAAGCAGTTTTGAATCTTGGACCTTAATTCTGTGGAAATCAAAAAATAATCAATACGTGAGAATGTCTTGTAGGTACTGGAATAACAAGAATAGGCTTTAACTTGTGGTTTCATTTCTCTCCATATATCTAACAATCTCAATTCTTTCATAAAATGATTAATAGTCATCCTACATCCAATGTGCGTACAATCCAGTCCTGTTGATCTATCCACACCTGGATTCAATGTACAATTAAAATCCCCTGCTATTATATGTTGCCCTGTAAGTGATGATAAGATGAGAAATAAATTAGCAAAGAACTTCTGATCATCTATATTGGGACCATATAAGTTCACAAGATTTATATTTTCTAATAGCAAAGAACCTTGAATGATTACATATCTTCCAAATTTGTCTCCAATTACATTTTTCACTTGAAAAGGAACTGATTTATGTATGAGAGTCATAACTCCCCTGGCTGGGGATGAAAATGAAGAGGTGAATACACTTCCCTGCCATCTACTCCTAATTCTTTTAACATCCTCCTCTATCAGATGAGTTTCTTGTAAAAACACAATTCTTGAACCCATGTCCTTTATTTTATTCATAACTTGTTTAAGTTTTTTTAAATTTTGTAGACCTCTGCAATTCCATGAAGTTAAATTAAGATTAACACTTTGGTCCATGATCAATAGAGAGTTTGGGATTACCTTGCAGTGTAAACATGCTCATACAGAGAAGCAAAAACATGAGTGGTTGAACATTCATCCTACAAACTACACACAAACAAATTTCCCCTTCCCACACTTGTGGCAAACCCCCCAAAATCAAAAGAAAAATTCTGTCTCCCGATATAGCCATCGACCGTTCCACACCCACGGGGAACAGCCTAAGCCACTCCTTCTTCATCCTCCCAATCACCCTAACTCTACTGCTTTTAATGACGTAACATTAACTCTCCTCTGTAGTTTTCCAACTTAACTCCAAAATTTTTAACAACTTTGTACATCATAGTTTTTTTTTTTTGTTGTTTTGTTTTTGTTTTGTTTTTTTAATATATAATACAATCTATATTTTGTAACCTTACTATTTACTTCAAGTCAGTCAGATGCCTGTGCAAATGCTTAATTATTCTACCTTATATTTTGTTCATGCTTAGCTCCCACCAGTCTCTTCTTCTTCTTTGATCTTCTTGATGAACTCCTGCGCCTCCTCTGGGGTCTTGAAGATGTGGGTTCTGCCCTCATACGTGGTCAGCAGTCTCGCAGGATAGATCACACCATGACGAATCCCAAGGTTGCGCAGCTCCTCACGTACGGGATCAAACTGCTTCCTCAATTGCTGGATTCCTGTGGCCAAATCTGGGTAGAACCGCACCTGCTGGTCCTGGTGTTTAATCTCCCCCTTAGCTCGTGCAGCGCTGAAGATCTTCATCCTGTCTCTGTTGCTAAGAAACTTCATAATTAAGGTCCTCGGCGGTCCCTTATCTCTCCGTGGGCCAATGCGATGTGCTTTTTCCAGAACCACTGCTGATTGCAACTCCTCGCTGCCCAGCACCTCCGGAATCCACTTTTCCAGAAAGGAACATACGTCCCGACCTTCTGATTCCTCTGGAAGACCCACCAGCCTCATATTATTCTGTCTCGACCGAGATTCCAAATCCAAAATATTATCTTCCAGAGATTTATTTTTTTTTTCCAAAGTGCGCACCTTTAATTGAAGACGGGTGACGTCATCTTCAGCACTAGCGAGACGGAGCTCCATCTGCGCCGTTCGTTCTACACAGTCACCCAATTCCTTTCTTATTCCTTCCAACGCTGTCATAATCCCATCAAATCTAGAGGAAAAGTCCGCTCTCATTGAACTCATGGCAGCCATCAGCGCATCTGCGCCATTCCCCGCAGATATCGCACCGTTGCCAGCCTCCTCCGCCATATATGGAGTTTTATTTGCTGCGTCACAGACCTGAAAGTCCGTTAATTTAGACTGTTTCGGCGGCTCGCTTTTTCCTTTTCCTAGTTTTCCAGCCTTAGGCTTCGCCGACATATCCTCGCCCAAATGCTGGGATACGTTCTGTCCCAAATGAGAGAGTTATTTGCCGATTTTTTTTCTCCAGGAGCAGAGCAGAGCGAGACACGTCCGTCCTACGTGGCAGCCATAACCGGAAGTCCTTACTTCACATTTTAAACCAATATCAGCATGTTTATTTTCACAATTAATTTTTTAAGCTTCGTGTCTGATTTAATTAAAATTAGAACTAGAATTTTTTTTTTTTTGGTAATCAGATCAGACAGTTTTTCCTGTCATCAATACACTAGCTTAGCTGTGTTATCGTCCAGATTCCCTTCAGTTTCAGTGCTTGTGTTGGTGTTTTACAGGTACATCTCAAAAAATTTGAATATCATGAAAAAGTTCAGTATTTTTTGTCACTCATTTCAGAAAGTGAAACCCATATATAGTTTCACACAGAGAGTGATACATTTCAAGTGTTTATTTATTTTAATTTTGATGATTATGGCTTACAGCCCATGAAAACCCCAAATTCAGTTTCTCAAAAAAAATTAGAATATTACATAAAATTCATTTTAAAAAATAGTTTTTTAATACAAATGTGGACCGACTGAAAAGTATGTCCATGTGCACACTCAATACTTGGTCGGTGATCGTTTTTAGTTTTATTATTTTTTTTTAATTTAAGTTTTTGTAAAGGGTATACATGTCATTACAGCATTGCATTGTTTACATTTTCATCACATATTCCCCCCCCCTTTTTTGTTTTTTGACAACATTGGAAAAACAATTATTACAACACCCTTTTTTTTTTTTTGAAGTGAAAGAAAAAGAGAAATTAAAAAAAGAACAAAAGAAAACAAAAAAAACCAAAAGAGCAGAAAAATAAAAGAGCATCTGAGTAGCGTTGGAACAAAGAGAGGTTCAATTCAATTCAATTCAACTTTATTTATATAGCGCCATTTCACAACAACAGTCATCTCATAGCACTATCAACTGTAGGGAGGACCCCCACAGTTGCAGAAAGACCCCAGCAATCAGGCGATCCCCTGTGAGCAAGCACTTGGCGACGGTGGAGAGGAAAAACTCCCTTTTAACAGGAAGAAACCTCCAGCAGAACCAGGCTCAGGGAGGGGCAGTCATCTGCTGCGACTGGCTGGGGGGTGAGGGGATAGAGAAGAAGAAAAGAACAGGTGCCATTATTGAAATGGTATTTGTCAAAGATTAGATCTGATGGAAGACACATATGCGTTCCAGGGTTGCCAAAAGTTCAAGAACCCATCTATGTCCTGTCTCAGTGCAAATGTCAACTTTTCCATCGAATAAATGTCCTGAATCACGTTAATCCAATCTTCAGGTGTAGGACAGTCTTTCACCATCCATTTTTTTGTTAGAGCTTTTTTACTTGCCAATATTAAAACAGTGAATAAGTATTTTTCTCCTCGTCTTTCCAGTGATTCCGGTAGTAAACCCAAATACAAAGTTACAAAAGAAAAGGGAACTGTTACTTTGAAAATTTTCCCCAATATTGTCTGTACATTGGTCCAACATTGGTGGATAACTGGGCATGACCAAAACACATGAAAATGATTTGCAGTCTTTTCACCACACAAGCGCCAACAATTCAACCCTTTACGAGTATATCTGTTTTGTGCAGGTGTTCTGAAAAATCTTACCAAATTTTTCCATCCAAATTCTCTCCACAGCAGGGATGAAGTACTTTTCCATTGTTGTTTATTTAGCTTTTCCCATATTTCCAGTTGTAAAGTGAAATTCCCCTTTTTTTCTCATCTCTCTTTTATATATGATGTGTTGTCTCCTTTTAAGTCTTGAAGACCATGGTATATTTTAGAAATGTATCAGATCCCTGGGATCGGTCGGGGATCGTTTTGGGTTAATTACTGTATCAATGTTGATCTTCATAATGAAGAATAATTTATTGTGTGAGCAGCAATATGGGTTCAGACACGAGGACAACTGCATTTGCTCTAATGGAATTTATAGAAAAAATATCAACTGCCGTTGAAAATAAAGAGTATTCAGTTGGGGTATTCCTGGATCTTAAAAAAGCATTTGATACAGTGGATCACAATTTATTATTAAAGAAACTACAAAATTGTGGTATTAGGGGGGTAGCACTGTCCTGGTTAAGTAGTTACTTAACCTCTTGCGCTCCGTTGTCCCACGGGTGGGCAAGTCTCTGCGTCCTGCGTGCGCTCTCGTGCGCTCTAGGACGCATCATGGAGATTTTGATGTAGGTGGTGTATGGCGTCCAAGCGCGCACTGAAAATAAAAGCTGCAGACACAGCCGCGAACAGATTAGTTCATCTGATTGACCTCTCATTCGACTAATAAGAGCCTTGAATTGGGTTTCTGAAACCTTGAAGAACCAATGAATGAAAACCTAGCCAGAAGGACCCGCCTCCCAACGGCTGCGAGCCAATTGAAGCACAGAAGTTCGCTGAGCTGTTTTGTCAAAAGCTGGGTGAAGAGAGACTGCTTCAGCAGCCACAGGCAGTGGTTTATTTATTTTTTTTTAAATTCCAGCAGAGTGTTTAGGATTCTCTTATATGGTCATCATAGACCGACGGAGGCTGACGACGAGGGTCGTAAATCATTCGCCAAAACCGCAATCATGGAATTATGTTTTGACCGGGTCGCGAGACCAGAACGAGCAGACCAGCGTTGGTTCGTCTGACAATGAGGAAGAGAAGTTGGCCAGGACAATGTGGCTGTGAAGAGGTAAGGTGTTATAAGCCAAATTATTTTTTTATCCCTGAAAATTGTAATCAAAAATGACTTTTGACCGATCGGTAAATTACAACTGTGCGGCGCACGATGTCTGAAGTGCGTGCGCCGCGTTACACGGTTCGTTCGCCGCCTCCGGACCGTGAACGCCCCCCCCCCCCCCCCCCGCTGCTACGATTCTGTAGCGGGGGTGTGTGGGGGGAGCCGCAGTGACAGCGGTGCTGTGGAAACATGCCTTATCCGAGTGTAATCCGTCATGTAGCGAGGGCGGATCTCCGTCGTCTGTAGCGGGGGGGGGGGTGGACAAAACCCCCCCCCCCACACACACACACACACACAGACACAGCCCTGAATGTGATCTTTCATTAGAGCCCTAAATGAAGCTTCTACATTGAATCATTCAAAAGTTACAGACGTTTTTCCAAACTGTGCCATTTGGCACAGTTCCAAAACGCCTGGGAACACCTGAGTATAAAGCTGTGTAATATATTCATTTTTTTGTGGTATTGTTGCAAAATTTGGACCTCAGCTGGATAACACTTGGTTCTACATTTCTGTTGCATTTTCCAGCCCGGATCTGAAGCTGTGTGTTATTTGCAAGTATTTGTATCCAAAAAAACACCCAGGCCAAATTTATTTTCTTCAAGTTCACTATGTTTAGATGACTGTAACTCAGTGGCCGGAGCACTTAGAGAGATCATGTTTTTGTTTTGTTTTTTTGCCAAAAAATTCAAAGTGTTTTCTTTTAAATGAGACCAACCCCATGAAGATGCTGCAAAGGGTTGAAGAACAGCTTTCGATTTACTTTGGGCACATTTTTTTTTTTTGGCGTTTTTAGGAAAATTGACCGGAGTGCAAGGGGTTAAAGAATAGATATCAGTATGTATGTGTTGGTAACAAAAACTCACAGTTACTGAAGGTTACTTGAGGAGTCCCACAGGGTTCAGTTTTGGGGCCATTGTTATTCAATATGTATATAAATGATATATGTAAAGTCTCGGGAAAAATGGATTTAATATTGTTTGCCGATGACGCTAATCTATTATGCAGTGGAAGCAATTTGGAACAACTTTTGGATACACTCGGAAAGGAATTAGGAAAGCTTAAACTGTGGTTTGATTCAAACAAATTAACGCTCAATTTAAGTAAGACAAAATTTATAGTTTTTAACAACCATCACAACAACTTAGTATCTAAACTCAGTGTAAATGGTGTAGAGATTGAAAGGGTATCTGAAACTAAATTTCTTGGAGTAATAATTGATAATAAATTGTGTTGGAAGTCACATATTAATTATATTAAAGGTAAAACATCTAAATCAATCGCAATACTACACAGAGCGAAATATTTGCTGAATCAACCCACATTATATACTTTATCATTCATTGATACTCCCATACATGACATATTGCACTGAAGTATGGGGAAATGCATATAAAACAAACATACAGTGGGGCAAAAAAGTATTTAGTCAGCCACCAATTGTGCAAGTTCTCCCACTTAAAAGATGAGAGAGGTCTCCAATTTTCATCATAGGTATACCTCAACTATGAGAGACAACGTGAGGAAAAAAAATCCAGAAAATCACATTGAAGGATTTTTAATGAATTAATTGGTAAATTCCTCAGTAAAATAAGTATTTGGTCACCTACAAACAAGCAAGATTTCTGGCTCTCACAGACCTGTAACAACTTCTTTAAGAAGCTCCTCTGTCCTCCACTCGTTACCTGTATTAATGGCACCTGTTTGAACTCGTTATCAGTATAAAAGACACCTGTCCACAACCTCAAACAGTCAGACTCCAAACTCCACTATGGCCAAGACCAAAGAGCTGTCAAAGGACACCAGAAACAAAATTGTAGACCTGCACCAGGCTGGGAAGACTGAATCTGCAATAGGTAAGCAGATTGGTGTGAAGAAATCAACTGTGGGAGCAATTATTAGAAAATGGAAGACATACAAGACCACTGATAATCTCCCTCGATCTGGGGCTCCACGCAAGATCTCACCCAGTGGGGTCAAAATTATCACGAGAACGGTGAGCAAAAATCCCAGAACCACACGGGGGGACCTAGTGAATGACCTGCAGAGAGCTGGGACCAAAGTAACAAAGGCTACATCATAAACACACTACGCCGCCAGGGACTCAAATCCTGCAGTGCCAGACGTGTCCCCCTGCTTAAGCCAGTACATGTCCAGGCCCGTCTGAAGTTTGCTAGAGAGCATTTGGATGATCCAGAAGAGGATTGGGAGAATGTCATATGGTCAGATGAAACCAAAATAGAACTTTTTGGTAAAAACTCAACTTGTCGTGTTTGGAGGAGAAAAAACACCATACCTACTGTGAAGCATGGGGGTGGAAACATCATACTTTGGGGCTGTTTTTCTGCAAAGGGACCAGGACGACTGATCCGTGTAAAGGAAAGACTGAATGGGGCCATGTATCGTGAGATTTTGAGTGAAAACCTCCTTCCACCAGCAAGGGCATTGAAGATGAAACGTGGCTGGGTCTTTCAGCATGACAATGATCCCAAACACACCGCCCGGGCAACGAAGGAGTGGCTTTGTAAGAAGCATTTCAAGGTTCTGGAATGGCCTAGCCAGTCTCCAGATCTCAACCCCATAGAAAATCTTTGGAGGGAGTTGAAAGTCTGTGTTGCCCAGCGACAGCCCCAAAACATCACTGCTCTAGAGGAGATCTGCATGGAGGAATGGGCCAAAATACCAGCAACAGTGTGTGAAAACCTTGTGAAAACTTACAGAAAACGTTTGGCCTCTGTCATTGCCAACAAAGGGTATATAACAAAGTATTGAGATGAACTTTTGTTATTGACCAAATACTTATTTTACCGAGGAATTTACCAATTAATTCATTAAAAATCCTTCAATGTGATTTTCTGGATTTTGTTTTTCTCATTTTGTCTCTCATAGTTGAGGTATACCTATGATGAAAATTGGAGACCTCTCTCATCTTTTAAGTGGGAGAACTTACACAATTGGTGGCTGACTAAATACTTTTTTACCCCACTGTATATTCAGTCTTTATGCTTCAGAAGAGAGCTATTAGAATAATAAACAAGGCTGCTTACAGGGAACCAACAAACCCACTTTTTCTTAAATTAAAAGCTCTCAAGTTGAAAGATCTGGTTGGCTTTAAAACTGCAGTAATAATGTTTAATGTGAAGAATCTATCACTGCTCACAAATATCCAAAAGCTGTTCCAAATAAGGGAGAAACAATATCATTTCAGAGGAACATGTATATTTCAAAAACCTTCAGTGAGAACTACCACCAAGCAACACTGTGTTTCAGTGCAAGGAGTCAGATTATGGAACGATTTTGGACCTGAATTAAAATCATGTACAACGCTTGGACAATTTAAACAAAAGCTAAAGGAAGAAATACTCCAAACATATATCCAAGACGACATGTAAAATCACATAAGGATTGTCATATCCAGTCTGTGTTGTGTTGTTGCTTAGTTTTTTTTTGTCACATTTTGTCTTAGCTTTGTTCCGAATTGTAATCGCTCTTGTTTTGTTTTTCTTTTGAATTCTTGGATGGAATATGGGTGGGCAATATAAGCTGCGGCTTCAGCCATCACCCATTTCGGATAACTTACGTTGAACTGTATAATCAGAGGAGTTATTGTTTAATTTGACCTTGTTGTATTTTTTCGCCTTTGTTATATTATTCTGTTTCTTTTTAATCTTTACTTTTAATCTATCCGAAATAAAGGTTCATTCATTCAATGTGGCGTGGCATGGAGGTGATCAGCCTGTGGCACTGCTGAGGTGTTATGAAGGTCCAGGTTGACATGGCCATGACATGGTTCCTCAAATCATCACTGACTGTGGAAACTTCACACTAAACCTCAAGCAACTTAGATTCTGTGCCTCTCCACTCTTTCTCCAGACTCTTGGACTTTGATTTCCAAATGAAATGCAAAATTTACTTTTATCTGAACAGAGGTCATCTGCTCGTGTTTGTCCACTGTGTTTTATCAAGACCAAAGTCAGCGCAGTTGTCTACCAGGAAATTTAAGAACACTTCATGCTTCCCTGTGCTAACAAGCTTTATGGAGAAGCTGATTTCATTTTCCAGCAGGACTTGGCACTGCCCCACCCTGCCAAAAGTATAAAAGCCTGGTTTAATGACCATGGTATCACTGTGTTTGATTGGCCAGCAAACTCTATTGACCTAAACCCCGTAGAGAATCTATGGAGTATTGTCAAGAGGAAGATGAGAGACACCAGACCCAACAATGCAGACGAGCTGAAGGTCACTATCAAAGCAACCTGGACCTTCATAACACCTCAGCAGTAACACAGGCTGATCACCGCCATGCCACGCCACATTGATACAGTAATTAATCCAAAAGGAGTCCCGACCAAGTATTGAGTGTGTACATGGACATACTTTTCAGTTGGTCCACATTTGTATTAAAAAGCTATTTTTTAAAATTAATTTTATGTAATGTTCTAATTTTTTGAGAAACTGAATTTGGGGTTTTCATGGGCTGTAAGCTATAACCATCAAAATTAAAATAAACACTTGAAATATATCACTCTCTGTGTAATGAATCTATATAATATATGGGTTTTACTTTCTGAAATGAGTGACAAAAAATATTGAACTTTTTCATGATATTCTAATTTTTTGAGATGCACCTGTACTGTTCCTGGGGTGGTGCTGTACTTTAAATGTGATCTGCTTTGTCACTCCAGCTGCTGAAGCATGCTCTTGGCCCAGATAAACCGGGACTCCCAGGGAATGGCAGAGTTTCATGATGCAGATGGACAGCCTGTCACACTCTGTCTGACAGAGGCTGTGACGGTGGCAGGTAAGAACTCCAAACCTTTGATTGTCTCTCTTGAAAATGAGACCTTGTGTCTCAATGGGACTACCTGTATAAATAAAGGTTAATAAAATTAAAAAAAATGTGTTCTGTAACACAAGTCACTGCGAATTATAGTTCCATGATTGAATCATGTGGAGAAATCACATGTAAAGTGACAGGTAATGGGATGAGTAAAGTGTCTGTCCACAAGTGGCTGTTTAATGTTTTTGAGTAATTCTTGTCCGTCAGAGAGAAAATACACTTTTCACAATGACAACCTGAGCGTATCGCAGCGAGCTCAATAAGCTGAAAGTTAAAATCATTGTCCTGTTCAGATGGTGATCAGATGGAGAGCATGGACACGGTAAGCCTGCAGGCTGTCACACTTGCAGATGGATCCACGGCATATATTCAGCACGACTCCAAAGCGTCCTTTTCAGATGAACAGATAATGGACGGTCAGGTGATTCAGCTGGAGGATGGCTCAGCTGCCTATGTTCACCACGTACCAATGCCGAAACCAGGTAAACCATAAAAACCTGTTTGAGTCATCAGTTTTAAAAAAGATAATAACGTAGTAGTTGACTGGGGAATTCCCACAGGATGTAGGATGACGCCGTGAGCATGTGTGATTGTATTCCATGGGTGATATTGAAGTTGCTTATTTGTTTACATGGCTTATTTCAGGAGGAGATGGTTTACAGCTTGAAGATGGTCAAGCAGTTCAGTTAGAAGATGGAACGACCGCTTATATTCACACTCCTAAAGGTAAAATATTCAACACCATTTTACCTAATATTTTTCTATAGGTCTTTCAGTTTCATTAGTTTGATTGCACATCAGTGTGAAGTTATTCTCAAAATAAATTTTAAATCACAAATGAGTAATGGCTGTACTTATCTTATGTACTTATCTTTAATGAATCCTTTCAGCTTTAAAAGAATTGGTATACAAGTAGATATTTTAAGCTAAGATTACCCAGCTTGTTTGAAAACAATAGTTTGTTTGTGAATGTATTTAGCTTTTTGAAGAAACTTTATTACCTCTGCCACAGAGGTAATGTTGCAGAGGTAGTTTGTCTGTTAGCAGGATTATGTAAAAATTACTTGATGGATTTTGATTAAATTTTAATCAGAGGTGGCCCTTGGGCCCAGGATAACAAACCTGTTACGTATTGGGATAGTTCTGGATCAGTATTTATATTCTGGATCACTTTTTTTCCCTCAGTATTTGCTAATATCACAGAAATGAATGGCCTATTCAACCTGATGATGCATTGGCACAGACAACATATGATCTGTCAATTAATGCATTGCAATAACATTTTAATATGTGGCCAATCAGCCTTTGTGGAGGTTTGCACTCTTTGGGTACCCTTTAATAGGGCTGGGCAGTTTGACCTTAACTCAGCATCATTGATGTCTTTTTTTTTTCCCCCCTTTCTTTTTTCTCCCTTATAGTTCACTGACAAGGCTTGTAATTAAGCAATATTACACAAAAGTGTGGTATCATGTTACTGTTGTCATAGTAGATGAGCATATTAGTACAGAATAGAGCTATTCCCATTTCACACACAAATTAAACATTGTCCAGTGCAGAAGTATTTGTTTACGTACTTTTTGATGGTTTGTGGGTCACGTGACTTGGGATGGCAGCAACTAGCTTTTTTTTTTTTTTCCACAATATTTTTTATTGAACCGTTTTTTTTTAACAAACATAGCACACACAGTCAGACACTAACACAAAAGTAATTTAAAAATTAAAAAGAACAATAACAGGACTTCCGGGAAGATGGCAGAGAGACATAACGCTTAAACAGAGAGCTCTCCCTAGTCGGATTAAAAATCATTGGTAAATGGCCAACTCGACATAAATGGATCAATAAACCAAGGGATGAAAACACGAAGAAGCCGGGCACACGGACAAAAGCAGGGCAAAATTAAAGAATCCCTCTTCAACAACGCAGGAGAAATCGCTGAACACGAGGCCCAAAAAAACGAGATGACTACAGCAGAGAAAATGGAGGACGCCAAACTCGATACTATGAACACTGGCATCGCCAATATAGGTAAAAACATAAAAGACTTCAAGCGACAACTCCAACAGGATTTAACGGCTCTTAAGGAAGAGCTGAAAAAAGAGATGAAGGAGGAAATTATGGGTCTCCGAAGAGAAATGGAGCGCAAGCTAGCTGAAAACATGGAGGAGCTACGCACTCAACGGGCATGTATGACAGAAGCACAGGCTCGAATATCGGAGTTGGAAGACTGGAAGACCGAGGCAAGCGAGCAGCTGCAGACCCTGACGGCACAAACACAGAGGATGCAGGAAAAAATAACCGACCTGGCGAGCAGGTCCAGGCAGAGCAATATACGAATCTTTGGGATTCCGGAGGGCATTGAAGGCAACTCGATGACGAAATTCATGGATCAGTTCTTAAAAAAAGAGCTTGAGCTGCCCGGTGAAACGGACCTGCAGATCCAACGAGCGCACAGAGCCTCGGCACAGAACCCAAATCCAAACTCTACACCCAGGTCAGTTGTGGTAAACTTTCTGAAATACGACATAAAGGAAAGAATCCTGACACAAGCGTGGAAAAAAAAGATACGAGTCGGCGACAAACAGATATTCTTTGACCATGACTACCCAACAGAAATTGTGCAGCAGCGAAAGAAATATGCCAACATTAAAAAAAAGCTGAAAGAGAAAAAAATTAGATTCCAAACGCCGCTAACGAAGATGAGAATTCATTGGGAGGACGGCGTGAAGACCTACAACACGGCCAGAGAGGCAGCGCGGGACATGACGGAGCGAGGCTTTGTGGTGAGCGTACCGGAGGAAGCGGCTGGGGCAGCGGCGGCACTGAACACATCGCGACAGCCGGAGTGGAGGCGAGTGAGCAGCAGAAGACGGGAGACGGACGTGGCACACTGGGCCCAAGAAAAACTGCAAGGCTTTCAACGGAAAGCCTAGATTATAACAAAGATTAAGAAGGACACAGAAGAAATGAAGGCCAAGAAGACAAGGTAAAAGAGAAACAAACGGCTAGGAGAGGTTTAAGTGATTTTTGTTGGACATTTCTAGACTAATGACTATTACTTGGATACTAAATACAGGTCTAGGGAGGGCCCCTCTCTCGGTGAGGACAATCCCTCCACCCACCAACAGGGACCAGTGGGCAGAAGAGAGGCCCAAAGTACGGAGGTCGAGATTTGTTAATGTGTTTTTGTACAAATATGTGTTAGTTTTGTTGTTAAAGGGGTTAGGAGCACAAGTTAAAAAAATGGAAAAACATGAATATGGTTAAAAATCTTAAGCTAATGACATTAAACGTGAATGGTCTGAACTCACCTGTTAAAAGGGAAAGAATAATAAGAAAATTCAAGAAGGAAAAAGCCGAAATTATATTTATGCAAGAGACACATTTGAGCAAGACAGAACATGAGAAACTAAAAAGATTTGGCTATAAGAACTCCTACTACAGTTCATTTAAGGGAGAAACTAAAAGGGGGGTTATGATACTAATTTCAAATAAAATACAATTTGAATGTGAACAAGAAATCCAGGATAAAGAAGGCAGGTATGTAATAATAAAGGGAAGAATAGATGGTATGCAGATCACATTAGTGAACATCTATGCCCCACCAGAAAGTGACAAGGGTTTTTTTCAACAACTGTTTGATCTCATAGAAACACACAGTGAAGGAGTCCTAATTTGTGGAGGAGACTTAAATGTCATCATGGATCATGAAGTTGACACAACAAGTGTTAAGAAGACAAAAAAACATGTAACAAAGTTCATAAGAACCTCACTGGCAGAAATGGGTATGGTAGACATATAGAGGGACCTGCACCCACTCGAAAAAGACTATACACATTATTCAGCAGTCCATAAAGTACACTCTAGAATAGATTACTTCCTTATGAATGAAGGTGACAGACACAGGGTGAGAGATTGTCGGATTGGAGGGGCAGAAATATCAGATCATAATCCTATATACATGAAAATATATTTAAACAATAGAAAACAACAAACAACATGGAAACTTAATGTAGGACTGTTAAATGATGAGAAAATGAAAGAAAGAATAAAAGTAAACATAAACGAGTATATCGAGGAGAATGATAATGAAGAAGTGGACCCAACAATACTATGTGATGCACTAAAAGCCGTGTTAAGAGGTAAATTAATTGTTGAATCAGGAAAAGCAAAAAAGTCTAAACTGGAAACATGTGAACAAAGATGTGAGAGACTGAGGGAATTAGAACGTAAACATCAAAGCACAAATGCCCAAAAATATATCAAGAAATTAAGGAAGAAAAAATAAAGATAAAAGAAATACAAATAGATGAAATTGAAAGGAAAAATAGATATTTAAAACAAAAATATTATGAAACAGGGCCAAAGGCCACAAAACTGCTGGCAAAACGGTTAAGAAAACAACAAACAGTGAATAGTGTATATAAGATTAAGGACCCCATCACAAATAAAACCACAGTTAGCCCAGAAAACATCGAAGAAATATTCCATAATTTCTATCAAGAACTATACTCGCAACCTGAAGAGACAAATGTTAAGGATATTAAAAAATTTATATGCACATTGGACTTGCCATCAATAGGAAACTAACAAAATGAAAAGCTAACAGCAGAAATAACAACACAAGAGATTAAAGATGTGATTAAGTCACTTAAAAACGGTAAATCACCAGGTAGTGATGGATACCCATCTGAGTTTTATAAACTGTTTATAGAAGAACTCAGGCCACAGCTCCTAAAGTCATTTAATTTGACATTAAACAACAACAAAATACCTCCATCATGGAACAAAGCCATTATTTCAGTTATTTTAAAGCCAGGGAAAAATGGGGAACAATGCGGAAACTATAGGCCAATCTCTTTATTAAATGTGGATTATAAAATATATACAACAATTATCTGTAAACGAATAAAGACATTCTTGACGGAAGTGATAGAGGATGACCAAACTGGTTTCATAGAGGGACGCCAAACACATGATAATATCAGGAGAACAATACATATAATTAATCAAATACATAAAGAAAAGAAAAGTGCAGTAATAATGAGTTTAGACGCAGAAAAAGCATTTGATAGGGTTAATTGGATGTTCCTATATAATGTGCTGGAACGCTTTGGATTTAACGGAAAATCAGTACAATGCATAAAGACACTGTATCAAAAACCTGTGGCAAGAATCAAGATAAATGGTAGCTTAACAGACAAAGTAAATATACAAAGATCAACTAGGCAGGGATGCTGCCTATCGTCCACCTTGTTTGCTCTGTTCATAGAGCCACTGGCTCAAGCGATGCGACAAAATAAGAAATTAAAAGGTGTAACAATAAAGGGAGCGGAACACAAGATTGGGCTAT
Source organism: Pholidichthys leucotaenia (assembly GCA_020510985.1). Lineage (NCBI taxonomy): Eukaryota > Metazoa > Chordata > Actinopteri > Cichliformes > Pholidichthyidae > Pholidichthys > Pholidichthys leucotaenia. The sequence goes on from CM035840.1 coordinate 421,911,725, forward strand.
TTGCAGACGATATTATAGTTTACCTTGAACAACCAGATGAATCAATAATGGAAATGATGAACTTGATAGAAAATTTGGGAAAATTATCAGGATACAAGATAAACATAACAAAAACACAAATACTGACATTCCACTACAACCCTTTAAATCAGATAACTGATAAGATCAAACTAAACTGGAAACAAAAAGAAATGAAATACCTTGGAGTGAGCATACCTAAAGATCTAAGCAAAATCTATAAAGCAAACTATGATAGGTTGGAACAAGAAATAAAAAAAGATATTGATAGATGGTCAATCTTAAATATGGATCTGAATTCAAAAATTAAGACAGTCAAAATCAGCATACAACCTAGACTGCTTTACCTCTTCCAGGCTCTACCAACAGAGATTCCTGGTGCCCAGTTCTCAAAGTGGGACAGGATGATATCGAGATTTGTTTGGGGAGGTAAAAATCCAAGAGTGAAATATAAAACTCTCCAGTTACCAAAAGAGAAAGGAGGCATGGCCCTACCGAGTCTAAAGGAATATTACTACTCAGCACAAATAAGATATATCATATGTTGGTGCGACGGAGGATATGAGGCAAAATGGAAAGAAATGGAAAAGGAAATTGAGGGACTCCCAGTACAAAGCATAATAGGAGATAAGGATGCATATAAGCAAATCAAACAAATAGACCCAATCACTAAATTTACTTTGGAACTGTGGTATAAAATAGTACAAAAGTATAATATAAAGGAGGACATAAAACTATTGAAATGAGTAGCATTTGACAGTCAGTTTGAACCGGCAAAGCAAGATAGGGGATACAAAAATCTGGTGAACAAGGGAATCACAGCATGGGGCAATATCAGAAAAAAAGATTTCGGAAGTTTTGTAAACATGAGAAGAAAATTTAAGCTAGAAAAATCGGAATTCTTCAGATATCTGCAGATGAGAGATTATTATATGAGGAAGATTAGGCATACCCTCCACACAGATGTGAGCGAGATTATACAGTTCATTTTAAGCTCATATGCAGGAAATAAAAAAAGAATTATTTCAAAGCTATATCAGAAACTTACGGCAAACAAACATTCAAGTAACTATATAAAGGAGAAATGGGAGAAAGAGCTAAATTTAAACATAACAGAAGAACACTGGCAAGAAATATGGAAAACACAACACACATCAACAAGTTCAAGGACATGGAGGGAATTTGGATGGAAAAACCTGATTCACTATTTCATTACACCACAGATTCAAAGAAAATATACAAATACCCAATCTATATGCTGGAGGGGCTGTGGGGCTCAAAATGCAGACCACCCACATATGTTTTGGAAATGCTGCAAAATCTCATCATTCTGGAAATCTATACATGTGACAATACAGAGGATATTAGGATATAATATACCAATGAACTGTAACTTGATGTATTTATGTGATCTTAAGGAGACAATGTAATACAGGCTGAGGACAGATATCTAGTTAAAATCTTGCTGATTGCATGTAAAAAAACAATCACAAGAAAATGGCGATCAGAAGTTCTTCCTGACCAAGCGCAATGGACTGACATTGTTGAGGATATACGTTTGATGGAAAAACTAACATATCGACAAAGAATGCAAGAAGGACAATATGAAAAAAAATGGCGGAAATGGACACACTACAAAGTGCAACAACAAGACAGAAATTGAAAGAATAACCAAAGACACTGGAAAAACCAGAAGAATTAAGAGATGGAAACTAAAAACTTGATGCTCCAACATTTGTCCCCCCCCCCTTTTTTCTTTCTTCCTCTAGCTCCTTTTTTTAAAAAAATATAGACTGTGATCTGAATGTAATATGTATGATGAAAAATGAATAAAAATCAAAGTTACAAAAAAAAGAACAATAACAAAAAATAAAGTGTAATAAAAACAACAACAGCCATTAACAAAGACAAGTCAATAACAATGCTCCTCTGTTTAGTCTAGGTAATCTATTACATAAGAATACATAATATACATTCACCAGCTTGGAATTTGCAAGGTCCACACATATCACTCACCTTCTTCTTCAGAAGTTATGTTTAATTTCTTTACATAATCAATGAAAGGTCTCCATATACAGTGATCCCTCACTACTTCACGCCTCACCTTTCGCGCCCTCAGTGCATCGCGGATTTTTTCAAAAATTCAAAATTGAGAAAAAAGTTGCCCGGGCGCTAGGGGTGGGTTCAAAAGATCAATATATCGATATGGATCGATACATGTTTGACTGAGCCGATATCGATCCACAAAATCCGCGGATCGATCTTTTAATATTAATATGTTTTAATATAATATTTTTACGTTTGTGAACGTCTGCTGAGTATAATCGGGTCGAAACCGGGTCAGTGAGCCAGCAACAACAGCCGAGACCAATAAACAACCGACGCGCTAACGGAGCTAGCAATCTAACGGATATGCTAGTTCTTCTTCTGTGGTGTTAAAACGGTTCTCATCCGGCAAGAGTTTCCTGCCATGCGTGCTCTTTCGTGTTTACGCGAGCGGAGATAATAACGTGCGTCTCTTAATTTAGCAACAAAAGTCACCGTAAAGATTGTCCTCAACAGCTTCTGAATATTTTTCATAAATAAAACTTGTGTGTTCCCTGCGGCGCGGGCACACGTCTTTTGTGTTTACATGACGCGGAGATAATAATGTGCGTCTCTTAATTTAGCAGCAAAAGTCACCGTAAAGACTGTCCTCAACAGCTTCTGAATATTTTTCATAAAACGGGGATAAACGGACTTTTACTCCATGCAGCGCTGTGTTGGAACATAAAGTTGACGACTGATAAAGGGAAAATGCGGAGACTGAAACCCGTGAAGCAGAGACTTGGAGCTGCTGAGACTGTAAGTATAATATTTGTTTGTTTTAACGTTTGTGTCGTCAATTAATAATTTATCCGGCATGATGATGGTTTCTTTTACAAACTATGAACACAGAGAGAACTGTTGGTTAAGCGCTGTGAATAAATGCAGAATTAAGGTATATTTTATATTTTATGAGATTATGGACTTCTGCCACTTAAGCGATGTGAAGAGAATAAATCACAATAAAATTAATAAAGGCTGCAGTACAACAAGCTATTTTTACTCAGTAGAACTAAATTGAAATGAACAAACCTTCTCAGGAAATGAACTGAAACCCTTTTCCAACATTGAAAGTTAATTTGTAGTTAAAATATAAAAAAACCCCCTAAATTATTAAACCCTACTGTGGTGTGGCGATCTAAAAATATGAATGTTAATTTTACTGTGAAATCTATTCTTTTTATCTGCCTTCAGATGTGTGAAGACTGGAAGCTTCATCCTCACTGAGACCTTCTGAAGGTCAGAGGTCGTCAGTGGAGGAGCATCCCTGCTTCATGTGGATTTCAGCACAGAAGAAGACCTTCAAATTCAAGATTCAAGGAGGTGCTGCCATCATTTTCTCCACACTAACATGCATTCAGTGCAATTTAGTTGTTGTAATGACAAATTCTTTTATTTCTTTTTTTAAAGTTCTCAGCAAGAACACAATATTGGTCATTTTTTTTTTACAATTTTACTGAGCATTTAATTCTAAATAAATCACTGTTTAACAAGAAATTTTTGGCAGTCCTGTGCTTTTCTTGTGGTGTTACATAGAATAGCATCACTGTAAACTATGGAAAAAGCAGCTGCTTTAAAATTTGTACTTCCTCACACAACTTTGAGTGCAAAAAAACTCTAAAAGTGCCATAACTTTTTGGAAAAGCTCCCACAAATCCAGGCTTTTTGGGCCACAACAATCACAAAAACAGCTGACAAAATCCTGGAGGGACTGAAATACAATGAGATTATGAATGTATGGTTCATGCATTGAATTTGTTTACTTACTCTGGGTGGTGAACTTGACACGACACACTCTTTGCACTAAGGAAAGCACCTGTGAGCACTTTATGAAATGATAAGTTAAATAATAAAAAGTGCATTATTGTAACTGATTTTGGGTCAGTTCTATATGTGATAATTTATGTATTAACAAAGTTAGAAGATTCTTGGTACAATTTGCAGCATTAGGTCTCGAAGATTTTTGTTTCATGGGAAGTAAAATGGCTATTAAAATGGTAATTCCCCAGATTAAATTGGGATTGGATCGAATCGGGATTGAATCTGAATCGAATCGAATCGATTCAGAATCTCAAGAATCGGAATCGAATCGATTCTGGAAATTAGGGATCGTTCCCAGCCCTACCGGGCGCTAGCAGAAGGCAGGGAGACTACACGGAGAGCCGGCACAACTCAAAATTCACCTCTCTGATTCGCTGGCCAGCATCCCCCCCCCCTAAGAGATTTTGTTCTCATGTTGGCTCGGCTCGGGAATCTCGCAAGCTGATTGGCCGAGACGTCGCTGCTGCCTCTACGCCTCCTCCTGCTGCCTCTACGCCTTCCCGTCGAGAGAGAGAGTGAGAGAATGAACGTACGTATTATTTATATTATTTATACATTATTTTATGTATATTATTTATATTATTAATATTTTATTTACATGTTTCAAACTATTCTTTAATGTTCTAATGATAACATATGCATTTATAGGGTTAATATACACTTATTGATATTGTATATACACAAAAAAAATGTATGTAAAAAATGGGGGGGGGTGACGCTACTTCGCGGTTTTTCACTTTTCGCGGTCGGTTCTGGACCCCATTAACAGCGATAAGTGAGGGATCACTGTATTCTCAAACACATTTTCCTTTGATTTCAGTATATATGTTATTCTTTCTAGTGGAAGGTTTGTTTACATCTGTCTTAACCACTGAGTCACATCTGGTCTATGAGTCTTTTTCCACAGTAGTGCAATACATTTTTTGGCATTAAGCAAACTGAGGTCCATGAATGCTCTTTCACTCTTATTAAAGTTATGTTTTTCTGGATACAGACCCAACAAAAAGAGTTTAGGGTTCAGTGTGATTTGTTTTGAAATTATTTTTTCAATTGTTACCCTCACCTCTTCCCAAAACATTCTGATTTTTCTACATTCCCATAAACAGTGAAATAGGGTTCCTTTACTTTCCATACATTTTGTGCATGTATCTGGTATGTTTTTGTTATATCTATTCAACTCCACTGGTGTAACATACATCCGCATTAACCATTTAAAATGTATCAGTTTAAGACGTACATTTATTGATTTGGTTTGAGCTCCTGCACAAGCCATTTCCCATTGTTCCTCTGAAATTTCAATTTGCAGGTCTTCTTTCCAGTCATTCAGTCTTTTCTGTGAGTTTTCACTTGAGTATAGTGTCACTGAGTTGTAAAACTCTGAAATAATACCCTTTCATCAAAATTTTTTCCAAAGTTGAATAAGTAGGTCGGGTGAGAGCATTATTTTGATTTGAACGAATAAAATTTCTAAGCTGAAGATATTTAAAAAAGTGTGTTTTATTAAGATTGAATTTAATCCTCAGTTCTTCAAAAGACATTGTTATCTGAGCGTGACAAATATAAGTCTTGAATCTTTTGAATCCCTTTTAAATTCCATACTTTAAATACAATATCCGCTCTCCCTGGTGTAAAATATTGATTACCCCATATTGGGCTAAATTGTGACAGTGAGTGTGGTTCTTTTAAATATTTTTTAGTTTAACACCATATTTTGGTCATGTGCTTTACAATTGGATTTTTAACTTGTTTCTGTAATTTTTTAGCCGAGTCTGAGTATATGAATAAGGGAAGAGATAAAGGTAAATTGTATGATTCCATTTAAGTCCAGTGAGGAGGATCATTTGATGAAAAATAATATGTCATAGACCTCAGTTGTGCTGACCAGTAATACAACCTAAAGTTTGGACATTTCAGACCTCCACGATCAAATGGTAAGTATAGTAAGGACAAACGTAATCTAGCCTTCCTATTGTTCCATATAAATTCCACTAACTTTTTTTTAATTCTTGAGAATAGATCTGGAGGTGGTGGTAAAGGAATGTTTTGAAATAAAGTATTTTTGGTAAGATATTACTTTTAAGTATATTAATTCTCCCGATCATCGACATTGGTAGTGACATCCATCTCTGAAGAAACTCATTAATATTTGTCATTAAGGCTTCATAGTTGGCATTGGCAACTGATTCTAGCTTAGGCAAAATTTGAATTCCTAAATATTTAAACTGATCTACAACATTGAATTAGTTTACCTCAGGAGCTGGATGATTTCTCTGGGTCTCATTTAACATTAATATTGAAGATTTTGTTTTGTTTATTTTATATCCTGATATATCCCCAAAGTTCTTTATTAAATTTAACAAGGTCGGAATTGATTTTTTTTAAAATTCGACATAAACAAAATTATGTCATCGGCATACAGGGAGATTTCATGTTCTGTTGGTCCTACTTTAATTCCATATATTTGTGGATATAAACGTACTGCCATCGCTAAAGGTTCAATTGCCATAGTAAACAATAAGGGTGAAAGTGGACAGCCTTGTCGACATCCTCTATTGATTTTTATTAATTCTGAGATATTGCTGTTTGTTAGGATTTCTGCTGTAGCATTATTGTATATTATCTGGACCCATTTTATGAAATTATTTCCAAGTCCAAACCTTTGTAGGACTTCAAAAAAATAGGGCCATTCCACCCTATCAAAGGCCTTTTCGGCGTCCAATGATAGGAGAGCTGTATCCGGTGCTTCTTTATTGGAATAAATAATATTAAATAGTCTTCTTACATTATGGAAGCCTTGTCTTCCCATTATAAAGCCATTCTGATCTCTGTTAATAATATTTGGTAATATTTCTTGTAGTCGTTTTGCTAAAATTTTACAGATTATTTTAAGATCAGCATTTAATAGGCTTATTGGTCTCATGTTTTCACATTTATTAGAGGGTTTACCTGGTTTTGGCAACAGTATAATTAAGGCATTATTCATGTATGGTGGTAAATTACCATGTTGAAATGCTTCTAAAACCATTTCCAAAAGTGGTTTTATTAATTTATTCTTAAATTTTTTTATAGAGGTCGACTGGAAGACCATCTGGTCCTGCTCTTTTTCCTGATTTCATATTATCAATGGCTTGCCCAACTTCTTCTTGACTAATTTTAGACTCCAGTATCTCCCTGTTTTCATTAGGAATACCTGGTATGGATAATCCACCCAAAAACCCATTTAGTTTTGTTAAGTCAGTTTCATTTTTTGTATCATATAGTTTTTCATAATAATCTCTAAAGGCACTATTAATTTCTAAAGGATCTATAACTACCTGTCCGTTACTTATAATACTGGTAATTGGTGTTTTAGATTCTAATTGTTTAATCTGCCTTGCCAATAATTTTCCTGATTTTTCACCTTGTTCATAAAAAGTTTGCTTCAATCTTAGAAGACTCGAGGCAGCTCTATTCGCTGATTTTTTTGTCATATTCAGCTCTCAGAATCAGTAATTCGTTCTCTTAACTGTGGGTTACTTCCTGCATACACCTTTTCTTGAAGAATTTTTATTTTACGTTCCAATTGGACTCTCTCCTCTCGGGTCTTCTTAGATTTTGAACCTGTATAACTAATAATATGCCCCCTAATAAAAGCTTTGAAAGCTTCCCACTTTATACATGCCATAGTTTGTGTAGTATTGATATCAAAGAACTCATCTATCTGTTTTTCTATGTACTTAACAAATTCCTCATCCTGAAGCCATTTATGTTGAAAAGGCCACCTAACTGGGCCCTTTGTCAATTTCTTATCTACATATACTAGACAGCAGGATGCATGATCAGAGATCACAATGTTATCATAGAAACAGTTTTGAATCTTGGACCTCAATTCTGTAGAGATCAAAAAGTAGTCTATACGTGAGAATGTCTTACAGGTATTAGAATAACAAGAATAGGCTTTGACTTGTGGTTTCATTTCTCTCCATATATCTAGCAATCTCAGTTCTTTCATAAAATGATTAATGGTCATCCTACATCCATTGTGCGTACAGTCCAGTCCTGTTGATCTATCTATACTGGGATTCAATGTACAATTAAAATCCCTTGCTATTATATATATGTTGCCCTGTAAGTGATGATAAAATGAGGAATAAATTAAAGAAATTTTGATCATCAATATTGGGGCTGTATAAGTTCACCAGATTTATATTTTCTAATAACAAAGATCCTTGGATAATTAGATATCTTCCAAATTTGTCTCTAATTACATTTTTCGTTTGAAATGGGACTGTTTTATGTATGAGAATCATGACTCCCCTAGCTCGGGATGAAAATGATGAGGTGAACACATTACCTTGCCATCTTCTCCTAATTCATTTTACATCCTCCTCTAATAGATGAGTTTCTTGTAAAAATACAATTTTTGAATCTATGTCTTTTATTTTATTCATGACTTGTTTAAGTTTTTTAAGATTTTGTAGACCTCTGCAATTCCATGAAGTTAAATTAAGATTAACGCTTTGATCTATGATCAATAAGGAGTTTGAGATTACCTTGCAATATGAACATACTCTTACAGAGAAGCAAAAACATGGATGATGGAACATTCATCCTACAAACTAAACAAAAACAGATTCCCTTTCCCCACATTTGTGGTAATCCCCCCAAAATCAAAAAATTCCCTCTCCCGTTATAGCTAGTGACTGTTCCACACCTGCGAGGATCAGTCAAACCACTCTCTCTTTCTCCTCTCAATCACCCTGACACTACTACTATTCTTATGACATTAACTCTCTTCTGTAGTTTTTTTCAACATAACTTCAAAGTTTTATAGCAACGTTGTACATCATAACTTTTTTTTTTTTTAAAATACAGTCTGTATTTTGTAGACGTGTTTATGTTTCAGATCAATCAGATGTCTGTACATATGCTTAAATGTTCTACCTTTGTCATGTTCATGCTTAGCTCCCGCCAGTCTCCTTTTGGATCTGCTTGATGAGCTCCTGCGCCTCTTGAGGGGTCTTGAAGGTGTGGGTTCTCCCCTTATATGTGACCAGCAATCTTGCCGGATGAATTACTCCGTGACGAATCCCTAGGTTGCGCAGCTCTTTGCGGGCGGGGTCGAACTGTTTTCTCAATTGTTGTATTCCTGCAGCCAAGTCCGGATAAAACCGCACCTGTTGGTCCTGGTATTTAATTTCCCCTTTAGCTCGCGCCGCATTGGTGACTGTCATCTTGTCTCTGTAGTTGAGGAACTTCATAATCAGCGTCCTCGGTGGTGTCTTATTATCTCTCAGTGGGCCGATTCGGTGAGCTCTCTCTAAAACGACCGATGACTGCAGATCCGCGTTATTCAGCGCTTCTGGAATCCACTTTTCCAAAAAGGAACATGGATCCCGTCCCTCCGCTCCCTCCGGGAAGCCCACCAGCCTCAAATTATTCCGTTGCGAGCGGGATTCCAATTCTAGGACGTTATCTTCCAGACGTTTGCATTTTAATTCCAGTGTTTGCAGTTTAGTTTGCAGGCTGGTGACGTCATCTTCAGCGCTTGAAATTCGGAGCTCCGCCTGCGACACTCGCTCCATGCAGTCATTTATTTCTTTTGTCATACCTTCTATCGCTGTTATAATCCCGTCGAATTTAGACGAAAACTCTGTTCTCATGGAGTTGATGGCAGTGAGCACTGCGTTTGTCCCCTCTTCAACTGTTCCCGCTCCGCCACTGGCTCCCTCCTCCGCCATTGCCTCTGGAATTTTCTGTTTCGCCTCTCGCGTGGAAGTCAGTTAGCTTGGGTTGTTTTGTCGAGTTGCCTTTTCTCCACCTAATTTTCCAGCCTTAGTCTTTACCATATCAGTGCCAAAACGCTACGATGGGTTTTTATTCCAATTAAGAGAGTTTTAGTATTTTTTTTTATTTTCAAGAGCAGAGCAGTGTGAAACATGTCTTCCTACGTGGCCGCAATAACTGGAAGTCCAGCAACTAGCTTTTTAGCTGTGTTGGGGGAGTCCTTTATGCAGCCATGATTGCATTACCACCACACAGGGATTGTGTGTCTCTTATCAGGTCATTAAATAATAGCCTTAGCTTGTCCATTTTGTTGTGAATTCCCACTGGAAAACGGTTGAAATGATGTGGATAGCAGTTAGCAATTAGCAGCTAACAGCGACTTAAGCTCAAGCATCTACGTGTTACATTATGCCCACTTTGCTCACTTTTTCTTGACATCTTCAGATGAAATAAAGAGTCAGTCATCACATACTATATGGACGGAGACCACATTGCTTTTTGTTACAAGCAGTTTTATTTTTTTCTGCGGTGTTCGGCTGCTTCCAAACAGCACTAACTGTGCTACTTCCGGTGTGTGAAATTACATGCCATCACACGTAACTCCGCAGACATGTCTTAAATGGCAGTATATAAAATGCTCTCTATACACTCAACAGAGAGGGGAAAAAAAATGAAATGATGACGATTACATTGGTTTTACACTCCAAACATCTGTTTTGGATTTATTTTTGTTAATTGTCCAGCCCTATCCTTTAGTTACATATATCTCTTGTCTTTTTCTCAGTTTTTTCAGAGGATTTCACCCCTAGGGCATAGGACTGTGCGATATGATGATAAATATCGGTGACACGATTAAAAAAACGTCTACCGTTTCATATAAAACTGTATCATTTATATCGGGATTTAAAAGACACCATACCCCGTTTCTACTTGTCACCGCCCCGTCTCTCCTCTACAGTGCACCACGTGTGTGCAGTAATGGGTTCCGCTGTTTAGCTGAGCAACATGCTCTAGTCTGCCTCCTAACCACAAGGCCACTGGACACCTTTACTCAGCAGTGTAAAGTCATAATGTATTATTCCAGTATTTGTTATGCTCCCAGTTGTTAGCAGCACATATATTTTCACTGGGAGATTTCCTCGTGTATCCATACATGAAACCAGCAGTCCTTCCCACTTTACATATTGAGTTTTCTTCTCCGTGTGTCTGTGCAGAAACCTATGACCAGGGTGGTCTGCAGGAAGTGCAGCTGGAGGACGGCAGCACCGCCTACATTCAGCACACGGTGCACATGCCCCAGTCCAACACCATCTTGGCCATCCAGGCTGATGGCACCATCGCAGACCTGCAGGCTGAGGCGACGGCCATCGACCCGGAGACCATCAGTGTGCTGGAACAGTACACCACCAAGGTAAAGTAACCAAGAGGGGGAAAATGGAAATTCAAAGTCACTATTATTAAACAAATCTTGTGTGGTGTTGATATACTTGTGTTTGAAATAGCTTTTTTGTCTTTGAGTAATCTGTTCATGGTAATGTGGCAGTGTTGATTTTGAAAACCTTGATTTTCTTGTTTCCAAATTATGTTATTGTCTAGTTTTAAGATCGTATGTACAGTGTGAGGTTTTTTTGTTTTTGTTTTTTTGGTAAATGGTAAATGACGTTCACTTATATAGTGCTTTTTATCATCCCCGAATGACCAAAGCGCTTTACAGATCTGGCTGTCCACCTATTCACACACACATTCACACACTGATGACTTGGAAATCCAGTGGAATTTAAAAATAAATGTCTTTCTGTTCCCTGTTCAGGTTGAAAATATAGAAAACACCTTGGGTTCCTTTGGCAGAGTGGAAGCAGACAATGGTGTCCACATGCGGGTAAGTGTATCCCCATTTTCTTTGTGTTCATGTCTTCTTTTCCCCCTCCCATTAGTATTAACACGAATCTCTGAATTATGTTTTAAGATTGTGTTACAAGGTCAAGACAACAGGCCAGGAAGGGTCTCAAATGTAGGAGAAAAGTCTTTTCGCTGTGAATATGAAGGCTGTGGGAAGCTCTACACAACTGCACACCACCTCAAGGTATGTGTGGGCAAACTCAGATATGTTTATGTATAACAGGGTAGTTTGTGTAGCTCGAATGTGTGTGTGATATTTTTGTATAATATTTACTTTATGGGATCCTATTTTTGTTGCTTTTGCAACTGAATTAATTTCTTTTTTGGAGACATTGCCAAACATTTTTTTTTTTTTAATTCATCATGCAGGTACATGAGCGCTCCCACACTGGTGACAAGCCCTACATCTGTGACTATCTTGGATGTGGGAAGAAATTTGCTACAGGTATTGACAGTAATTTAAATTTTACTGCATTTCTGTCCTTTTTAGGCAGTCTTATCACGCTTTTCAGTATTTTTGTCATTTTCCTGTTACTAAGGGGGATGCTCATATTCTGAATGGCAGTTTCAAATATTGAGGTCAGTGTGTGTGTGCGTGCTAGTAATCCAAACAACCCCTAAACACTGTCAGCAAGAGCTAATATTTTTTACACGATCCTCTCAGGCACACAGATCTGGTTGTGAGCACAGCTGGCCCACCTGCCTATTCAAATGTTTTCAAAGAGCAGCCTCTCAATTGAGAGGAAACAGAGCATCCATTGGAGCTGGAAATTTGCACATTAGTGATCCTATAAATCTTTAGTATCTCTCTTTGTTTTCCAAATCACAGTTTTCAGAGTAGAAAAGGCAAACTATGTACAAGAAGGGGCTGAAAAGTTAATCGGCTGAAAAGTTCATAGTGGTCAAATGTGACCAAATGTGGTTTATTTTTCAACCGCAGGGATCCAAGCAATGCAACACTGATAGAAAAAATGTGGGGACCGAAGGGGAGACTATGTTGAAAAATAAACCACATTTGGCCAGATTTGACCACTATGAACTTTTCAGCCCCCTCGTAATATAACCTTTTTACTGTTTGATCCCAAAAATGGCACAGTTGTTCTGTTGAAGGTAACAGTCAAGATCATCATATTATTGATTTAAAATTATTGTAATTTTATGGTAATTTAAGGGTATGGACTGAAGAGTCACTCACGCACACACACGGGGGAGAAGCCATACAGATGCCAAGAAATGAACTGCTGCAAGTCCTTCAAAACCTCTGGAGACCTTCAAAAGCACACAAGGACTCACACAGGTACACACAGCTACACCCACAAACCCACTGATGAGCCATTGTTCTTGTTGCTGTATTCAATAAATCTGAAATTGTGTGTAAACAAACGTATTGTTGGTCACACGGGGGGTTCACTTCTGTTTGCTGCCGTTGATGAAGGTTACATGACCTTAGGGATGTTAATGTAATACAGAGAAGGCTTTTTGTTTGCAGCTAAAATTAAGTTGTTTTGGTCAAAACTTAACGGCCTGTAGCGATTCAGTGCTGAATCTTGAAACAGTGCAGATTGTGGCAAAGGGCCGTCATTGGCTGAAGAACTGGAGAGGTTGTTACGGATGAGTGAGCTGAAATTTTCCACAGCCACAAGGAAATACAGGCACATGGGTGCCATGGGGATCAGGATGTTGTGTTGCTGCTGGTTGTTTTTTAATAACTTATTCTGGTGAAGCTGAAAGGAGCTAATATGGTGCTGCGTCCGCCCATCTATCCGTCTGCATTACACACAAATTTCTACTCCTCTCTATACAACAGCCCTGATGCCCACCAAACTTGAACACAGTGATCATTGGGTGGGTTCAGCATCCAGGTTGTGCTTAAGGTCAAAGTCAGGAAATTTGGGTCCACTTGTGGTAGTTTCATCTGGCAAAAATGAACTGCTCCATCACTGACTGTCTGATTTTCATTTATGTGGAAGCATGTGGAGTTAAACATGTATTTAATGGAGAGAGAACAGAAGATCAGTGGAGGTCTCCCATTTAGGGCTGTCGCGGTAGAGGAATTTCCCCTGCGGTGACGGTGGACAGCTCAACACCGCAGTATTATTGCAAATGTTTTTAGGATCCTGTGGATTCGTAATTTAAACAGGGTTTATAACTTATGTGGCAAATGAGGGAAGCTGTGAGAGTCTTGCTGCAGCTCCGCACTCAACTTTATATGCATGTGTCACAACTGTGTGGAGCTCCACTCTTTACACAGGCATGAACTGCTGATTCTGTTAAAAAAACAATAATTTTTCATAAAGCAGTGGCAGTAACTACGGGGTGTGTGGACTGGAGACTGCAGCAACATTCAGCTTATAAGTAGGACAGTCTTCATACAGGACCCTGCGTGGCTCTTGTCGCCGTGATTTTTGACGCTGTCCAAAAAGTGACATTCAAACAAGCTGCTCTTGGAGTTCATTCACAGAGCATACACAGTCAGGATCATACACTCCGTTCAGAAGGAAATAACACACTTTGTGCCCTTTCAGTGCTCACTGTTACGGCTGTATTTAACAAGGAGTCCAAATGCTTTCACCACTAACTGCCTGCTGGAGTCCATCTGGAGAGAGTACCCCAAACGGCGGCGGCACAATGTGCTGTGGAAGCTTCTAGAGTACCGGGTGCAAACATGCTGTTGGCAATAAAAATGCACTTCATTTAGCAATTTATTTAATAATCAATAGGGGCACATAAGTGAACAATGAAATATAGCCACACACACACAAAAAAGTGAACACCGCGGTTGTTGCGGTTGGTCATTTTCCTCCGCGGTAGGCGTGTCCATAGTGCAGTCTTACATAATTGCGGTTATCGCAACAGCCCTTCTCCCAGTACAAACCTGGAACCCAGTGTGGAGTTTGCATGTTCTGTTCTTTTCTCTGTTGGTACAGTCACACAAAGCGCAAAGAAAATTTTTCGCATAGTGTGGAGTTAAACTAAAAGTTAATGTAAACGTGTGAATACCTGCAAATTTGCACATACACATCCAAGGGAGATGGTTGGCTAATCAACCTTGAGATTCCCCCGTCACAGCAGTAATGGTATCAACCCTGGAGAATAAACTAGTTTAAAAATGAGACTGCCACTCACCTGCAGACAGATGGATTGGGAGCTCTGGAGCTGAGATGGAGTGTCTTTTGTTTATCCACCCACGTACTACAGATGTGCTAACGACGACTAGCGATGTAAACAACCAGGGCTTGACATTAACACTTGCCAACCCGCCACTGGTGGGTGGATTTCACCAGTGGCCGGTAATACAGCCACTCCCACTAGCCACTTTGGCGGATGTAGTTTTCTCAAACGACATCTAAATAATAAGCCTATCGCAGTGTGAGACTACAAAACTATAAATCCCATAAGCACTATCTGCACACACACAGTGTATTCTTGTTGGTCCACTGTCGCCAGCAGCAGCCCGCTACACAGGAGAAGATGCGGATGGAGTCTGTACTGGGTACAGATGAAGGCGCAGACGGTCTGCTCTGTGGTTCAGTTAATTTTATAGCCATTCTGGAGAAACGGCAATGGACAGACAGCAGCCGCTCTCAGTAGCCATGTTTACATGGACACAAATAACCGGATTAAAAGCCTGATAGGAATAAAAATGCTTCATGTCAACACGCCAATCTGAAAATTCTGACCCGATCACACTCCTTTGGATCAAAATTTCCTTACAATTGACACAGGTGGGTGATGGGTAATGATAATGAGACGGGTGATAATTGTTGATCCGACTGGTGTGCATATGAACATTTATTCCGAAGTTTGGGTTGAAAATATGTTTACTGCGCATGTCTGCAGGGATGGCAATTTTCCGCCGATCCGCGGATTTCCGCCGATTTATTTTCAAATTGATCATTTCTGTGAATCGTCTAAATCCATTTTAGGGGGGGTAAGGTACCTTATTGTTACCGATTTTAGCAAAAATCAACACGATTACATAAGCGCTCGGCGCTTCCCCGGGTCAAGTCTCCCGCGATAACCCGGATGTGTTGTGTTCAAGCTACTGCTGTATTGTAAACAGCCCTGCGATTGGATAGTTGCAAACGATTGGACCAATCAAATGGCTCGTTGTATGCTTTGTCAAAAATTCATGGCGGCGTTCTCAGGGATGTGATTTTCCTCTAATTCGCTGAATTCCGCTTTATTTTATCTTCCAGGAAGATAAAGTACGTTAAGTACGTTAGCGGCTTGTGGTCCACAAACGCAGTGAAGGTGCACCCTTTCAGCCAGAACTGGAAGTGGCATATGGCCAGGTGGAGAGCCATTAACTCTCTGTCGAACACGCTGTATTTACGCTCACTGTCGTGCAAAGACCTGCTAAAAAAGGTGAGCTGCTGCCAAGAACCGGCAACGCATTGCTGCACGACGGCCGCTATGCCCATGTCCGAGCCGCCAGTAGTGCAGCGTTTGCCAGAGCTGTTTTAACCGCAGAACGCCTGCTCCCGCTCAGGAGTCCAGTCGACTCTGTCCGCCGGTTTCCATTTCTTGAGTGCGGCGTACAACGGCTGTAATGAGCTGGGCTGCGCGTGGGAGGAAACAGTTATAAAAGTTAACCATCCCCCAAAAACTCCTGCAGCGCCCTGACATTGATGTTGAGGAGGAAAAAATAGCAAAACAATTTAGTTACATTTATGATTTCAAACAGTTTGAAACTGACAGTGCACAGTGGACATTGACTCATAACTTCTGAATATTTCTAAGACTTGGCTACATCAGTGACTGTGCAAAATGAACTGCTCAAGTCTCAATGGAGATTGAAACTGGTGATCTGAAATGAATGCTGAAATTATAAAAAGTAATGGTATGTTGGAATTTTATTTCTATTATGGAATAGATAAAATTAACTCATTTTGATTTGATCAAGTGTTAAAGCATGTGATGGATAATGCTTGTTGGAATATTTTAGGAATGCTATCTTCTTGGAACATAAGTCAATATTGTACAGTAATAATATGTCATTTAAGCACAGTTCTGGTACTTAAAAATCATAAAAACCCAGGAGCTTCGGGGGGCTTCGCCCCCCTTGCCCCCCCCCCACCGGGGCTCTGCCCCGGACCCCTTTGGAGGACTGCGTCCCACAGACCCACTGCTAAATTTTCAAATAATTTCCCCAACCCCAAATCACATCCCTGGTTCTTGTTGGAATTCTGAGTTTTCGGTATTGTTTACAGCGGAATTATGAGATTTTTATCGAAGGATGAGGAATCATCAGTGCTAGAAATAGACAAAAGTGTCAAAAATAAGTTCCAATGGAATTGGCTTGAGAGAAAAGTGACGGTAAAGGTGAAAATTGGCTCAAAGTTCGACGAGGTAACAAACACTCGGACAGTTTCTGAAGAAACCAGAAAAGGAGATGAAGTTCAAAGTTCAGAGACTGACACAGCTTGCTGCCAAAAAGGAAGAAAGTTTCACATTAGAAGTGACTTGGTGACCAGTGTAAATAGTGTAATAAACTCTTATAGAACTGTTAAATATGTTGGACTAAAGACAGTGAGACAACATTGAAGAAAAAGTAAGTTAACTTTTCATTAAATTTAATGATTTATCTAAGTCTAGTATTTCATTTTTTTTTTTATCATTTTTTTCAGTCTAAGTTACTTCTGTTTTACTGAAAACCTCTCAGCTTCAGGGGGGCTGTGCCCCCCTGGCCCCCCCATAAGTCAATCGACCAAATTAAATTTCAGCTGAAATCAGAATTTCCTGTTGCCATCCCTGATGTCTATGTCAGCCACACACGTCGATGTAACGTAGTTCTGCCTTTACAGCAGCTAGCGGAAGACATGGCAGGAGTATGCAATTGGGGTGAAACAAGTGTCGTCCTGCAGTCTCTCTCTGTTGATATGCAGAAGTATGTACTGCTGGGCTTGTAGTTTCATTACGGAGACCAGCAGAAACAAAAGTACAGTCTGAATAACACAATACAAGTCCATTTCAAAAAGAGACACACGAAGCGGGTTTGTTTACATTGGAAGTTGCTTCTTCTTCTTCTACTATTTCCGGAATGTCAGACAATTCTGTGCACGTTGTATACATGGGATTTATACTGGAATTTCCCCATTGTGGGACTAATAAAGGCTTATCTTATCTTACATTGTTTTTGTGCTAGTGTCCTGCTCCTTGCTTTTATTTTTTTATGTGTGTCCTTGTTGTACAGCACTTTGTGTAGTGGGTGGTGCTTTTTAAAATGCTTTATAAATAAAGGTGATTGATTGACGTCAAAATGATTTAGTCCGTTCAAACGTGTGATGCATGTAAACACACGTCATAATCAGATCAACTTTTTCAGGATCCATGTAAACAGTAAAGTTCTGATCTGAACTATAATCAGATTGAAGAAATTTTGCACATGTAAACATGGCTAGTGATAAGATCACAGGGACAGCTGCCCCTGATCTCCCCCCCCCCCCCCCCCCAAAAAAAAGGTGGTGAGAATAACCTCTGTTTGCTCCCCCCACATTAGCTCCTTCCTCTGTGGGGGGAAGGAGCTAATGTGATTAATAATAATATGATTATTTTAGAGAAAGACGCTCCCATTAGTTGTGCAAATTTAAGTTTTTGTATGACGGAGGGAAAAAGTGACTAAACTTTATGTTGCTGTGAAGAGCAACTGAAGCTTTTTCTGAGGTGAACTTTTGTTTATCTGTAATTATCTATGATATCTGAGATTTGCAGCTATTTCATGGAAGTAAAACTTCTAATTATGTATTTTTAATGTGCTGGGCCAAGCATGTCAAGCATATGGCCCGCCAGGGGGTCCAGCTTTCTCTCTGTGAATTTACATCTTTCTTTGATTTCATCAGCCAAGGGGTGGGGTAGGCAACGGGGGAGAGGTACGAATGAGAATTGGGACAGACCCCAAATCTGCCTGTACTTCATTCTCCTATTGCAAATATTTTTTTTCTGGACTGTTTGAGTATTTAGTTCTGTTAATAATTAAACAGTGTTTCTCTTGCTATTTTTATGTATGTATTAGGGTCATTTACATTCAAAAAGGTTGTAAATTTAGTTCAAGTAACATTTAGCATGCGATAGTCAAATATGATCAGATTCAAAATAATTTTCCAACTACAAAATTGTGGCTAGCGAAAAGGCTGAGTGGCTAGTAACTTTGGAAAATCACTAGCCATAGTGGCTGGTGAGCAAAAAAAGTTAATGTCAAGCCCTGTAAATAACAGTTATCCAGGTGCAATTTCTGGAGGAGGCAGTGACATTTTCCCAACTGTAAACCTAAACATGACAGTAGCCATCTTTACATGAGCCATGTTTACATGGACACAAGTAACCAGATTAAAAGCCTGATCAGAATAAAAATGCTTCATGTAAACAAGCCAATCTGAATATTCTGACCCAATCACACTCATTCGGATCAAAATTTCATTGATTGAGACGGATGGGTTATGCCGATTGTTATTCCGATTGATGCACATATATAAACACTTATTCCAAAGCTTGGGTTGAAAATATGTTTACTGCGCATGTCTGTACGTCAGCCACACGTCGATGTGACGTATTTCCGCCTTTACAGCAGCTAGCGGAAGACATGGCTGGAGTAAAACAAAACTGGTCTGTATCGTCCTGCTGTCTCCCTCTGTTCCTCATATGCAGAAGTATGTACTTGTAGCTTCATTACGGAGACCAGCAGAAGCAAAAGTACAGTCTGAATAACACAATACAGGTCCATTTCCAAAAGAGAGACACGAAGCGGAGTTTGTTTACACCGGAAGTTGCTTCTTCTTCTACCATTTCCGGAATGTCAACGTGCGCATGTCAAAATGATTTAGTCCATTCAAACGTGTGAGACATGGAAACGCACGTCCTAATCGGATCAACTTTTTCAGGATCCATATAAACAGTAAAGTTCTGATCTGAATTGTAATCGGATTGAAGAAATTTTGCCCATGTAACCGTGGCTAGTGTTTTGGGAATTTACACCACAGGTAGCAAGCAGCTGCTAAAATTATGGAGGCAACCCAGCCCCTCTGCAACTCGCTTGGATGCGAATTTGCTTCTGTTCCCATGTTTATATTGAGTTAATATGTAATTGCGCTGCAGGAAAAATTCACACTTTGGCATTTGGTCTGAACACACTTTGAGAGGTACAGTTTGGTTCTCGCAACGTGAAGAGAACATTCCACTTTAGCTGTGTGAATCTGGCCCTAAAGCCTGGATTATAGTTGCCATACTGATGTTGCGCATGTGAATTGTGACATTGAAATGACGTCACAAAGTACCACAGCCTATTATATTCACGCTTGGGGTGCTTTGGACTCAATGCAGTTGTCACTGGTAAGCGACAATGATTTTATCTTATTTTGAGTGACCAAACTAAAAACTAGTACATCTATCTTGATTTAATGTTTCATCATATAGAGGTTAACATTTTTTGCTGTATACAACACCTGATTATTTTTATTATATCAGCTCGAGGCTCCACAAGTCCTGTGCAGACCAGCTGTGCAGGATTGTGGAGCACATCTTTGGTCTGAGCCTGAAGTTGGGGAGGGTACCGCAGCTGTGGAAAACACCCTGTGTGGTACCCGTACAGAAGACTCCGCACCCCAAGGACCTGAACAGCTACAGACCAATGGCCCTCAAATCACATCTAATGAAGAATCTGGAGAGGCTGCTCCTCGCTCACCTCCACCCCCTGGTGGGACCAGCGATGGACCCACTTCAGTTTGCCTACCAGCATGGCATCAGGGTGGAGGATGCAGTGATCTTCCTCCTACATCGTTCCCTGTCCCACCTGGAGAAGCCTGGGAGCACTGTGAGGATCATGTTCTTTGATTTCTCCAGTGCTTTCAACACCATCCGATCAATGAGCCTGAAGGAAAACTGCTGTGTGCAGGGGTAAACTAGTACCTGTCATCATGGATCCTGGACTACCTCACAGACCGACCAGAGTTTGAGAACCCAGGACTGTGTGTCGGATACCATCATCTGCAGTATGGGGGCCCCCCAGGGAACTGTTCTGTCCTCCTTCCTGTTCACCCTCTACACTGCTGACTTTTCACACAACACACCACACTGCCATCTACAGAAGTTGTCTGACGACTCTGTGATCGTCGGCCTCATCTCTAGATTAGATTAGATTAGATTAGATTCAACTTTATTGTCATTACACATGTATGAATACAAGGTAAAGAAACACAGTTTAGCATCCAATCAGAAGTGCAAAGGACAGCAGTGCAGTATATACGGTAATTAACAGTATGTGCAATTTAAGCAAATATATGCAAATATATGCAGCAGTGCAGAAAGTTAAGAGTACTGTTATGTGCAAATAATGTGCAATAAGTTAGATAATGTGCAAAATGGCGGCGCGTACACAACGCGAGGCTCAGCGTCCTACCAGATTCTGGGGACTAGCAGTGTTATTTCTGCTCATTTCGGGTATGTTCGTTCAGAACAGCTCTGCTTTTACATCTTACACCCGAGATGAGCTTTTGAATATTGGTTTACAAAACAACGATAACGACCTTTTTATCAGCAACCTACGTCTGAATCTACATCTCATCCCGGAGCTCTGGAGAACTCCCGACGCTCGGCAGGCTTCCCGGCCGACCGGAAGTGCTCCCCATCTCTAGATGGGGACGATGCGGAGTACAGGGGACTTATCCAGGACTTCGTGGACTGGTGCCTGCAGAACTGCCTCCAGATCAATGCAAGGAAAGCCAAGGAACTGGTGGTGGACTGCTGCAGGCAAGGACAATGCCCCACAGCACCAGTAAACATCCAGGGAAAAGACATTGAGATGGTGACATCTTACAAGTACCTGGGTGTTCACCTGAACAATAAACTGGACTGGTCACACAACACCAACGCACTCTACAAGAAGGGGCAGTACAGGCTGTACCTCCTGAGGAGACTTGGGTCGTTTGGAGTGCAAGGGGCACTCCTGAAGACCTATGTTTCGGTGATGGCCTCAGCCATCACATTTGGAGTGGTCTGCTGGGACAGTGACATCATGGCAGCCAACAGGAAGAGACTGAACAGGCTGATCAAAAAAGCTAGCTCTGTTCTGGGGCAACGGCTCAACCTAGTGGAGGAGATAGGAGAGAAGAGGATGGTGGTTAAGCTGTGGAGTCCGAGTCCCACCCCATGCGGGACATGCTGAACGCACTGAGGAGCTCATTTAGCGGTAGGCTGTGCCATCCTAGGTGCATGACAGAGAGGTTCCGCAGGCCCTTCCTACCTATGGCTGTCAAACTTTATAACCTAACCAGGGCTGCCTGTAGAGGTTGTATTAAATGTGCTAAACATAACACCTTTGCACAGTAGAGATCATCCCCTCCGATACACAACTAAGACAATGACAATTATTATTGAGGGTGGCAACAACACTGTTGATTCAATGTGAAATATGCTGTCTGGGTACATATCCATAATAAGTAATTTAACTAACCGTAATGCTGTTGATACCATCTAGCTGCAATGCTCCTGCACTTTGTATATAACTGTGTACAACTGTGTACATATGTATATTTATTTACTGCTTTGGCTAACCAGTTCTTAGCATATTATCTTATTTACTATTGCTCTGAGTGCTGCTATCCCCTTGCTGCTGCAATCCTGGAATTTCCTAATTGTGGGACTAATAAAGGCATATCTTATCTTATTTATTGATTTTTCAGTAAAATTAACTTGTGTTTATACCAGTAAGTCTGTAAACATCAGACAGCAATTGTATGAGAATGCATCTATGCTCATACAAATCTTTAAATGGGAAAGCTGTGCAGCACGTGCCAGGTTACAGTACTTCAGCGGTGCACAGCCAGCCAAAATGGTACAAAAGCACATAGCACACCAGCATATAAAATGTAATTTTGGTCGTGTGATGCCATTCACAAGGGTGACAATGGTGACTATAAAACAAGCTTCAAACGGACACTTACACAACAATATTCTTTTGTGGTTAATAAAAAGTTAAAGAAATGAAAAACTTTATAACAGTATCTATCATTTTGAAAACTCATCATCCCATATTGTGCAATTCAAGCATCTTTTTCCTCATTACATAGTTAAAAATAGTTTATTCACTACTCACAAAAAGTTAGGAATATTCTGCTTTTGGGTGAAATTTAACCTTTTTTTTTCTTTTTTCCCCTTGTCCTGTCAGGCAGCTAGACAAGCAGAACAGGGATCTGTCACCCTTATTGTGCCAAAACAGATTTACTTTGCCAAGAGGAGCTTATACAGTACCTAACTATATATTGCAGGGATGTGATTTTTCAGCAAATTCGCGGAATTCCACTTTTTTTTTATCTTCCAGGAAGATAAAGTACGCTAAGTACGTTAGCGGCTTGTGGTTCACGAATGCAGTGAAGGTGCGCCCTTTTAGCCACAACTGGAAGTGGCGTATAGCCAGGTGGAGAGCCAGTAACTCTCTGCCGAACATGCTGTATTTACGCTCACTGTCGTGCAAAGACCTGCTAAAAATGGTGAGCGGCTGCCAAGAACCGGCAACGCATTGCTCCACGACGGCCCCTATGGCCATGTCCGAGGCGTCGGTAGTGAGCGCTATCCGAGCCACCAGGTCTGGGTGCGCCAGTAGTGCAGCGTTTGCCAGAGCTGTTTTAACCTCAGAGAACGCCTGCTCCCGCTCAGGAATCCAGTCGACTCTGTCCGCCGGTTTCCGTTTCTTGAGTGCGGCGTACAACGGCTGTATGAGCTGGGCTGCACGGGGGGAGGAAACGGTTATAAAAGTTAACCATCCCCAAAAACTCCTGTAGCGCCCTGACATTGATGTTGAGGAGAAAAAAATTGCAAAACAATTTAGTTACATTACTTTTATGATTCCAAACAGTTTGAAATTGACAGTGCACAGTGGACATTGACTCATAACTTTTGAATATTTCTAAAACTTGGCTATATCAGTGATTGTGCAAAACGAACTGCTCAAGACTCAATGGAGATTGAAACTGGTGATCTGAAATGAATGCTGAAATTATAAAAAGTAATGGTATGTTGGAATTTTATTTCTATTATGGAATAGATAAAATTAACTCATTTTGATTTGATCAAGTGTTAAAGCATGTGATGGATAATGCTTGTTGGAATATTTTAGGAATGCTATCTTCTTGGAACATAAGTCAATATTATACAGTAATAAGTGGCATTCAGCTGTTTGTTTTATGTCATTTAAGCACAGTTCTGGTACTTAAAAATCATAAAAACCCAGGAGCTTCAGGGGGGCTTCGTCCCCCCCTTGCCCCCCCCCCCCCACCAGGGTTCTGCCCCGGACCCCATTGGGGGACTATGTCCCCCAGACCCCCTGCTAAATTTTCAGATAATTTCCCCAACCCCAAATCACATCCATGGTATTGTATATTGTTGTAAACTCCTCCTGTAATAACTTTTAATACTTTGTTTTAATTATTTTACCCATGGAAGACCCGACAGGATGAGGAAGCGGGAAAGGAAGTGTGTGGAGGGGGAAAGAAAAGGGAGAGGAACAGACAAAAAGACAAACAAACCAACAACTAAAACAAACAGAAGACAAACTGCTTCTTCCACCGAAGATGTCTCAACACGAGTCTGGTTTCCGCACCTGTTAAAGGAGAGACTTGTGCATGTGTGTCTGCATGCGTATATATGAGAGCATGCGCAACATAAGTGTGTGCATGTGAGTGGTTTGTCAGGAAACATACAAAGCGGGGGGGCGGTCGAATACACTATAACCATTACAGGTGAACTTAATTTGACCTTCTAACCTTTTGAATGCACATTTCCAACTGTTCAGTGTGTCAGTACTTTTTGGATAACTTGCTGTTCTCTAACAAGCTGTTCACATTTTGACATCATGAGACCAAGACGACACCTCACAATTGATCAACAGTACGTCGCCATTGCGAAGCTTTAAACAGGATGTTCTCAGAGGGAAGTGGCCACTGACCTTAGATTAGGGGTCGGGAACCTGTGGCTCTTTTGATGGCTGCATCTGGCTCACAGACAAATCTTTAAACTTTAAAGATTTTGTTTTTACAAGAGCACCGAGTGTCTGCTGCTCTGTATATAGTCTTAGAATCATCTTCCGTGTTGCGGCCATTACGAGCTCAGATCACACGAGACGGCCCGCTGAATTTAAGCATTTATTTATTTATTTTCTACTCGTTTCAGTTCTGCATTTAATATGAACCCTGAGTTTGAAATAAACGTTTGAATTTGAATTTAAATTTGAATATCCCGGAAGTCGCTGCACATCCGGGTACTCCAGGCTCAGCCAATATTGATCCAGATCGCATAGTTTTAGAATCATCGGCCATTACGAGCTCAGATCACACGAGACGGCCCGCTGAATTTAAGCATTTATTTATTTATTTTCTACTCGTTTCAGTTCTGCATTTAATATGAACCCTGAGTTTGAAATAAACGTTTGAATTTGAATATCCCAAAAGCCGCTGCACATTCGGGTACTCCAGGCTCAGCCAATATTGAGCACCAGAAGTCGCATTAATGGTAAGAAATACTCATCATTGATTAGCAACAGCATAACAATGTTATTAAAAAGAATTCAGAGACTTATTGTACTTTAAAAGTGTTGAAATTACATAAAATGCACACATTTACTTGTATTTTTAGTTTTAAACATATTGTATGGCTCTCACGGAATTACATTTAAAAATATGTGGTGTTCATGGCTCTCTCAGCCAAAAAGGTTCCCGACCCCTGCCTTAGAGTGTCACAGAGTGTCATCAGCAGGTTGCAACAGAGATACAGAGACTAGAAGAGTCACAGAAAGGCATAGAAGTGGACGTCCTTTGGCCACATCCCACGCTGATGACTGCTTCATTGTGAACAGTCCCCTGCGGAACCGAATGATGAATGTCACTCAACTCCAGGCACATTTAAGGGAGGTGAGAGGCACCCAAGTGTCATGTCAGACCATTCAAAACCGTCTACATCAGTGTGGTCTGCATGCTAGATGACCTGCAAGGGTACCTGACCACACCAAAAGGCACAAGCGTGAGCCAGGGAGCATTTATGCTGGACAAGGGACCAGTGGGCCTCAATGTTGTTCTCTGATGAAAGTCGATTCACGGCTGCCAATGATGTTGGAAACGTCAAGGGGAGTGCTATACATCTGCCTTTGGTGGTGGTGGTAGTGTTTGTCTGGGCAGGTGTGTCTAGTCAATACAGAACTGCCCTACACCTTGTGAATGGTACAGTGACAAGCCGATACTACCTGAATAACGGCATTAATCCAGTCATTGTGCCCCTGCATGAACAGCACAGGCTTAATTTCATCTTCATGGATGACAATACTCCAGCTCATCGAGGTCACATCATTAGGGAACGGCTGCTGGAGGCAGGGGTACCTCAAATGGAGTGGCCTGCACTTTCTCCAGATCTGAATCCCATAGAAAAACTATAGGATCAGCTGAGTCGCCGTGCAGAGGCTCGTAACCCTGCACCCCACTGCCTCAATGACCTGAGGGGCGCCCTTCAAGAAGAGTGCAATGCCATGCCTCAGCAGACAATAAGTTGACTTGTGAACAGCATGAGGTGTCGTTGTCAAGCTGTAATTGATGCTCAAGGGCACATGACAAGTTATTGAGACATTGACATTTTTAGTTGTGGTATACCCACCACTGTTGTTGGCTTTTGTTTCAATAAATTGTTTGAAATGAGGAAATCACCATTGCACACTTCTACTTAAATGTCCTACTTTAATGATATACAGTGCGTCTGGAAAGTATTCACAGCGCTTCATTTTTTCCACATTTTGTTGTGTTACAGCCTTATTCCAAAAGGGATT
The DNA here is from genome assembly GCA_020510985.1 of Pholidichthys leucotaenia. Taxonomy (NCBI): domain Eukaryota; kingdom Metazoa; phylum Chordata; class Actinopteri; order Cichliformes; family Pholidichthyidae; genus Pholidichthys; species Pholidichthys leucotaenia. The sequence goes on from CM035840.1 coordinate 421,938,114, forward strand.
AAATTCATTTTTTTCCCGCAAATTTCTACACACAATACCCCATAATGACAATGTGAAAAAGTTTTTTTGAGATTTTTGCAAATTTATTAAAAATAAAAAACTAAGAAATTACATGTACATAAGTATTCAGTCTTTGCCATGAAGCTCAAAATTGAGCTCAGGTGCGTCCTGTTTCCACTGATCATCCTTGAGATGTTTCTACAGCTTAATTGGAGGCCACCTGTGGTAAATTAAGTTGATTGGACATGATTTGGAAAGGCACACACCTGTCTATATGAGGTCCCACAGTTGACAGTGCATGTCAGAGCACAAACCAAGCATGAAGTCATAGGAATTGTCTGTAGACCTCCGAGACAGGATTGTTTTGAGGCACAAATCTGGGGAAGGGTAGAGAAACATTTCTGCAGCTTTGAAGGTCCCAAAGAGCACAGTGGCCTCCATCATCCATAAATGGAAGAAGTTCAGAACCACCAGGACCCTTCCTAGAGCTGGTCGGCCATCGAAACAGAGCGATCAGAGGAGAAGGGCCTTATTCAGGGAGGTGACCAAGAGCCCGATGGTCACTCTGTCAGAGCTCCAGTGTTCCTCTGTGGTGAGAGGAGAACCTTCCAGAAGAACATCCACCTCTGCAGTAGTCCACGAATCAAGCCTGTATGGTCGAGTGGCCAGACAAAAGCCACTCCTTAGTAAAAGGCACATGGCAACCCACCTGGAGTTTGCAAAAAGGTGAAGGTGGTGGCAGCATCATGCTGTGGGGATGTTTTTCAGTGGCAGGAACTGAGAGACTAGTCAGGATATAGGGAAAGAGGAATGCAGCAATGTACAGAGACATCCTGGATGAAAACCTGCTCCAGAGCGCTCTTGACCTCAGAATGGGGTGATGGTTCATCTTTCAGCAGGACAATGACCCTAGGCACACAGCCAAGATATCAAAGGAGTGGCTTCAGGACAATTCTGTGAATGTCCTTGAGTGACCCAGCCAGAGCCCAGACTTGAATCCAATTGAACAACTCTGGAGAGATCTGAAAATGGCTGAACACTGACACTTCCCATCCAACCTGATGGAGCTTGAGAGGTGCTACAAAGAGGAATGGGGGAAACTGCCCAAATATAGGTGTGCCAAGCTTGTGGCATCATTTTCAGAAAGACTTGAGGCTGTAATTGCTGCCAAAGGTGCATCAACAAAGTGTTGAGCAAAGGCTGTGAATAATTATGTGCATGTTTATATTTATTTTTTTTATTTTTAATAATTTTTCAAAAATTTAAAAAAATTTTTTTTTCACGTTGTCATTATGGGGTATTGTGTGTAGAATTTTGAGGAAAAATTAATTTAATCCCATTTGGAATAAGGCTGTAACATAATAAAATGTGGAAAAAGTGAAGTGCTGTGAATACTTTGCGGATGCACTGTAATATCACTGTAGCATAAACTTTTTACATTTTCCATAAATTTTACCCGAAAGCCAAATACCCCTAACTTTTTGTGAGTGGTGTATATTCCAAAGTCCCTCATTATGTCATATGTCTTATTTTTCAGGAGAAAAGCCTTTTAAATGCCCGATGGAAGGGTGTGGCAGGTCGTTTACCACCTCTAACATCCGTAAAGTTCACATCCGAACACACACCGGAGAACGGCCATACTATTGTTCAGACCCAAACTGTGGACGTTCATTTGCCAGTGCCACCAACTACAAGAACCACATGAGGATACACACTGGTGAGCCTGTCTACACACCAGTTTGGTTTCTTACCCCTAAGGGCTCTCCAGTTTAGCCCTTTCACCAATCTTCAAGAACAGTATATTTTTTTTTTTTCAGCTCTACAAATGTCATTGTCTGACCCCTTTCCTGGCTTTTTAGGAGAGAAACCATATGTATGCACAGTGCCTGGGTGTGAAAAACGCTTCACCGAGTACTCCAGCCTTTACAAACACCATGTTGTCCATACACCCTGCAAACCTTACAACTGTAACCATTGTGGGAAAACCTACAAGCAGATCTCTACTCTCGCCATGCACAAACGCACTGCGCACAACGACACAGAGCCAATTGAAGAGGAGCAGGAGGCCTACTTTGAGCCCCCAACAGGTCAGTGTAGATATGATATAGAGAAAGTTTCTAGCCAAGGGTCTGACTGGTGTTTAAAGCAGCAACAGTTAGGATCTTTGAATGTCTCTGCAGATGCCATTGATGATCCTAATGTGAACTACACAACACCGGTGGTTGAGGCGGATGATTCCGGTTCAGAACCGGTTCCAGTGGAGACCACCGACATAGTTGGTCAGCAGCATCTTGCCTTGGTGACGCAGGAGGATGGAACTCAACAACAGGTAACATAATGCAATGACATCACAAAAGGTTAATATTTTCTGAAGGTTTATTCACGACTAGCTACTAGCTGTTCCCCAGAGTCACATATGAGTTGAAAGATTTTGGTAGTGCTTGAGTAAGAGGACAATACCAAATGGCAAATACACCATGTAGAGAGTAGTAAATAGTTAGGAAATGGTCAACAATTTTGATACAGTAATTTTCAAGATTCAAAGGCTTTATTATCATGTGCACAGAAATGCAACATTTCCTGAGCAATGAAATTCTTACTCTGCTCTCCGAACAAATGCCATAAATACTCATCAGTTCTAAAGAAGGTAATAAACACACCTTAATACTAAATACTAATACTAATAAATACACATTAAAAGCAGTTAGGACAGTTAAAGCAGTTAAAACTAGAGGAAACAAGAAGAATGAAAATTCAGTGGATAACTAACATGACCCTGAGTAAGTAAAAATTCACTGAATGAGTATGACTCGCCTCTGATAATACCCAATAGACTGTACAATGGTAATTTTAATATCAGAGATGATATTAACCTGAGATGGCATGAGACTATGTACAATGTACAAATGAGCAATGTACAAATTAGCACCCAGTGTGAGAATTCCTCTGTGTAAAGCCGTGTGCCCTGATAATTCCCAGTAGACTGTACAATGATAATTTAGCAGCAGAGATGATATGGACATGAGATGGGGTGAGACTGTGTACAATGTGCAAATGAGCAATGTGCAAATTTAGCATCCAGTGTGTGAATTCCTATTTGCAAAGCTGTGTCCGGACTTTTGTTATTTATTCAGGAGTCAATGGCAATGGGAAAGAAGAAGTTTTTTAGTCTGGATGTCCTGCATTTCACACTTAAGGGATAAGGGCCTGTACTTATATAGCGCTTTTCTAGTCTCAAAGACCACTCAAAGCGCTTCACTAGCACTAACCCTCTACTCTAAGGGCCTATAGGAGACAGATATCTAGGGACAATTTAGAACAACCAATTAACCTAACATGCATATCTTTGGATTGTGGGAGGAAACTGGTGCCCCCGGAGTAAACCCACGCAGCACAGGAAGAATATGCAAACTCCACACAGAAAGATTACTACCCCTGTCAGCCTGGGGATTCAAACCTGGAACCTTCTAGCTGTAAGGCAACAGTGCTAACCACTGCACCACCGTGCTGCCGACTTCTGTACCTCCGGCCTGAGGGTAGAAGTGTGAACATTCTGTGTTTTGAACATTCTGTAATTTTTGTTACAAATCTGACAAATCATGTTTTTATTGATCTGAAAATACAGTTACATTTGAAAGCAGCAATGCAGTGGCTTTTTTCTGCTCTTCCCCCAGAAAAGTTGATACATGTCTTGTTCATTTTACCACATGACAAGATCAAACCACAGTGTTAACATAAATGAAGGCTTTTTTCTGCTCTTCCCCCAGAAAAGTTGATACATGTCTTGTTCATTTTACCACATGACAAGATCAAACCACAGTGTTAACATAAATGAAGGCTTTTTTCTGCTCTTCCCCCAGAAAAGTTGATACATGTCTTGTTCATTTTACCACATGACAAGATCAAACCACAGTGTTAACATAAATGAAGGCTTTTTTCTGCTCTTCCCCCAGAAAAGTTGATACATGTCTTGTTCATTTTACCACATGACAAGATCAAACCAGTGTTAACATAAATGAAGGCTTTTTTCTGCTCTTCCCCCAGAAAAGTTGATACATGTCTTGTTCATTTTACCACATGACAAGATCAAACCACAGTGTTAACATAAATGAAGAATAAACTGTTATCCGTATACAGTCATGGGAAAAAATTAGGACACCCCATTAAATATTCAGTTCTTTATTAAGAAATGTTCACATACTATCTATGTCTAACCTTGTTTTTGTTTTTATTTGCATTTTTTTAACATTTGTTTTAGCCATTTTAAGTGGGAATGAATGTGGGGGTGTCCTAAAAAAGATGGGGGGTGGCCTAATTTATTCCTCACTATTGGTTTAGAATTATCTGTTGTATCTGCAGTTGTTGTATCAGCAGTATCTGCTGCTGGCTAATATATATTTTAACTGTTGACCAGTATCACTTAATCTTATCCTACACTTTATTACATGTATAGTTTATTTCTCTTATCTTATCATGTTTAATGTTGCAGCATTGTACCGAGACAAATTCCTAGTTTGTGTACTACATGAACAATGGCAATAAACCTGATTCTGATTCTGATTCTGAATTACATTTTACAGAAAATCTGTAAAAAGTCTTTAATTAATTTTTAACTGTTTAGTTGTATTACATGAATCTCTCAGTATTTTTAACATTGATATTAAACATCCATATGTCCAAATATGTTAAAAACACACACGGGCTTATACAGGGTGTCCTAATTTTTTCACATGACTGTATTTACCATTAAGTGTTAATTTCCCCAGCCTTTAGATTGACTTTCATCAAAACCTCTAAAATCTACTCTGGTAACAGGTTTTGGCCAAGTCGGACTTTGTTCTTCCATAAGTTTGTGCTGCACACTTTAAAAAAAAACACATTCATTCATACATTCAATCTTTCCACTTTTATTTTGTTTTTTGACATGGAAATGTACTGAGGTAAGACTTAAAATAAGTCCACACAAATCAGCTAAAAACAGAACATTTGTAGGTTCCCTGTGTTGTCTTAGTGTCTGCTACATATGAGGACAGCACAAGATGAGGATTTAAAAAAAAAAAAAAACTGGACTTCCGGTCTGGACGCCATGGCGACTGCAGCTTAACACTGAAGCTCTCAGACCCAATCCAGGATAACACCTTGAAAATCAAACTTAACGGATTTTTGGAGGAGTGAAAATCAAAAGACAAAATCATCATGTCTAAAGGAAAACAGAAGAAACTGAAATTCTCCAGGCCAGGACACGTATCGGCCGGAGAATCTGAACTGGAAGATCTCCGTTCAGAAGACGAGGAACTGGTGATAGCTAACAAAAGGGTTAGCCTGAAATCACTATTTGAGGAGCTACGACGATTTCGCCGAGAAGTTACGGCCGAATTTCGGGAATTCAGAGAAGAATTGAAAAGGACAAACAGCAGAGTGGACCAGGCCGAGAACCGAATCTTGGAAACAGAAGATCGAATAAAAGTGCTCGAAGATTCTGTGCTAGACCTACGCAAAAGACAAGCAGCTATAGAGGCTAAGCTAACCGACCAAGAAGGAAAACAAGGAAGAGACAACATAAGAATTCATGGTCTGATAGAAGGAACCGAAAATGGTTTTAACTCAATGGCAGAATGCGTGGAATCCTTACTAAGAGAGAAATTGGATATTCCACAAACCACCGACTTGAAGATAGAAAAGGCACATCGTTCATTAGCCGCTAGGCCGGCGGCGGAAGCGCCCCCACGTTCGGTGTTGGTAAGATTTTCCAATTTCAAAATAAAACAAGAGGTTGTAAGACTGGCCTGGCATAAAAAAGGATTTATGCACCAGGAGAGAAAAGTCTACGTGGAACACGATTACGCCCCGGAGGTCCTTAAAAAGCGCAGGGAATACAATGATGCGAAAAAGGTGTTAAGAGAGAAGAAATTGCGCTTTCAGACACCATTTCCTGCGAAGTTAAGGGTCTTCTACGGCGATGAAACGTGTCTCTATAATTCGGCGGAAGAAGCAACAGCTGACATGGCGAAAAGAGGGCTCCCGGTAACGGTATTTAAACCCGCAGCAGACCCGAGTGAGAAGATCAAAGCGCAAACATGGACAACACAAAGACCCTCAAAATCCACGGACCAGCAGCGGGAAACCCAGCACCAGAGCGTCGCGGATAAACTATCCGTTTTCAGGTTGGAATAGCGACCTTTTTTTTTTTTTCTTTTCTCTTGAATCAATCCGCACATCCAACCCCCCTCATACAAGGTAACAAACTTTAAAGGAGATGCATATTCAGCATGTGGTAAAACATTTCATGGAACAATCATATTATTTGAAACAAATAAGTCTTTGTAATAAAAAAAACAAAAAACAAAAACAACTTGTTAAAATAGAAATGTGACAATAATCCACATGTTCTCCTCATACTAACAAATACTGTTTTTGCGTGAATGTTTGATGTGATGGGGGTGGGAGGGTGCACACAATTTCACAGGGTTTAGGCATAAAAGGAAAAAAAAAAATCATTACAAGTTTGGATTGGGTTCTGAAACTCACGTTAAAAGCATGGGACTACTTTCAGTGGTAAGAGAGGGCCCTCAACACGTAACAGAGTTTGAGGAATTTCCCTCAGGGCCTTCACTCCATCAAGGCTCTTACAGGGTCTTTAAAAAGACCTCAGCTCAGGAAGTTCTTCTGACAGCTTTTTGTTTTAAAGTTTTTTACACTATGTTCTTAATGTTTTTCTTGTTTTTAATGTTCTTTCAGTTTCTGAGTAGCACAAAAGAGGGCCACCACACAGTTATACTAAACAAAACAACACAATGGAGAAACAGGGTGTAACCAAAATAATTTCATATAATGTAAAAGGAATCCTGAATCCAGTTAAAAGATCCAAGATTCTAGGTAAAATGAAAAAAGACAAAGCAGGAATAATATTTTTTACAAGAAACCCACCTAACAGACGTGGAACACAATAAACTCAGTAGACAAGGGTTTAAAATGATCTCTTCATCTTCATATAAGTCAGGGAGGAGGAGGGGAGTAGCGACATTGATATCAACCAAAATTACATTTGAAAAAAAATCAGAACACAAAGATAAAGAAGGGAGATACAGTTTGGTAACTGGGCGGCTAGAGGGAGAAGATATCACCCTGCTGAATGTGTATGCTCCCCCAGGGGCTAACTGGAAATTTTATAAAAATGTATTCGACCTAATGATAACTAAAGCTCAAGGTTTAGTGATATGTGGTGGGGACTTCAATCTTAGACTGAATCCATACTGGGATGCTTCTGGTAATTCCCCACATCAAAATAACACCCAAAACAGGAAGACTCGGATGCTACTAAAAGAATTGGGAATCTGTGACGTGTGGAGGGAACTCAACCCCAGTGTAAAAGACTATACATTTTACTCAACTCCACATTCATCTTACTCAAGGATTGACTATTTTTTTATGTTTAATAGAGACATTGGAAGAGTAAAAACATGTAAAATAGGACTGATGGATCTCTCCGACCACAGTCCGATCTACATGGACTTAAATATCCAAAAATACACAAATAATACATTTTCTTGGAGGTTAAATTCAAATGTCCTGAAAGGACCATTGAAAGATGAATTGGAATCAGATATTCTCAGATATTTGGAAGATAACGATAATGGAGAAGTATCCCCTTTAATACTGTGGGATGCATGCAAAGCTGTAAGAGGAAAGATTATTGCAAAACTGGCAACCCAAAAGAAACTAAGACAAGAAAAACTATCCACATTAGAGTCAGAACTTAGGAACCTAGAAAAAGAACACAAAGGCAACACTCATTCTACTGACTCGCTCAAGATTAAGGAAATTAAAAACCAAATAAATGAGATCTACACAATAGAAATCCAGAAGAAACTTACATTTCTGAAACAAAAATACTATGAAGCAGGCAGTAAATCGGCAAAATTGCGAGCCTATAAATTGAGGAAACATCAAACAGAAAGAGCAATCTACAAAATCAGAGACCCAGTATCAAAGGAAATAAAATTCAGAATTCAGGATATTCTTAAAAACTTCGAGAATTACTATAAGAACTTATACTCCCACAAAAAACATAAAAACGCATCCGAGGCATTCCTAAACACATTAAACCTTCCCCAACTTACGGAGTCACAAAATAAAACACTACTGTCAGAAATACATCCTAAAGAATTGGAAAAAGCAATTATGAAACTTAAAGCTAACAAATCCCCAGGAGCTGATGGCTATACAGCAGAGTGGTACAAAATCTTTAAACAGCAACTATCTCCTCTCCTCCTGAAAACATTTAATTATGTCCTCCACACAGGGGAAATCCCCCCCTCCTGGAGAGAAGGGGTCATTGCAGTTATACCTAAACCTGAAAAGGATAAACTAGAGTGCTCCAACTACAGACCAATCAGTGTACTAAATCAGGACTATAAGCTTTTTACCATTATCCTTGCCAAAAGGTTAGAAAATATACTGACAGACCTAATTCATTTAGACCAAACAGGTTTTATAAGACAAAGACAGACACAAGACAACATTCGACGCACTTTACACATAATTCATCATATAAAAAAATATAACTTAAATGCAGTCATATTGGGATTAGATGCTGAAAAAGCATTCGATTCGGTTGACTGGTCTTTTCTATATAGAATCTTATCCAGTTTCAATTTTCATAACAACTTCATTAGAACTATACAGGTATTATATAAAAAACCAACAGCTAAAATAAGGATTAACGGTAATTTATCATCATCTTTTGAACTGGAAAGAGGATGTCGTCAGGGCTGCCCCCTGTCTCCACTGCTCTTTGCAATCTTCATAGAACCTCTGAGCCAATGGATAAGACAAAACCAAAAAATTCAAGGTATTACACTTGGTCAGAAGGAACATAAAATAGCACTCTTTGCTGATGACATTTTAATATACCTAGGGCAGCCGGACACTTCTTTACCAGAACTAACCTCAGTTTTTTCAGAGTATGGAGATTTATCGGGGTACAAATTAAACATGCATAAAACCCAAGTTTTAACATTCAACTATGACCCAAATCATTATTCACTAAGCAAACTCAAAACTAACTGGGAGTCGGAATCTATGAAATATCTGGGGGTCAATATCCCGAAACAACTCAACAAAATTATATCACTAAACTATGATCCACTGGTGACAAAAATAAAATCTGACCTAGCAAGATGGAATATGATACCATTCTTGGGTACTGCACAAAGAATTGAAGCAGTCAAAATGAATATACTTCCACGTCTTCTATACCTTTTCCAAACAATACCGGTAGAACCTCCCAAAAAAACATGGCAGGAGCTGGACAGAAGGATCTCAAGATTCATATGGCAGGGCAAGAGACCTAGAATCAGATATCGAACCCTACAGCTAAACAAAGACAAAGGTGGGCTCGCGCTGCCAAATATCAGGGACTACTTTAAAGCCGCACAAATTAAAACTTTAGTACAGATATGTAACCCAGTCTACACTGCACAATGGAAGGAGATCGAATGCCAAATAACAAGTGACATCCCCCTACAGGCGATAATAGGGAACAATGCCTTACCTAAGCTTTTGAATAACACTAACCCGTGGATAGAGACCCCGCTAAAAATTTGGTTTAAGATAGTCAGAGAGAATCAAACTAAAGAGCCCTATCGACTTCTGCAATGGATCGCCTATGATCAGGACTTTACTCCTAATAAAACAGACACCAGATTTAAAAAGTGGAAGGAGAAAGGGCTGATAAAATATTACGATTTTTTTAAAGGGCAAATCTTAAGAAGTTTTGAAGATTTGAAAAAACAAGGCCTAATAAATCAAGACCTTTACAGGTTCTTCCAGCTTAGACACCACATAAACAATATACTTAAAAAGGAGGTTTTGGAAAGGGCCCAGTCAGGTGTTCTGAAGGTCTTCTTAATGGCATATAAAGGGATCCCAGGGATCAGATACATTTCTAAAATATACCAAGGTCTTCAAGACTTAAAAGGAGACAACACATCTTATATAAAAGAGAGATGGGAAAAAGAGGGGAATTTCACTTTACAACTGGAAATATGGGAAAAGCTAAATAAACAGCAATGGAAAAGTACCTCATCCCTGCAGTGGAGAGAATTTGGATGGAAAAACTTGGCAAGATTTTTCAGAACACCTGCACAAAACAAATTTACCCATAAGGGATTGAACTGTTGGCGCTTGTGTGGTGAAAAGACTGCAAATCATTTTCATGTGTTTTGGTCATGCCCAGTTATCCACCAATATTGGACCAAGGTACAGACAATATTGGGGAAAATATTCAAAATTACAGTTCCCTTTTCTTTTGTAACTTTGTATTTGGGTTTACTACCGGACTCACTGGAAAGACGAGGAGAAAAATACTTATTCAATGTTTTAATATTGGCAAGCAAAAAAGCTCTAACTAAAAAATGGATGTTGAAGGACTGTCCTACACCTGAAGATTGGACTAACGTGATCCAAGACATTTACTCGATGGAAAAGTTGACATTCGCACTGAGACAGGACATGGATGGGTTCATGAACTTTTGGCAACCCTGGACCGCATATGTGTCTTCCATTAGATCTAATCTTTGACAAATACCATTTCAATAATGGTTCCGCTCTTTGTTCCAACGCTACTCAGATGCTCTTTTATCTTTATTTACTTACTTTTTCTTTTTGTTTGTTTTTTACTGGTTTGTTTGGTTTTTTTTGTTGTTTTTTGGTTTTTTTTCTCTTTAATTTCACTTTTTCTTTCACTTAAAAAAAAAAAAAAAAAGGGGTGTTGTAAGAATTAATCTTCCAATGTTGTCAGATATCAGAAAATAAGGGAACATGTGATGAAAATGTAAACAATGCATTGCTGTAACGACCTGTATACCCTTTACAAAAACTTAAATTAAAAAAAAAACAAAACTGTGTAGTGAAACGGTGGCTGCATTGAACCTAAATAATTAACTGTGAAAGTGAGCATTTCCTTCACCTTTTCTCGGGTTTTACTTCAGGTCAGTGTCTCTGAAGCAGACCTTCAAGCAATGGGTGGCACAATCACCATGGTAACCCAAGAAGGCACCACCATAACCATCCCTGCCCACGAGCTGGCAACCCAAGGTGCTCATGCAGTTACCATGGTAACAACAGACGGCACAGACGAACAGGTAAGCAGTTGCCACACCTGTATGATATTAGAATAATGTGTGAGCTGAAAGTGGAGCTTCTTTTGTTTTTAATTACAAAGAAATGCTCACCACTTAGATCTAAAATATCAAAATCTAGAGAAACTACAACAATAGCGTCCTTGGTAGTTTGTCCATTTTAGGTTGACCCTTGAACATGTATTTTGTTAAAAAATCCCCTATTATGCTTTTTAGAGTTTTCTTAATTTAGAGGGTTATGTTAGATTTTTGTGACATATGGTCTGCAAAGAAAAACAGCCTAAAGCCTGATTGCACAGGAGTTCTCCTCTCCCACAGGAACTAGGATTACAACTCTGCCTGAAATGCCTCATTTCATTTTGTGCTTTCCTTCTGTGAGGCTGTCTTGTCACTTTTTTTTTTTTTGATTAACTTTCTTTATTGGAAGCAATCTTACAGGCCACAAAGACAAACATAATGGAACAAACTTCCAGTCCTTTGATTTTCCCCTTGTTTTCCCACCCACAGTCCCATTGCACCCAAAGGATAATGAAGTGATTACACAGGGTTAGAAAAATATTTTTTTGTAAGTTGTCTGTGTTTTTTTTCAACTGATTTAAGACAATTTTGCACCGCTGAATTCGAAAATGACATCTGTTTCTCTCGATCAGGTAAAAACCTGTACTTACTTAGTACTGTGCATGTACTTACCTTTATATAAAGGTAAGTACATGTAAATTGAATGTTATGTCATCATTGTTCAAAATTCAGAATTTCAAGACATAAAAAAGAATTTAACATCATATAAAGCGAAAATACCCATACATGTAAACAAAAACATATAAAACAGCATGTGGCCATAATTCAAAAAGTTGACCTGATTGAGCAAAACCAGTGTGATTTTTGGATTCAGTACATCAAAATTGTCCTAAATCAGCAAAAAAAAACTTAGACAGTAAATTGGGTGTTGACCAGTGTTATCACTGTACATCCATTACTGACATGTTAATCATGCCAAGTAGTTACAACACCTATGCAGTGAAGATAAATACATAAGTAAATGAAAGAAAGAAAAAAAAAAAGGGGGGGGGTGGAGCTTAGTCATCACAATCAGGCAAAGATATCAAAGAATCAATGTGATTTAAGAGAGGTCTCCCAAGTTTTTTCAAATGTCTCCAGGGAGCCATTAAGGGAAAATCTAAGCTTTTCAAGTCTAATAGACAGTAGCAGCTCTTTCATCCACCTGTTATGAGATGGAGGTTGAGGATGCTTCCAGTTATGGAGTATGAGTCACCTTGCCAGCAGGGTGGAAAAGACCAAAACGATCTGAATAATTTGATCTTTAAGTCAACATTTAAAAGGGAAATGGGCCAATAGCTACCACGAAGAAGAGGATTTTTTATTACTCTTGAGCAGAAGAGAAATTGAGGCCTCCGACAGAGTAGGGGGCAAACGACCCTCAGCAAAAGTCTCGTACGTTCTCTGTAGAGCAGGCGCAATGTTGGCAGAGAACAACTTTATAAAAACTCAGCAGTGAACCCGTCAGGGCCTATTTTGACGTGCCATAATTGCCTCCTGTACTTCCCTGATAGAGGGCAGCGCGGTGGCGGAGTGGTTCGCACTGCGGCAGCACAGCAACTCACCCTTGGCCGGGGGATCCTGGGTTCAATCCCAGCCCCCGACCAACAGTGATCTGTGTGGAGTTTGCATGTTCTCCCCGTGTCTGCGTGGGTTTACTCCGGGATTTCTCCGGTTTCCTCCCACATGCCAAAAACATGCAGGTTAGGTTAATTGGCATCAAACTGGGGATTCTAAATTGTCCGTAGGTATGACTGTGAGAGTGAATGGTTGTCTGTCTCTCTGTGTTGGCCCTGCGATGGACTGGCGATCTGTCCAGGGTGTACCCTGCCTCTCGCCCAAAGATGCTGGGATAGGCTCCAGCCCCGTCGCGACCCGACAGTTCCCCACACAAATCCTCATTTATCTTAGGGAAAGCAATCTTATCGAAAGGGTTATCCCCCACCCAAACATCTGAGGGACATTGTGAGTTGTAGAAGTTGGAGTAAAAAGCAGAAAATAGTTTATTAATCTCTGTAGGATCCGAGGTAATGTCACCCGTTGCAGATTTGCTCTTGGGGATCAATCTAGACAATGTAGCTGTGCGTGCTTGATGCGCTAATAGCCTTACTGCTTTATCCCCAGTCTCAAAAAAAAAAATGTTGTTTAGTTAGGAATAGCTGCTTTTGTATTTTACTTGTGGATAATAAATTAAATTTGGACTACAGCTGAAAATGTTCTTTATAAAGGGCAGGGGTAGGGGCTGAAGCATACAAATGATCAATTTTAATATCTTCTCAGTGATTGCCTCCAACTCTGCACTTTCTCTGTTCTTTAGCGTTGATACATATATTATTTGCCTGCGCATAAAAGCCTTAAAGGCTTCCCACAGGGTGCACCTCGAAATCTCTGGAGAATTGTTATTATCAAAGAGCAAAGAAATTTGTGTATAAAGAAATTCTTTAAAAGAGGCTTGGGCTAACAAAGCACAATTAAGTCCTCACTGTCTGGAAGGTGAGACACAACTAGGAAAACATACTGTATATCAACCAATACGGGAGCATGGTCTGAGATGACAATACTATGGTACTTGCATGAGTGAACACATGCTGAAAAATAATTATCCAAAAGAAAAAATTCTATCCGAGAATATGTATGGTGGACGTGTGAAAAGAAAGAAAAAGCTTTTTCCGAATGAGATGAAGCTCTCCACGGGTCAAATAAACCTAAACTGTTTTTATGTGTCAAGGACTTTGGCTGACTTAGACAGCACCTGAGGGTTAGATGACGGCCTGTCTAAGGAAGGGTTCTGAATTAGATTGAAATCACCACCAGTAATTAAGTAGTGGTCGTCAACTTTGGGAAGGGAGGAAAAAACTTGGAATGAATTTATCATCATCCCATGTAGGTACATAAACACCGACCATTACCACAGGTATACTACATAATCTGCTAGAGATAATTACGAATTGACTATTCTTGTCTTCAGTGCAGTTTGACAGATCAAATGCAACACTCTTATGAATGAAGATGGCCACCCCTCTTGTTCTCACTGGAAATTTAGAGTGAAATACATTCCCTGTCCAAGGCCGCTTGATTGGGTTAAACTTTGAAGAGCAGAGGTGAGTTTCTTGTAAAAAAGATATCACTCCCAAGTTATTTTAAGTGAGCCATCACCTTATTACATTTAATAGGCTGGTTGATGCCCTTCAAGTTCCAGGAGATAAAGCGAAGATTCTTACCCTGAGTTGTCATATAAAAAGACAAAAAGTACAACCCTTCCAATTCAGACATGAGTTCTGAGCCAAAGGAAGAGGAGAAAAAAGAAAGCAAATTAACAAATAAGCAAACCAAACATACAAAAAATTAATGTCAAAATAATCCCTCCACATCTCACCCACCTTGCATTCCCTTATATGACCCAAACACATCCGCATCCTCAATCCCAACAGGATAACACATTCTGCTTCCATAGCTTTCTCTCGTTCAAGAGGTCCACAGGTTCAACAATATAAAAACATACACCACTCAAATTGCCATCTGATTACAGAAAAAATATATCGGTCTTTATATTTAACTAAAATATATTAACCATTAATAAATTTGGCTCAATATTTATCACAAATAAGGAAGCCATCCCACTTTGCAAGCTCTGCCTCAGGGCAGTATATGGCACAGGGAAATGAAAACAGAAACAGAGGTAATTAAGTTAGCAGGAAAAAATAAAGTACCTAATAGCACAGCGCTTATAGTAAAGTACATCAGTGTACCCTGGAATCACATCAGTTAAACCAGTTTCATTAATACCAACTTACTTGTTTCTTTAAAGTCCGAACATAAGAAAAAAAACAGCAATAAAATATCAGTACTATCATCATCATCATAGCAGTCTGTCAGGGGTGACAATGACTGTTTGATTTAGGTCTGATCAGATTCCTCCACGCAGCTCTGTCCTTCGCCTTCCGCTGTCAGGAGCTCCTGACCTTGTTAACCTGGGCGACGTCCAAGCCAGTATGAGTTGCTTTCTGACTGACCATTTCATGAAACTGCTTGCAAAGTATTTGAGTACCGCTAGCTTTTGCTGGACTAGCGGCACATTCTTGGCAGATAGAGGTATTATCAGTGGCAAGGACAGGCCAAGACAAACTGACTCCAGTATCTGTTGCAGTGACTGACCAGATGATAGGTTTGTTTATCTCTGCTCTTTGTGTAGTGCATGTCACGATGCACCGACTAGCAAAAGTCCACCACAGACTTTGCAACAGATGTGCTTATTTGCCAGGATGCCCAGGCTCACCCTGTGTTAACTGGGAGTGGTCCACCACAGACCTGTGACAGATATTGTTTTTAGTTCTGCCAGGATGCCCAGTTTCACCTTCCACGCCCTCAGAAGGGCAGGGTTGCCAGTTGAGTCATCAACGGCCCGACCCATGAGACAGGTAGTACTGGTTTTCATGGTTATCCGGTAGCAAGCAAACCAATGCCTGACCTGACATACAGTTCGAGATAAGCAAAGTCAACAAAAAAGTAAAGCAAAACGCTAGAGGTTTATGCACATTGCTCCTGAAGCGGTATGAATAAACACAGATTGTACGCCTACCGGTTTCTATGGTTAACATGGTGATCAATGAAGAAATCTGCTGAGCAGCTTGCAGACGGGAGCACCATGTAGCGGCTGTGGTGCAGGTGTAATGTGGCGACTACTGATCAGAGGGTCAGTGGTTTGATTCCCACTCTGTCTGCAGTCTGCATGTTGAAGTGTCTTTGAGCAAGATGCTGAACCCCATTTGCTCCTGGTGGGTCAGGCCAGCGCCGGTGCATGGCAGCTCTGCCACCATCAGTGTGTGAATGGGTGAATAGCAGAACTTGTAAAGTGCTTTGGTCATCCAAAGATGAGAGAAAGCACTGTATAAGTGAGCACCATTTACCATTTAGTCCTTGCCCATCACTCGCTCGTTGTAAAAAGCATATGCATCCTCTGGTGTCTCAAAAATGAAAGTTTCATCCTTAAATGAAATTTGCAGGCCAGCAGGAAACAGAAACCTAAACTTGATTCCCTTCTGGTAGAGGGCTTGTTTGATTTTGTTGAAAGCGGCCCGTTTCTTTGCATTGGCTGCGCTGATTTCTGGGTGCACTCACAGTACTGCTCTGTGGTACTTCAGCTCGTGTTGTCTGGCCCAATAAAGCACATTCTCCCTCTCTTGAAAACGATGAAAGCATTTCACAAAAGCCCTGAGCTTTCCTCCCAGTCCAGGTTTGGGGGCTAGGGAACGGTGTGCTCTCTGGAGCTCCGGGGACTTGGGGAAGACGACAGGGCCAAGGTTTTCCATCAGCAAACCACAGATGAACTCATTTGGGTTCTGGCCTTTTTCACTGGCCTCTGCAATCTTAATTATCTGTAGATTAACTCTGCGGGACCCGTTTTCAAGATTGTCGATGCAGTCCTGAAGGGTCTTGTTTTGGGCTTGCAGCAGCTTCACTGTTTTTTCGGTGCTTGTGAGGTGCTTAAAATTTTTTGCAGCAGTGAGGCGGCTGTTAAAATTGTTAACGGTCTTTCAGAGTGTATCCGCTGACGTCTGTAATGGTTTAATCAACTCCTGATTCAATGAAAACATATCGTTCCAAATTGAGGCACGTTGCTTCAGTTCCGAAACCAGCTGGCTCATTGACAAAGTGTCCGGGGGAATCTTTGACTTGTCCAGGTGAGTTATTACCTCCCCCCCGCCTGCACAACAACCACTGCTGCCTCTACCGTCATCGAGACCTGCTGTCCACCCCCCCTCCACCAACACCCCCCACTCCCAGCACACAGCCCCCCAACCTGACTGTCACTAAGACCCAGATGAGGGCGGAGCTGAGGAAGACCAAGACGAGGAAGGCCTCGGGTCTGGACTGCATCATCGCGAAGCTCCTCAAGTCCTGCGCAGACCAGCTGTGTGGGATTTCAGAGCACATCTTCAACCTGAGCCTGAAGCTGGGGAGGGTACCACAGTTGTGGAAAACATCTTGTGTGGTACCCGTACCAAAGACTTCCCACCCCAGAGACCTGAACAGCTACAGACCAGTGGCCCTGACATCTCACCTGATGAAGACCCTGGAGAGACTGCTCCTTGCTCACCTCTGCCCCCTGGTGGGACCAGCGATGGATCCACTCCAGTTCGCCTACCAGCATGACATCGGGGTGGAGGATGCAGTGATCTTCCTCCTTCACCGTTCCCTGTTCCACCTGGAGAAGCCTGGGAACGCGGTGAGGATCATGTTCTTTGACTTCTCCAGTGCTTTCAGCACCATCCAACCGATGATCCTGAGGGACAAGCTGCTGTGCACAGGGGTGGACCAGCACCTGTCATTGTGGATCCTGGACTACCTCACAAACCAGCTACAGTTTGTGAGAACCTGGATTGTGTGTCTGTCATCGGCAGCACGGGGGCCCCCAGGGAACAGTTTTGGCTCCCTTCCTGTTCACCCTTTATACTGTGGACTTCTCACACAACACAACACACTGCCATCTACAGAAGTTCTCTGATGACTCTGTGATCGTCGGCCTCATTTCCAACGGAAATGAAGCTGAGTACAGAGGACTTATCCAGGACTTCATGGACTGGTGCCATCGGAACTGCCTCCAGATCAGCGTGAGAAAAACTAAGGAGCTGGTGGTGGACTGCCGCAGGCAAGGACAACCCCTCACAGCACCAGTAAACATCCAGGGAACAGACATTGAGATGGTGACATCCTACAAGTACCTGGGTGTTCATTTGAACAATAAACTAGACTGGGCACACAATACTGACGCACTCTACAAGAAGGGACAGCGCAGGCTGTTCCTACTGAGGAGGCTCAGGTCTTTTGGTGTACAAGGGGTGCTCCTGAAGACCTTCTACGATTCGGTGGTGGCATCAGCCATCACTTTTGGGGTGGTCTGCTGGGGCAGTGGCATCACAGCAGCCAATAGGAAGAGACTGAACAAACTGATCAAGAAAGCTAGCTCTGTCCTGGGGCAGCGCCTTGACCCAGTGGAGGAGATAGGAGAGAGAGAAGGATGGTGACTAAGCTGTCATCTCTGCTAGAGTCCGAGTCTCACCCTATGCAGGACACACTGAACGCACTGAGGAGCTCATTTAGCAGTAGGCTACATCATCCTAGGTGCGCGAAGGAGAGGTTTTGCAGTTCCTTCCTACCTATGGCTGTCAGACTTTATAACCTAAGCAGGGCTGCTCGCAGAGATAGCAAAAAAAATGTGATGACCCAATAGTATTGAATGCAAAAGATGCAACAGACTTACACAAATGGTCCCCTCCAGTATACAACTAAGACAATATCAATCGCTGTGGAGGGTGACGATATGTATGGGTACATATTCATACTATGTGGGGTAACTAAATAGACGGTTATGCTGTTTATTCTATCTAGCTACAATGCTCCGCACTGTGTATGTATGTGCACATACTGTATGTATATTCACTGCTCTTACTTTATCTTCTAAATTATTGCTCTGAGTGTTGCTATCCCTGTGCTGTTGCAATCCTGGAATTTCCCCATTGTGGGACTAATAAAGGCTTATCTTATCTTATTAGCCTCTGAGCTCATCTCTGCTAGCTTAGTGAGTTTGCTAACTGCAGTAGCTGCCCCACCACATGTGACCGGGTGGCTCTGTGTGCCACTCGATTTACCCTTTGAGCCACTCATTTCATGCCGAGTAATGGTCAAAACTGTAATCAGATGTCTAGTACACTTTCCCAAATCAATTGTGGTGTTTACAGGGATATATTAACAATTCCACCGGGAGACCTCTCTTACGTGACCTCCTCTTACATCGTTACCACCGGAAGTGATCATTATGTCATTTCTTAAAAAACCTGAAACAGACCTCTGCGGCTAGTCTGGCACATCCTCTGAATCTTGGAGCTCACCTAACTTGGCAAGCAGCCAGACCAGAGAGTCTCTGTAAATTCTGAATTTTTTTTGTGCGTTTAAAGTACTTTAATAAGCTCATGCTTCTCTCGGACAGTGATGCCAGTGAAACACTCTGCCTGCCCACTGGAACGGTCACGTGGGCGGGGTGCTTCTGAACTCAACGCGGATGACGGTCATGCGCGTTGTTCATGTGTGTGCTTGCAGACCTAATTCCTTCATATTTTTTTCTTAAATTCATATTTCCTTGGTGTGGCCTGGGCCACTCAAGAGTTGGTTCTGGGCCGCTAATTTAATAGGCCTGCTGTATATTGTCTATAAACTCCTTGTAATAACTTTTAATACTGTATTTAAATTGTTTTACCCATGAAGGACCTGATGGGGTGGGGTGGGGAAAGGAGGGGTGGGGAGGGGGAAAGAAGAGGGAGAGGAAAAAAAAGAAGACTAACAACTGAAACAAACAGAAGACAGACTGTTTCTTCCACTGAAGAGGTCTCAATACGAGTCTGGTATCTGCACTTGTTAGAGACATATAGTATGTATGTGTATACGTGTGCGTGTGTATGAGAGCACCGTGCAGAATAAGTGTGTGGATGTGAGTAGTTTGTTAGGGAACAAAGAGGGTGGCCGGTCACGGCAACCCCAAGCAAGCAGGACAACGCCACCAACCCCCACCGGGCACAGGTGTCCCGAGGCCAACAAGCCCCGGGACAGTCAGGCATCCGCAATAGGAGGGATAGCCGAGGGTGGCTGGGCCGCCAAGCAGCCGGTGCGCGGGCCCACACCCCTGGACTAGCCAACCCCCGCCCCCCCAGCGGGACCAATGCCAGCCCCCGGGCTGGAGACCAGCCCGCGCCCCTGGTGCGAGCCCCCCCCAGGCACCCCTGACAGTGGGCCCGCCGCCACCGCCGCACACCTCGGGGACCCTCACACCCAAAGAAGATGGCAGCAAGGCGCAAGGGCCCCACGGGGGGCCACACCCCACTCAGGGGAACCCACACAGTCAAGAAGCGCTACCCCCTTACTCCAGCACCTCCCGACCAGCACACACACCCATTCGCATGCATTCACACTCTCGTCCTCTCATACGCACCCACATGCACTCACTCACTCTCGCTCACCCTCTCCCCCACACAATCCCACCCTCACACTCCTGGACCCTCTCAATCTCGCTCCCACTCGCAGTGACCCGCACTCACTTACCTTCACCCATGCACACACACTCACTCACGCACTGACCTACTCACATCCACTCGTGCTCTCCCCTACACACTCACCAACACTCATTCACCCTTAATACGCGACCGTGGTGCAGATGCAACAAGCATGAACGCACCCCAGTGGCCAGGGAGACCACCGGTGCAGGCCAGCAGCCACACCCCCGCCAACCCACTCCAGGGCGGCCGCAGCCACAGAAGCAGACCACCACTCCCAACGGCCACCCGAGCGACCGATCAGCGGACCACTGCAGGCGCTCCGAGATGCCACCCAACATGCCACACAAAACCAGCCCACCATCACCACTCATCACTCCCTCACTCTCGCTTACTCTCTTGTTTAATCACTCTCTCACTCCCTTGCTCACACCTATTCATTCGGCAGCACCCAGGGATTTTGATAACATGACGGGCCCCAGGCCTCCCGCCGAGCCCCCAGTCCCCCAGCAGAAGGAGGGCAACAGGGGTGGGGGAAACCCCCACCCCTCTCCCATGCACGGATCAGAGACGGATGGTGGGGTAAACTGAGGCTTATTAACATTTAAAGCAATACACTATAAAATAGCTGTTTTGAGGAGAGCTCCTTTCTGTTGTGTAAAGAAGTATTACAATAATTAAATGCTGCAGTAGTTTTGTCAGAAGAATGTCACGGACATTTCATTAACATCTCTTGAACCTGTGTCCACATTAGGGCTGTAACTAACGATTATTTTGGTAGTCGACTAATTTAACGACTATTTTTTCAATTAGTTGACAAATCACGATTATTTCTGTCATGTCCGCCATCTCTGCTTTCTGTTGGCACGGCTTCTGTTCAGGGCTCCAGGTCATGCTTTACCTCGCCTGTTTAAGCCTGCACACCTGTGAATATCACTTTGGTGTCAGTCTATGCCTTAATATAATGTAACCTATTATAAAAAGTTCCCATAGCTAAATAAAATGATGACCCATGAAACGTGAGTTGGAAACTTGAACTTGAAAGGTTAATCAGAAGTGTTTTTAGCAACACAATTAAATAACAGACATTAAAGTTCGGTCTTTTAACCCCCAAAATAAAGTGCAAAAACTCAAATGGCAGCCTCTGCTACTCCATAAAGGGCTGTGGTAACTCGGCATGTTCAAAACAATCTAGCGTAATATTCAACTCCATTAAAGTAAAGAAAGAAAATGGCAAGCTAATCCATCCTGTTTGAAACCTTGCTGGGTCTAGTAGTTTGAAAGTTTGATTCAGCTTCAGATGAAAATTAAAAAAAACTTCTTCCAGTCGAAGAGTTTACAAACACTTTAAAATATCAATGCAGGAATATGAGCCTTCACCGCGCGTAAAGGGCTGTGGTAACGCTGCATGTTCAAAACAGTCGTTGGTAGGGCTACCGGTTTGGGTGCCATGGCGACAGGTGCATAAAGTTTTAGCTCCTTGTTCCCATAGGAAAAAATATGTCATAAATATAAACCTACGTCGACAAATTGACTACTATACTCAAGAGACGAAAACACTATGCCTAAAGGAAAACAAACTAAACCTTCGCACTCCAAGATAAAGGCTATATTTGATGAAGAAAACAACCCTGATGAGAGCAACTCGGAGATGGAGGAGCATGAGGCTAGCAACTCAGGTAATCTGTTAACCGTTCTTAATGAGCTATGTGATTTCCGCTGTGAAAACAGCACTGAACTACGGGCGATTTAAAAACGAAATTGTAAAAATAAGCAAGAGAATGGACCACACTGAAAAAAGGACTACAGATGCAGAAGAAAGGGTGATGGTACTGGAGGAAGCCATCCTAGAGTTACTCAAGCTAAACTCGAAGCTAGAAGCTAGGCTAACCGATAAAGAAGGAAGGTCGAGACGGGAAAATATAAGAAATACCAAATACTTATTTTCCACCATAATTTGCAAATAAATTCTTTAAAAATCCTTCAATGTGATTTTCTGGATTTTTTTTTTCCTCATTTTGTCTCTCATAGTTAAGATATACAGTTGGGAAAAAAGTATTTAGTCAGCCACCAATTGTGCAAGTTCTCCCACTTAAAAGATGAGAGAGGTCTCCCAATTTTTTTTTTTTTTTATTTAAGTTTTTGTAAAGGGTATACAGGTCGTTACAGCAATGCATTGTTTACATTTTCATCACATGTTCCCTTATTTTCTGATATCTGACAACATTGGAAGAATAATTCTTACAACACCCCCCTTTTTTTTTTAAAGTGAAAGAAAAAGTGAAATTAAAGAGAAAAAACAAACAAACCAGCAAAAAACAAACAAAAAGAAAAAGTAAGTAAATAAAGGTAAAAGATCATCTGAGTAGCGTTGGAACAAAGAGCGGAACCATTATTGAAATGGTATTTGTCAAAGATTAGATCTAATGGAAGACACATGTGCGATCCAGGGTTGCCAAAAGTTCATGAACCCATCCATGTCCTGTCTCAGTGCGAATGTCAACTTTTCCATCGAGTAAATGTCTTGGATCACGTTAATCCAATCTTCAGGTGTAGGACAGTCCTTCAACATCCATTTTTTAGTTAGAGCTTTTTTGCTTGCCAATATTAAAACATTGAATAAGTATTTTTCTCCTCGTCTTTCCAGTGAGTCCGGTAGTAAACCCAAATACAAAGTTACAAAAGAAAAGGGAACTGTTATTTTGAATATTTTCCCCAATATTGTCTGTACATTGGTCCAATATTGGTGGATAACTGGGCATGACCAAAACACATGAAAATGATTTGCAGTCTTTTCACCACACAAGCGCCAACAGTTCAATCCCTTATGGGTAAATTTGTTTTGTGCATGTGTTCTGAAAAATCTTACCAAGTTTTTCCATCCAAATTCTCTCCACTGCAGGGATGAGGTACTTTTCCATTGCTGTTTATTTAGCTTTTCCCTTATTTCCAGTTGTAAAGTGAAATTCCCCTCTTTTTCCCATCTCTCTATTATATAAGATGTGTTGTCTCCTTTTAAGTCTTGAAGACCTTGGTATATTTTAGAAATGTATCTGATCCCTGGGATCCCTTTATATGCCATTAAGAAGACCTTCAGAACACCTGACTGGGCCCTTTCCAAATCCTCCTTTTTAAGTATATTGTTTATGTGGTGTCTAAGCTGGAAGAACCTGTAAAGGTCTTGATTTATTAGGCCTTGTTTTTTCAAATCTTCAAAACTTCTTAAGATTTGCCCTTTAAAAAAATCGTAATATTTTATCAGCCCTTTCTCCTTCCACTTTTTAAATCTGGTGTCTGTTTTATTAGGAGTAAAGTCTTGATCATAGGCAATCCATTGCAGAAGTCGATAGGGCTCTTTAGTTTGATTCTCTCTGACTATCTTAAGCCAAATTTTTAGCGGGGTCTCTATCCACGGGTTAGTGTTATTCAAAAGCTTAGGTAAGGCATTGTTCCCTATTATCGCCTGTAGGGGGATGTCACTTGTTATTTGGCATTCGATCTCCTTCCATTGTGCAGTGTAGACTGGGTTACATATCTGTACTAAAGTTTTAATTTGTGCGGCTTTAAAGTAGTCCCTGATATTTGGCAGCGCGAGCCCACCTTTGTCTTTGTTTAGCTGTAGGGTTCGATATCTGATTCTAGGTCTCTTGCCCTGCCATATGAATCTTGAGATCCTTCTGTCCAGCTCCTGCCATGTTTTTTTGGGAGGTTCTACCGGTATTGTTTGGAAAAGGTATAGAAGACGTGGAAGTATATTCATTTTGACTGCTTCAATTCTTTGTGCAGTACCCAAGAATGGTATCATATTCCATCTTGCTAGGTCAGATTTTATTTTTGTCACCAGTGGATCATAGTTTAGTGTTATAATTTTGTTGAGTTGTTTCGGGATATTGACCCCCAGATATTTCATAGATTCCGACTCCCAGTTAGTTTTGAGTTTGCTTAGTGAATAATGATTTGGGTCATAGTTGAATGTTAAAACTTGGGTTTTATGCATGTTTAATTTGTACCCCGATAAATCTCCATACTCTGAAAAAACTGAGGTTAGTTCTGGTAAAGAAGTGTCCGGCTGCCCTAGGTCCAGTACTCGTCGGTCCGAGTCCAGTACTCGTTGGCACAGCGCCAAGCAGTCTGCTGAACTTTGCTTCTCGCAGCCCTGAGAATCTGGAGATTCTTCTCGTTTGGGTATTTCTTGTACTCAGCAAGTGCTGAGCGCTTGGCTTCAATGACAGGGGTCATCTCGGTCAACTTGGCATCAAACCAGTCCTGTGACTTTGAGGTCTTCCTCCCAAAGGTAGCCAAGGCTGTGCGGTGGATGGTGTTTCGCAGCTCTTCCCACTTCTGCTTTGCAGATTCTCCGTCTTGTGGTACACCAAGTTCCTTCTCAAAGGTGGAGGCAAACTGCTCAACAAGTTCTGGTTGGGCCATCTTGCTGGTGTCAATCCGTGCCTTTCCAGGCTGTCTAGCACGATGGAATTTCTTCAGCTGCAGCTTGACCTTGCAACACACCAATAAATGGTCTGTGTCGCAATCTGCACTCTGGAACAAACGGGTGATTAGCACGTTCTTCAGTGAGGTGCGCCTGGTCAGGATCAAGTCCAGCTGGTGCCAGTGCTTTGAGCGCGGATGTCGCCAGGAAACCCTGTGTTGGGGCTTGGTCTTGAAGAACGAGTTTGTGATGCACAGATCGTGATATGTGCAGAACTCGAGCAGCCGCTGTCCGTTGTCATTCATTCTGCCCACGCCAAAAGGTCCAAGACAGGAGGGCCAGGAGTCGTGGTCAGCACCCACTCTGGCATTGAAGTCTCCAAGGAGAATGAGTTGTTCAGAGTTGGGGATGATCCTGACAGTTGTTGCGAGATTCTCGTAGAACTCGTCTTTTGCCTCTGGTGTGGCTGTCAGTATTGGGGCATACACACTGACGAGGGTGACTGGGCCTTGAGTGGTGTTGATGTGGAGGGTGAGGAGTCGTGCAGAGCCATTGCTGCCCGGTTCCACCATCTTCAGCAAGGTGTTCTTCACTGCGAAGCCCACTCCGTGTTCCCTGTGTTCGTCACTGCCCTTTCCCTGCCAGTAGAACGTGTAGTCCTTCTCTCTGTGTGCCTGCATCAGCCAACCGTGTTTCCTGGAGAGTGGCGATATCCTCTCCCAGTCTCTTCAGCTCATTATTGATGATGGCAGTCTTCCTGGTGTCGTTGATGTCCTTGAGGTTAGCAGCGAGTCCTGTCATCATAGTGCGGACGTTCCAAGTTCCCAGTTTTAGAGTTGGTCT
Source organism: Pholidichthys leucotaenia (assembly GCA_020510985.1). Lineage (NCBI taxonomy): Eukaryota > Metazoa > Chordata > Actinopteri > Cichliformes > Pholidichthyidae > Pholidichthys > Pholidichthys leucotaenia. The sequence goes on from CM035840.1 coordinate 421,963,628, forward strand.
CTTTTGTTTTTTTGTCTTGCCTGGTGCGAAGGTTCTCAGCCTGCTGTTCGGACTTCTTCTCATCCCCATGCACGCAATGAGGAAAGCAAGCTGTGGCGGGACAACACCTTATTGGCTGGGGGCTGCCCAGCTTGAGGCGGGCGGTAGCTGTCCAGTGAGATCCGATGATCCCTCCCACCGTCGGGAACAACCCCTGGCGCCGCGCTCTATGCCAATTGAGCGGTGGCTTATAACCGGTAACTGTCATTCCCCGTGTTTTGTCTACGCCAAAACAAAGGCGAAGCTGGCGTGTCCTCTCCAGTGATCCGGTGTTCTACCTTTCAACGTTGGGCGTTGTTAGGATTCAAGCCTGGGCAGGAAGATATGGAGGACAAGATGTTGCCCATGCAGCATGTCCCCCCTCTCCACGTCACTGATGAATCCAAAGGAACAGCAGGGCTGCTACAGTTTGGCACCAGCGCCGTCGCAGGAGCTGCCAGAACGATGTTGAGCACAACAGAGAGCTGCCTTAGGGGCTCCGACTCCGGATTTTTCCTCAGGGTTGACTCCCGAAGCCTTTCCCGTGACCGGGTGTGCCGCAAGGCAGCGGAGGTTTGAAATCAGGGTTTACCTTCCCCTAGATGGGCTACCTTCCCAGGTTGACGAGCCACCATCTACCCGAAGCATCTGGTTTTAAGGCACCAGAGATCCGCCCTCGCCCCTTCTATTAGTAAAAGCAGTTCCGCCAGGCTTAGAGACTAAACCACACGGGCAGGCTAGGAGTTGGACTTAGTTGTCAGAGGCTTTTTGAGACGCACGCCATAAGGAGCATTTTATGAGCACTGGGAGCTTAACCCCAGTGCCGCTCCTGGCTATGACAACCTTGGAACCGTCACTGTATATGACATCATAAAGACATGAAGGCAGGCTTGATGTATATGACACCATAAAGACGCATTTGTGTATGTGCCATGGGCTTGATGTATATGACATCATAAAGACACATTTGTCTATGTGCTGTCATATAGGCATAGCGAGTCGTCCTATGATGCCTGAGTTCATAGGACGTCCTGTGATGTTCAGGCAGAGCTCATAGGCCATCCTATGATGTCCCATGAATGTGACAGACACACACACAGATTTCTTGCTTTTATAGGGTGATGGAAAGATGTGGGTCTCGTAAAATATTTTGATTTTTTTAGTGGGACGACTCCTAAAAAAAAAAAAAGGTTTGAAGACCTGAAAAAGCAAGGCTTGACAAATCAAGCAGATAGAGGTATTATCAGTGGCAAGGACAGGCCAAGACAAACTGTAGATCCTTAGAAATTAGGCATCATATCGAAAGTATATTTATAAAGAAAGCGCTCGAAGGAGCTTTGTCAGGTGTTTTGAAGGTCTTCCTATTGGCATACAAATCAGCTCCAAGAATTAGATATATTTCTAAAATATGTCAGGGATTACAAAAATTGAAAGGGGAAAATACACTGTATATATAAAGGAAAAATGGGAAAATGAAGTAAATTTTAATGTGGATTTGGAAACCTGGGAAAATATAATTAAACACCAATGTAAAAGTACTTCCTCTCTGTCTTGGAGTTTGGATGGAAGAACTTGGTGAGATTTTTCAGAACTCCTGTGCAATGCAAGTTTCTCCACAGGGAACAAACTTGCTGGAGATCCTGTGGCGAAGAAACTGCAAACCACTTCCATGTTTTCTGGTCTTGCCCTTTAATCCTGTGGTACTGGGCTGATGTACCCAAGATACTAGAAAAAAAACATTCTAGGTACTAATTCCTTTATGTTTTGAAATCTTGTATCTGGGTTTAATTCCTCCAACACTGGTGGATCAGAAGAAGTATTTGATGAATGTTTTGTTGGTAGCCAGTAAGAAGGCCCTTACCAGAAAGTGATTAACGAAGGAATCTCTTTCAGCAGAAGACTGGATTGATGTGATTCACAATATTTATGTGATGGAAAAACTGACTTTTATTTTGAGAGAAGTGGAAAAATTCACAATTCTGTGGAAACCCTGGACTCAGTACATATCTCTGAGATCTGATTTATTTGTTTCTTCTCATTTTTTTTTAAAACTAGTGCATACCCGTGCATGCCCGTAGAAACCAAGTATAAGCAAGTATTTCTGCATGCCCGTAAAAAGCAAGTGTAAGCAAGCATTTCTGCATGCCCGTAGAAAGTTAGTTACCATGGCAACAGTAACCATGGTGATGCCTGCCTTTGATCTTTGACATGGTTACCATGGCTATCATCTTTTAATTTATAAAAAATCTCTTAGAAAAGCTAGAGCGAGTTATTACTCTGCATTAATAGAAGAGAACAAGAATAATCCCAGGTTTCTTTTCAGCACTGTAGCCAGGTTGACAAAGAGTCAGGACTCTGTCAATCCTAGCATTCCCTTAGAGCTTACTAGTCAGGACTTTATGAACTTTTTCAATAATAAAATTTCATCCATCAGAGATAAAATCAATCAGATTCTTCCCACAGTTAACTTAAATACTGTAACTACTACAACTCCTTCAATTGATGTCTGTCTTGATGAGTTTACTCCAATCGACCTTTGTAAGTTAGACAAAATAGTTTCCTCATCCAAACCTTCAACTTGTCTTTTAGACCCCATTCCTACCAGGTTATTTAAAGAAGTCTTCCCACTTATTGGTAGCTTTATTCTTCATATAATCAATTCTTCATTAACTTTAGGCCATGTACCGCAGGCTTTTAAAACGGCTGTAATTAAACCCTTACTCAAAAAGCCAACGCGAGATCCAGGAGCTTTAGCTAACTATAGACCAATCTCTAATCTCCCTTTCATTTCAAAAATCTTAGAGTTGTTGCTACGCAATTATTTGACCACCTGCAGGGAAATGGTTTACTTTTCAATCTGGGTTTAGAATCCATCATAGTACATCATAGTACTGAAACAGCCTTAGCGAAGGTCACTAACGACCTCCTCATTGCATCTGATAATGGACTGGTTTCTGTACTTGTCCTTTTAGACCTTAGTGCAGCCTTTGATACTATCGATCATAATATTCTACTTGATAGATTAGAACACTATGTTGGACTTAATGGAACTTTGTTGCAGTGGTTTAGATCTTGTTTATCTGATAGGTTCCAGTTTGTTCATGTAAATAATGAGTTTTCTTTCAACTCAAAGCTTAGTCATGGAGTTCCACAGGGATCTGTGCTAGGCCGTACTCTTTTTAGTTTATATATGCTTCCGTTAGGCAACATTATTAGAAAGCACTGTATACATTTTCATTGTTATGCAGATGACACACAATTATACCTGTCAGTGAAGCCAGATAATAGTAATCAATTAGCCAAGTTAGATGCCTGTCTTAAGGAAATCAAAGCTTGGATGACTTGTAATTTCCTGCTATTAAATTCAGATAAGACTGAAGTCATTCTTGTTGGTCCAAAAAACCTTAGAAATACCTTTCCAAATCAAACTTTCAGTTTGGATGCGGTTACTGTTTCTCTTAATAGCTCTGTGAGGAACCTTGGAATTATTTTTGATCAAGATCTGTCCTTCAATTCACATATTAAATTTGTTTCTAAGACTGCCTTCTATCATTTGCGTAATATTGCCAAGATTAGGAGCATCTTGTCTCAGAGTGATGCTGAGAAACTGATCCACGCTTTTGTTAGCTCGAGATTAGATTATTGTAATTCTTTATTATCAGGCTGTCCTAAAACATCTTTAAAAAGTCTTCAGCTGATCCAAAATGCTGCAGCAAGAGTTTTAACAGGTACTAGAAAGAGAGATCATATCTCTCTGGTTCTGGCCTCCCTTCATTGGCTTCCCATAGAGTTTAGAATTAAGTTTAAAATCTTTCTTCTTACTTACAAAGCTCTAAACAATCAGGCTTCTTTTTATTTTAAAGATCTGATACTACCATATTATCCTAACAGAGCACTACGCTCCCAAAATGCAGGATTACTTGTAATGTAAACACTGGACTTATTCTACGCAAACACTAAGGAGGCGTACACCTCATCACAACTCACCCCACTCGGGAGATCAGATCACATCTTGGTTCATCTCCGGCCGGTGTACAAACCCCTAGTGCACAGACAACCTCCGGCCATGCGCACAGTGAAGTTATGGTCTGAGGAGGCAATGGACACTCTAAAGGGCTGTTTTGAAACCACCGCCTGGAAGCAGCTCTGCGATCCACATGGTGAGGACATCGATGGCCTCACTCACACCATCACGGGCTACCTCAGCTTCTGTGTGGACAAATCTGTTCCCACCAAGACCATACGGTGTTGCTCAAACAACAAACCCTGGATCAACCCTGAGATAAAAACACTTCTGAGAGAGAAGAAGAGGATCTTCAGGTCGGGGAACAGGGAGATGCTGAAGTCTGTACAGAGGGAGCTGAGGAGAAAGATCAGAAAAAGCAAGGACAGCTTCAGGGAAGAAGATGGAGAACAAGCTGCAACAGAGCGACATCAGTGGGGTCTGGAGAAACCTCAAAACCATCTCTGGGCTCCAGAATACCTCCCCCCAGACCACGGGAGGCAGGGAGTGGGCGAACAATCTGAATCTGTTTTTCAATAGGTTTGACCAACCGCCTTCCCCCCTGACTGCACAACAACCACTGCTGCCTCTAAAGACATCAAGTCCTGCTGCCCACTCCCCACTCCACCAACAACCCCCCACTCCCAACACACAGCCCCCCATCCTGACTCTGACCAAGACCCAGGTGAGGACGGAGCTGAGGAAGATCAAGGCGAGGAAGGCGACGGGACCGGACGGCATCAGCGCAAAGCTCCTCAAGTCCTGTGCAGACCAGCTGTGTGGGATTGTGGCGTACATCTTCAACCTGAGCCTGAAGCTGGGGAGGGTACCACAGCTGTGGAAAGCATCTTGTGTGGTACCTGTACCAAAAACTTCCCACCCCAAAGACCTGAACAGCTACAGACCGGTGGCCTTGACATCCCACTTGATGAAGACCCTGGAGAGACTGCTCCTTGCTCACCTCCGCCCCCTGGTGGAACCAGCGATGGATCCACTCCAGTTCACCTACCAGCATGGCATTGGGGTGGAGGATGCGGTGATCTTCCTCCTTCACCGTTCTCTGTCCCACCTGGAGAAGCCCGGGAATGTGGTGAGGATCATGTTCTTTGACTTCTCCAGTGCTTTCAACACCATCCAACCGATGATCCTGAAGGACAAGCTGCTGCGCACAGGGGTTGACCAGCACCTGTCATTGTGGATCCTGGACTACCTCACGAACCGGCCTCAGTTTGTGAGAACCCGGGACTGTGTGTCCGACACGATACATCGGTAGCACGGGGGCCCCCCAGGGAACGGTGTTGGCTCCCTTCCTGTTCACTCTTTATACTGCGGACTTCTCAAACAACATAACACACTGCCACCTACAGAAGTTCTCTGATGACTCTGCGATCGTTGGCCTCATCTCCAATGGAAATGAAGCTGAGTACAGAGGGCTTATCCAGGACTTCGTGGACTGGTGCCATCGGAACTGCCTCCAGATCAACGCGAGAAAAACTAAGGAGCTGGTGGTGGACTGCCGCAGGCAAGGACAACCCCTCACAGCACCAGTAAATATACAGGGAACAGACATTGAGATGGTGACATCCTACAAGTACCTGGGTGTTCATCTGAACAATAAACTAGACTGGTCACACAATACTGACGCACTCTACAAGAAGGGACAGCACAGGTTGTTCCTACTGAGGAGACTCAGGTCTTTTGGTGTACAAGGGGCGCTGCTGAAGACATTCTATGACACGGTGGTGGCATCAGCCATCACTTTTGGAGTGGTCTGCTGGGGCAGTGGCATTACCGCAGCCGATAGGAAGAGACTGAACAAACTGATCAAGAAAGCTAGCTCTGTCCTGGGGCAGCGCCTTGACCCGGTGGAGGAGATAGGAGAGAGAAGGACGGTGGCTGGAGTCAGAGTTCCACCCTATGCAGGACATACTGAATGCACTGAGGAGCTCATTTAGCAGCAGACTACATCATCCCAGGTGCACAACCGAGAGGTTTCGCAGGTCCTTCCTACCAACGGCTGTCAGACTGTACAACCTAAGCAGGGCTGCTCGCAGAGATAGCAAAAAAGACGTAACAACCTAATAGTTTTTGAATGCAAAAGATGCAATAGACTTACACAGTGGTCCCCTCCGGCATACAACTAGGAAAATACCGGTCACTATGGAGGGTGAGAATATGTATGGGCACATAATCATACCATGTAGGATAACTAAGTAGATGGTTGTGCTGTTTCATCCCATCTAGCAACAATGCTCTGCACTGTGTGTGTTTATATATTTACATATTTATTCCATCTAGCTACAATGCTCCGCACTGGGTGTGTTTATATTTATATATCTATATATTTATTCCATCTAGCTACAATGCTCCGCACTGTGTGTTTATATATTTACATATTTATTCCACCTAGCTGCAATGCTCCATACTGTGGGTGTTTATATTTCTACATATTTATTCCATCTAGCTACAGTGCTCCGCACTGTGTTTATATACTCATATATTTATTCCATCCAGCTACAATGCTCTGCTCTGTGTGTGTGTATATATATATATATATATATTTATAGTAATATGTACATATGTATATTAGCTGCTCTTGCTTTTTTTTCTTTTTTTTCTTGCCTTCTGATTGTTGCTGTGAGTGTTGCTATCCCTGTGCTGTTGCAATCCTGGAATTTCCCTGTTGTGGGACTAATAAAGGCTTATCTTATCTTATCTTATCTTATCTTAATACCTAGAATCTCCAAAAGTACAATGGGAGGCAGAGCCTTCAGTTATCACGCTCCTCTCCTGTGGAACCAGCTGCCAATCTGGATTCGGGAGTCAGACTCGATCTCTGTTTTTAAGAATAGGGATAAAACCTACCTTTTTGATATAGCCTACAATTAGAGAGGGATCATGTGTTTCTGAACCCTCCCTTAGTTATGCTGCTAATAGGTTTAGTCAGCCGGGGGACCTCCAGTAATGCACTGGGCCTCACTCCTTTCCTCACTCTCAATGAAATATTTTTTTTTGCTGGTCATTAACATTTGTTTGTTCTCTCCCATAGATTGAGTCCCCATCGTGCTGTTTGCTCTCTACATGTCTGTTCTTTTCATCTTCTCTATCCCCTCACCCCCCAGCCAGTCGCAGCAGATGACTGCCCCTCCCTGAGCCTGGTTCTGCTGGAGGTTTCTTCCTGTTAAAAGGGAGTTTTTCCTCTCCACCGTCGCCAAGTGCTTGCTCACAGGGGATCGCCTGATTGCTGGGGTCTTTCTGCAACTGTGGGGGTTCCCCTACAGTTGATAGTGCTATGAGATGACTGTTGTTGTGAAATGGCGCTATATAAATAAAGTTGAATTGAATTATAGTAACCATGGTGAAATTGCCTTTGATTGTTGACGTCACCACTGGTTCAGTGATGCCTGCCTTTGACCTTTGATGATGTATCTGCCTGGCAACAGTAACCATGGTGATGCCTGCCTTAGATCTATGACATCACAGTAACCATGCCTGCCTACTCCCTGAGCTAACTCCATAGCGCCCCATGGATGTTCATTGAAGATTTCCCCTCCTAAACTTCCACGTATCTGGGGAGGCTGAAATTTGGGGATGCACACCCTCGTAACCTCAGCATATCACGTATAAAATCTGAGGCCAGTCCGATGAACGGTTTGTGAGATACGCCTGGAACACACACACACAGACGGAGATTTCTTAAATTATAATATGATTATTATTATTATTATTATTATTATTAGCACACCCCACAGTTAGGAAGCTACTCCATGTTCTGTATGCTGGTTCCTTTGTTGTTGTTGTTTTCTTTTTTCTTTCTTTCTTTTTACTTCCCTTTTCTATCATGGACAAAAAAGTGCTTTCACCTCAACTGCTGTAACACTTGTATTCTTTGAATAAAAACTTGAATTAAAAAAGTAAAAAACAATCATTGGTAGAGTATCCACCCCACAACCGGGAGGTCGTGGGTTCAAATCCTGGCTGGGTCATACCAAAGACCATATAAAAACGGTACTTTCCGCCTTCTAGCTTGGTGCTCAGCATAATAGAATGAGGAAAGGAAAGTTAACGCATAGAGCTAACAGTAGGACAGACCTCCACCCCCCCCACTGTAGCTTTCACTGCTTATAGTAGCTGTATGTCCTAGGGTCTCTGAAATGGAGGTAGGCACTGCCCATATGCTACAAGTTGTGGCATGGGATCAACTTAAAGGGCTGATGACACGATATTGACATTTTTTAAGATGTTGTGTAAACCCAAAAGTCATTGTCTGTGATCAATATAATATTTACAACCGCGCCTGCATAAACTAGTTATTGTCAAAAAACAGCAGCCGCTGACTGGACTGTGGTGCCGCCCACCGAATTAAGGGCAGCACCCCCATGACGTAAGCAGGAGAAGAGACTCCGGTGTTGTTGACTGGAATGACAGCAGCTTTATAGCTCACGGTTTCTGTGGTTTCTTGTTTTAATTTTATGGCTGTGCCTTTGCGTTGTCGCAGGCTTAGATAAACAGCAAACCGTGAAAGACCACATCACACGCTTCATCTCCAACTGTTATTAAGTCTCCTTGTGCGCTTTTATGCAGGAGGAGCGGAGGAGGGGAAGGATTAATGGATTTACGCACAGCTTTGACCCACTTTCTGTGATCCCATGCTGACATCTCGCCAGTCCGGTCACGTCGCCTCTCTCATTATCATCAGCTGATTCAAACTCCCGCTGATCATGTTTCCCGGTCCTCGCCCAGGTGCTTTTCATCACACCATCACCAGCAGCAGTGCGTGTACTTTGCGATCGTTTGCTAGTCATGCACTAATGGTCCATCGCATTGTCATCTGTGCTGTTTGTCGGCCAGTATTTTCAGCACTCTCATGACGCGCTAGTAACTCCATGTTCGCTGGGGCGCACCTGTGGCAAACACGTCTCCTCTCATTCGTTCACTGGGTGATGCCGGCCCCCGAACGCCATCAGCAAGTGTGTCTGTGTTTCTTGTATGTCTTCACCTTTCAGGGAACTGTCTGTCTTTCTGTATTAAATGTGCTGTGATGAACCCTGCACGCATATCCTCGTTATTTCATCCTCCCTCTCCCTGCACTGCGTAAGAGTGCACGGAGGGTCATGATGAATGAATTTACGTGCAGAATTCAACACAGCACATGTATTGAACATAAGAACGATGACAACAGTTCCCAAAAAGGTGAAGACCCACAAAAATAAGCAGAAACACCCACAGTTGGCGTTCGGGGCTGACATCGCCTAGCGAACATGGAAAGGAGACGTGTTAACCACGGTTGCGCCCCAGGGCCGACGTCACTTCAAGGGGCGCAACAGAACCACAGCTGTGTGGAGTGGCTAACATGTCGTGATAGCGCTGGCAACATTGGCTGGCTGACAACATGGCAGATGATGCACACAAACCATGAACAGCTGACTGTCAAAGGGAGAGAGCGCGTGTCTTCAGACTGGCGAATCTTGGACAGTGCCCACCTGAAAATGGCTCAAAACGCACATAAAACACATGTACAAAACAAAAACACCGTGGGCTGCACGGTGGCGCAGTGGTTTAGCACTGTGGCAGCACAGTTTTACCCTCGGCCGGGGGATCGCGGGGATCATGAGATCGTGGGTTCGATCCCAGCCCCCGACCAACAGTGAGCTGTGTAGAGTTTGCATGTTCTCCCCGTGTTGCGCGGGTTTACTCCGGGATTTCTCCGGTTTCCTCCCGCATACCAAAAACATGTAGGTTTAGGGCGCTCGCACACGCAGCGACCAGCAGCCGGTGGCTTGTCACCAGACTGCAAACCAAATCTACCTACGGGTACAAATAAGTAACAAAAAAAACAACAAGAATTCAAAATATAATCCATAATAAACCCAGTGCCTGAGCCACAGAGAATACACTGCTATGATTTTATTGAAAAATTGGGTTTAAATAAATTATATTTATGAACAAATAATTTGTTGCAATATCTGTAACAATAGAAAAACACTGGTGTTCCCCTGCCGTGTGTTTGTTGCTGCAGCTGCGGGCATGTGTGCCTCGCCACTGTCGCTCCCTGAGTGTGACTGGCTTGGCACGATGCCCGCTTGGCACGGCTCAGACCTATACGGTCTGATGCCCCAGATTCTTCATTATCATCCCATTCTTGGGAACTATAATCGTCTGAAGATTGGACAACACAAACCAATTCCAGACTACATGTGCTAGAACCATCGTCAGTGTTTTCAACCGCTTCCATCCTGTGTGTACAATGGGCAGCCAAGCACTGTGTTCTCCCGATGATGTGACTACATGGCAGCAGGGTTTTCCAGCCACTGATGTAATTGGTGACGTGGCGCTCATGAAAACGTCGGATATTCGCGTGAAAAAAAAGCCTGTTTGACTTAGAACTGCACAGACCAACCTATTTTGTCATATTGTATTATGTATTGAAAAATTAGAGGAAGTCAAAAATGTGTCATCAGCACTTTAACTTGTGGCATGGGATCAACTTAACAACTTAACCAATGCATAGAGTGAAATATTTAGGCTGTTTTAATTTATTTGTGATTATGGTTATCTTTTTTAATTAAATTACAAATGATGGTATTCTAATTTACTAAGATGCACTAATATTCAGAATGAGGGCTGATATTACCATCCCATAATAGAAAGCCTGAGCCACACCCCCTCTACTTCGTCACATGGAACCTTAAATCGGAAAAATTCTCCATTGAAATGAATAAGACCAAAATTATATTTTGATCCTGATCAAATTTTGCCTCAAGTTACACATATGTTTGTCAGTTTAAAAGATAATTTTCCATGTAAATAACGATGTAGGTTGTTGTCTAACTGTTTAGGAATAAGGTTGTGAAAACATGTAAATTAAAAGACTACAAACACAGAGGCACGTACCTGACGTCACATGCTCAAAGCACTCCCAGGATGAAGTAACTAACAGTCCTCTGGATCAGTTGCAGCTCTCAAAATACAAAATGATACCTTTGTGTTGTTTTCCCTTCTCTTTGGATTATTCTTTCATCTGTCAGGAAACAGGAGGTACGGTTTTAACAATTTCCCGCCATGATCGTGTTTAGTGATGTGGGATGATGGGAGATGTTGTCCACTAATCGCTTTTACAAAAATTTAATATTACTTTGTTATTATATGACAACCGGCAACTTGAATTATGTGGAAAATTATCTTTTAAATTGATAAACATATGTGGAACTCGTAGCAAAATTTGATCGGGATCAAAAGATTCAATTCAATTCAACTTTATTTATATAGCACCATTTCACAACAACAGTCATCTCATAGCACTTTCAACTGTAGGGGAACCCCCACAGTTGCAGAAAGACCCCAGCAATCAGGCGATCCCCTGTGAGCAAGCGCTTGGCGACGGTGGAGAGGAAAAACTCCCTTTTAACAGGAAGAAACCTCCAGCAGAACCAGGCTCAGGGAGGGGCAGTCATCTGCCTCGACTGGCTGGGGGGGGGGGGAATAGAGAAGATGAAAAAAACAGACATGTAGAGAGCAAACAGCACGATGGGGACTCAATCGATGGGAGAGAACAAACAGATGTTAATGACCAGCAAAAAAAAAAAGTATTTCATTGAGAGTGAAGAAAGGAGTGAGGCCCAGTGCATTAAAGGAGGTCCCCCGGCTGACTAAACCTATTAGCAGCATAACTAAGGGAGGGTTCAGAAACACATGATCCCTCCCTAATTGTAGGCTATATCAAAAAGGAAGGCTTTTTCCCTATTCTTAAAAACAGAGATCGAGTCTGACTCCCAAATCCAGATTGGCAGCTGGTTCCACAGGAGAGGAGCTTGATAACTGAAGGCTCTGCCTCCCATTGTACTTTTGGAGATTCTAGGTATTACAAGTAATCCTGCATTTTGGGAGCGTAGTGCTCTGTTAGGATAATATGGTAGTATCAGATCTTTTAAATAAAAAGGGGCCTGATTGTTTAGAGAAGTTTGCTCTTGCCATTCATTTCAATGAATGGCGATTTAAGGTCCCATATGCGCAAGTAGAAGGGGTGTGACTTGTGCTCTCTATAGAGAAGATGAAAAAGGGTAAGCTACAGTTACCATTGCCCAGGATACCTGAAGCAGCTCAGCCATCATCAACCATCTCCCAAGAGAGCTTATTGTCCGGCAGCAGGTGAACTATTTAAACAGCACGTACTAATAGTGTGGTCAGTTTTCTAAAGGTGAGAGTCTCTCATTGAAAATAAGAAGTGCTAACTTTACTCACTAAAACTCACTAACCTTAGATTCAGGATTCAAAGATTCCATTTGTCAATACTACTATATATACAGGACATACAGGAGAATTGAAATACCGTTTCTCTCTCTCTTCAGTGGTGTGCGCATTATTAAAAAGGAATAAGGCTGGAAAACCACCAACAGCAGTCTATGTACAGTAATGCTACCCGTAGTGCAATTAGCAACAAAGATAAAACCTAGACATCTCATAGTGCAAATAAAGATAAACGATAAAACCCAGCAATCCTATATACAGAAGAAAAGCAGTAATACTCGTAGTTGTGAGTTCGATGCGGTAGTGTAGGTGCAGACAGTGACCGTTTGGACTGCACAGGATCAATATTGCAATGACAGACAGCAGCAGATATGGCATTTGTGCAAATGGTTGCAGTAAGGTGCAGAAACATGCAGCAGCAGATGTATTACTGTTGGTGTGCCAGTCTTTCTGTGCCAACAGTTGAGGTGGTGAACAAAGCTGTTTAGCAGTCTTGTGGAGCAGGCCTGGATGCTCCAGTACCTTTGCCCCAAGGGTAGGGGGCTGAAGAGGGAGTGTGAGGGGTGGGAGGTGTCGCCTGCAGTGTTGATGCTCTGCGGGTGAAGTAGATGTCCGGGGGGGGGGGGGGGTGCACCGATGATCTTGCTGGCAGCTTTCACTGTGCGTTGTAGTATCCTCCGGCAGGAGGCAGTGCCACTTCCATGCCACACTGTGATGCAGCTGGTGAGGATGCTGTCAATGATGCCTTGATAGAATGAGTACATGATGGGGGTGGGACTCGTGCTCTGCTCAGTTTGCGGAGGAAATAGAGGAGAGTTTGAGCCCTCTTGGCCAGTGATGTGGTGTTGTTGGACCAGGAGAGATCCTCGGAGATGTGCACCCCAGGAACTTGGTGCTGCTCACCCTCTCCACAGCTGCTCCATTGATGATCAGAGGGGGGTACTGTGTGTGTCCCCTCCTGAAGTCAACCACAATCTCCAAGGTTTTTCCCACGTTCAGGAAGAGATTATTGTCTTTACACCACTGGACCAGTTGGCTTACCTCCTTTCTGTAGTTGGCCTCCTCATTGTTGGTGATGAGGCCCACCACTGTCGTGTCATCCTCAGACTTGATGATGTGGTTGGTGTTGTAGTCTGGTACACAGTCATGGGTCAGCAGGGTGAAGAGCAGTGGGATGAGCACGCACCCTTGTAGGGCCCCTGTGCTCAGTGTGATGGTCTTGGAGGTGTTGCTGCCAACCCGCACGTTCTGTGGTCTCCCTGTGAGAAAGTCCAGCACCCAGTTACAGAGAGAGGTTTTGAGTCCCAAGTGTCTGAGTTTTTGTGTTAGGTGCTGGGGGATGATTGTGTAAGTTCAAGAACAGCATTCGCACGTAGGAGTTCTTTGAGTCCAGGTGGGTGAGGGCTGGGTTGAGAGCAGCAGTGATAGCATCTTCTGTGGATCTGTTTGACCTGTATGCAAACTGTGATGAGTCGTGGGAGGGAAGGATGAACTTGATGTTCTGCTTGACCAGCCACTCAAAGCACTTCATGGGTGCTTCATGGGTGGTGCGATGGCACAGTGGTTAGCACTGCACCAGCACAGCAACTCACCCTTGGTCATGGGATCCCTGGTTCGATCCCAGCCTCTGACCAACAGTGATCTGTATGGAGTTTGCATGTTCTCCCCGTATCCGCTGGGGTTTACTCCGGGATTTCTCCGGTTTCCTCCCACAGGCCAAAAACATGCAGGTTAGGTTAATTGGAGACTCTAAAGTGGCCCTAGGTGTGAATGTGTGTGTGAATGGTTAAGGGATAGCGCCGTACCGTGGCTGCTTCATCCATCCAGGTGGATGCCCTCAATTTCCCATCCGGGGATCAATAAAGTATACAAAATCAAAAATCAAAATCATTATGATGGAGGTCAGTGCTACAGGCCGGTAATCGTTGTAGCTGGATGGGATGGGTTTCTTTGGGACTGGTATTATGGTAGCAGTTTTGAAACATGTGGGGACAACAGCTTGACTCAGGGAGATATTGAAGATGTCGGCCAGGACATTCTTGAGCTCCTCCGCACAGTCCTTCAGAACGTGACCTGATATGTTGTCTGGTCCAGCTGTCTTACATGGGTTCATCCTGCAGAGGGTCCTCTTAATGCTCGCCAGATCCAGACTTATGGCCTGCTCATCTGGGGGAGGAGTGGTCTTCTGTGCTGATATGCCGTTTTGTGTTTCAAAGCAGCCAAAGAAGCCATTTAGGTTGCTAAGCAGTGTGATGTCACTCGCACAGGTCTGAGGTGGAGGTTTGTAGTTGGTGAGGGTCTGTATGCCACGCCAAAGAGAACATGCATCTCTGGTGTTGCTGATGTGTCCGGATATTTTCTTGCTGTACTGTCATTTTTCCTCCTTGATGCCACTGGACAGGTTGGCCCTAAACTGTTGTTAGTCCTGCAGTGTCGCCGGCCCTGAAGCCTGCTTCCCGAGTCCTTGGGAGCCTGTGAAGCTCTGCTGTCATCCATGGCTTTTGGTTAGCGCGAGCAGTGATGGTTTTGCAGTGAGTGACATCATCAATGCATTTAGCTATGTATGCTGCAACAACCGCAGTGTACTCCTCTATATTTGTGTGTCCATTGTGGGTGGCTGCATGCTTGAAAGTGTCCCAGTCTGTAGTGCTGAAGCAGTCTTTCAGAGCATCCGAGGCCCACTCTAGCCACACACGTACCTGTTTTTTTGTTGGACTGATGGCTTTCACTCTGGGTTTGTATGTAGACCTTAGAAGATGGTGATGTAATCAGAGAGACCCAGGTGGGGAAGGGGGGAGGCTTTGAACTAGGGCTGTCATGGTAGAGGAATTTGCCCTGTGGTGACAGTGAATAACTCAACACTGTGACATGCAGTATTATTGCAAATGGTTTTAGGACCCTGTGATCTCATAATTTAAACAGGGATCATAACTTACGTGGCAAACGATGGAAGCTGTGAGAAACCTGCTGCAACTCCGCGCTCAACTTTATGTGCGTGTGTGACAATTGTGCGGTGCTCCAGTCTTCCTCGGCATGAACTGCTGATTCTGTGTTAAAAAAAAAACCACAATAATTTTCATGAAACAGTGGCGGTAACTCCAGTATTTTAATTACAGGGTGTGTGGACTGGAGACTGCAGTGACATTCAGCTTATTTAAACAGGACGGCCTCTGTACAGGACCCTGCATGGTTCTTGTCTCTGTGATTTTTGGACTTTTGCTGCTGTCCAAAAAATCATGTTCAAACAAGCAATACACTATGCAGTAGTTGTTTCGCTTTTGGAGCTCAATTGTCAGGATCATAAACACTCCACTTAGAAGGAAATAACACGCTTTGTGCCCTTTCAGTGTTCACTGTCACGGCTGTACTTAGCAATTCGTCCAAACGCTCCCGCCACTAACTGCCTGCTGGAGTCCATCTGGAGAAGGAGTTCCCCAACCGGTGCTGGCGGTGGCAGCACCTGGTGCTGTGGAAGCTCCCATAGTACTGGGCACAAACATGCTGTTGGCAATAAAAATACACTTAACATTTAACAATTTAGTTAATAATCAATAGGGGCACATAAGTGAACAACAAGATTTAGCCACACACAAAAAAGGGAATACTGCGATTGTTACGGTTGCTAGTTATCCTCCATGGTAGACTTGTCCATAGCACGGTACTACATAATTGCAGTTGTCGCGACAGCCCTACTCTAAACGCTGTCTTGTGAGTTGTGTACACCAGGTCCAGCAAATTGTCTCCTCTTGTTGGAAAGTCCACATGTTGGTGTAGTTTTGGGAGGAGGTCCTTTAAATCTGCATGGTTGAAGTCTCCTGCTGTGATGAGGAATCCATCTGGATGCGCTGTTTGTGTCTCACTGATGGCCTGATAGAGTTCATTTAGTGCTTTGCTCCTCTTGCTGATGGCAGTGGCCGGGACATACATAGCAACTAGGAGGACAGATGTAAATTCTCTCAGTATGTAAAAGGGATGGCACTTGATGATCATAAACACCAACAGAGAACAGTGTTTATGCACAACAGTCGCATCTCGGCACCAAGTGCCACTGATGTAAACACAGAGGCCTCCGCCGCGGGTCTCCTCCTTCCATGAACTAGGGATGAGAATCCTCCGCGGATCCGAGGAATTCCTCGGATTTGATCATGTCTAGGGTCATTCTCGTGAATCGTCTAAATTCGAGGAGAAAATTTTAGGGGGGGGGGGGGGTCTGGCGGCGAGTCGTATTTTCGATCGGCTGTGAAAATCCACCGCGCAGAACGCGCTACCCAGCGAGATCAGTAATGTAATGTAACAAGGCCACTGATAGGCTGATACTTATTGAAGCAACCAATCGGCAATGTTGTTAGATTTCCTATGTCATATCCGGATAACACGCGGAGCGAAATGCAAGTGGCAGACGGTTCAATCAACTGAGTTTTCCCGATTTCGTCAAAATGGTGAACCTAAAACTCACGAAAGACAACAAAGCAGGAATTTTAGAAATCGACAAAGGGATAAAGAACAAGTTTCGTTGGGAATGGCTTGAAAAAACTGTGTCAATGACTGTAAAGATCGGTAAAAATACCGAAGTTGTGGTTGAAAAAATGGCCGACTTCATAGCGAAATGCGAAGTACCAGGGAAAGCCCAGTGTGTTTATTGCAACGATTTCTTGAGTTATGGATCTTGTGGTTGTGTTGCCTTAGTTGAGCACTGTTCAAAACAGAAACATCTCAAAATTGTGGCTACAAGGAGATCGAACTACTCACTCGGTGCTGCGTTCAAAACGATCGATGGACACGGTCAAACTCAGATGCCAGTCAATCAAAGTTCATCACAGTCGCCCCCGATTACAGCAATTAGTGATCGGAAGACACATTCCGAGGTAAGATTTTTTTTTTTCTCGTTTAAGTAATGTACTTGAGAATTTTCTCGTAATGAATTTGTTATGAAATAGCATGTGTAAGTTGTGATGGCATGCCATCACAACTTACTGCATCACAGCATTACACAATGCTGTTCTTCAACCCTTTGCAGCATCTTCATGGGGTTGGTCTCATTTAAAAGAAAATACTCTGAATTTTTTGGCAAAACAGTCATAATCTCTCTAAGTGCTCCTGCCACTGAGTAACAGGAAAGTTCACCTGGGTGTTTTTTAGATACAGATGCTTGCAAATAACATACAGCTGTCAGATACTGGCTGGAAAACACAACAGAAATGTAGAACCAAGTGTTTTCAAGCTCAGGTCAAAATTTTGTAAAAATACCACAAAAAATGAATATATATTACACAGCTTTTTTCTGAGGTTGTAACAAGGCTGTGTCTGTAATGGAAGACCGGAAATACAGCTTTTTTTTTTTTTTTTCAGTGCGCACTGAGATGCAGAGACGTGACCGCCCGCTGAATTCACAAGAGTTCAAGGGGTTAAAATATACTGATACGCAACTTTTTTATATTCCTAGTAACACTAACAAATGCACACATTAATAAATCAAAATGTTTGCAGAATGTCAGTATATTTTAATAAATGGGTGATGGACTTGGTGATGGAATTTTGTTAATATTTATAATTTATTTTACTTGGTTAAATTATTTTGTCTGTTCTAGAACTATGTAAATGTAATTCTGTGTCAGTTCTAAACATATTAGATAGTAGTAAAATATAATTTAGTATTATTACATCAACATACTATTCAGATATCATAAATTTAATACCTATGTACTGTGTTTCACTTTATTTTGTGGTTGAAAAAATGGCCGACTTCATAGCGAAATGCAAAGTACCAGGGAAAGTGACACTGAATCAAAACAGTATTGAACATGATTACACATGTGATGCAGCAGCAGATTAAAAAGATAAACTATAAATGCATTTGTACTTACTTCTAACTTTAAATATAAGACCACATTTGAGCATTCTAAAACACCAGACACCCCACCAAGGCTCCGCCTTGGATCCGGCTTGGGGGCCTGCATCCCCCAAGACCCCCGGCTAAGTTTCCTCTTTTTTTTCCAAGACCCCATTCTCATCCCTGCATGAACACCCTATAAGCACAATAGCGTGTTAGCCCTGCTAACTGAATGGCACAGTCCGGGATATTGTCATTTAACCATGTTTCTGTAAAGATAAAAACACAGCAGTTCCGCGCATCATGTTGCATTGTTCTCAGGAGCTGTATGTGGTCTTATTTTGTTGTCTAGTGAGCGTATGTTGGCCAGAATGACAGAAGAAATCCGGAGTCTGTGTGGGCTAGTGGTTAGCTTCGTTTGGATACCTCCGCGTTTACCTCTCTTTTGTTGCCACTCACACAGTCTACTGCATCTCCATTTGGGATGGGACACAGCAGTCGAGTCTGGGGGTGTGAAGGTCTGGTGGAGAAGACCTATGCCAAGGAATTCCTCTGTAACACTCTGATCCAAGATGTAATGTTTGGCCATATTTCTTATCTCCAGAAGGCTGTGGCAACTGTAGCTTGTGCGCAGCATCATATACGGACATATACTGGTGCATTGTTTAGAAGTGCCCCAACTTCAGTCATTCATTACTGGGGCGGAGCACTGTGGAGGTCCGTTGACAATTGGCTGAAGATAGGGGCGGAGGGATGGATGTGTCATTGTAGTGCAACTGTGATATGATAACTCTGCTGGCAGAGTCTATATTTAACTTGTTTCATTTATTTATTTTTGGTAAAATCCTCCCATACTTTGGAAAGTTTGGGCCTTCTCCATAATTTTCTCTCTGTGTTGCCATGATGCACTCCTCCTTCATTGGAACAGTTCAACTGAACATTTCCACGGCATATACACTACCGTTCAAAAGTTTGGGGTCACTTAGAAATTTCCTTATTTTTGAAAGAAAAGCACTTTTTTTCAATGAAGATAACTTTAAACTAATCAGAAATACACTCTATACATTGCTAATGTGGTAAATGACTATTCTAGCTGCAAATGTCTGGTTTTTGGTGCAATATCTACATAGGTGTATAGAGGCCCATTTCCAGCAACTATCACTCCAGTGTTCTAATGGTACAGTGTGTTTGCTCATTGCGTCAGAAGGCTAATGGATGATTAGAAAACCCTTGTGCAATCATGTTAGGTCTGCAATGCTGTAATTGCTGCAAATAGAGGATTCTTTGACGAAAGCAAAGTTTGAAGGAAAAAATTATTAATTATTATTATTTTCTATTCATTTTACAACTCAATGGTGGTAAATAAGTGTGACTTTTCATGGAAAACACAAAATAATTGTCTGGGTGACCCCAAACTTTTGAACAGTAGTGTATATAAACTTTAAAATTAAACGATGCGTCGACAATAAAAATCTGCGTCGACAAGTTTTATGATCGACGTTGTCGACAACGTCAAATAATCATTGCAGCCCTGGTCCACATGTGGAAAAAGAGCATAATAGGGGCACTTTAATTGTATTGATTGATCGATTGAAGTAGTGAATTGATCAAAGTGTCTCCCTCAGGTGGCTATCATGACTCCCGACATGGCCTCTTTCCAAACGGTGGAGGAAGCAGGCTACAGCCACGATCAAGAGGATCTTCATCCTGTCACATTACTGGCCACCTCCAATGGCACCCACATTGCTGTCCAGGTTGGTAGATCAGTGTCAGAAGATGGGGCACACATGATACCTTGAGCTATTTAAGTGAATAAAGTGCATCTTGTACAAAGATGTGATGCAAGGAAGCACAAGCGCACTAGTACATTTTAGCAAATATATTAATATTAATCACATCCATATTTATAGTTGTGATTTATACCTTTTGAACTAGTGTCAATATTTATTGTTTATTGTTTATACATTACAGAGCACATGGTGACAATACTTTCAAATGTGTCTAACTCTAGTAAAGTTAAAGATCTAAGTAATCCCATCCACCTGGCTAAACTACTTGTTAAAACGTCTAATATAATCATCAAAGAGGTGTTACAGGAAGGTGTCACCTTCCTGCTGGTATCACACCAAAAATCACATCTGATTGTGCAAGTTCAAATTTAATTCACATTCTTGATGATCGCTAATCAGGTTTGGTTAAAAAGAAGGGTGGTGCTTTGAAAGCTGCTTTGGTATTTCTTTTGTTTGAACAGTGGAACATAAACTTTCCCAAAAAGTGGAATTTTCCATGCTTTTTTTTTTTTTTGGGGGGGGGGATTATATTTGTCTTGATATTTTCTTTTGTGCTTATTTGCAAATAGTTTAAATCTTATGTGGACTGCTCAGCCTTTAGGGACTTTGATTACATCAGAGTTTACAAGAGTGGACCAACCTTTTCATTTAAAAACCTGTTCATTCTCTTGTTATGCTAATTACAGAAACAAACATGTCTTTTCTACTTCATGTTTTCACCATGAGATAATCACTTATGTTATTCATGGGTCATGCTGTCTTTTAAATGTGTGGCAAGTCCATTTTCCCCCTTTCCTTTTTAACTATTACCAAAATATATACAATATTAGGTATGTAAATGATTATAAGCATATAGTGCAGCCTCTCTGTTTTAAATTATTGCTGTTCATACACTGTAGAATTTAGTGTTCATACTGAAGAACTGAGGTCAACAAATCAACATTTAAAGGATTTATTGTTATATGCAATAAATTAAACAAGTTATGAAAGTGAAATTCTTGATTTGTTTACGCTCTCCTGATTGAAAATGAACAGCAAAATGAAAACAAGTAATATACAGTATCCGATGTCTAAACATTTTCATTGATTATATTGTTTCCTTTTCCCCTGCAGCTCAGTGATCAGCCTTCACTGGAGGAAGCCATCCGAATAGCGTCGAGAATACAGCAAGGAGAATCACCGGGCATTGACGATTGATTGACGTAATCAACACAAAGACTATGAATTAAGACTATTTCAACTGGGACTACATCAGTGGGAGAAATCAGGAGTCTTCCTCCTTGCTTTTTTCCACACAAGATTCAAGAAGATTTATATGTGTACATAGGATTTTGATAACTGGAGTTCTGCTATGCTATTTTGTCCCATAACAAAAAGGATGGGTAATGCTTTTTAATAATAAGTATGGTCCACAATGCAATGTACAGCTAATGCTGTTTCGAATAAAGGAAGATTGTGTCATTTGAATGTATTTAATTTTGAAGTTGAAAGTAATCCAGTGCTGCCTCCTTCCAGCCCATGATACTGGGCAAAACCCACACTACTAAAATTACTAGTGCAGTTCATCCATACCAGTGATCCAACCAAACAAACTTCAGGGATGGCAATTTTCCGCAGATCCGCCGATTTATTTTCAAATTGATCATTTCTGTGAATCGTCTAAATCCGTTGAGAAAATTTTAGGGGGGGTAAGGTACCTTATTGTTACCGATTTTAGCGAAAATCAACACGATTACATAAGCGCTCGGCGCTTCCCCGGAAGTCGTCTCCCGCGATAACCCGGATGTGTTGTGTTCAAGCTACTGCTGTATTGCAGTAGCTTGACAGCCCTGCGATTGGATAGTTGCAAACGATTGGACCAATCAAATGGCTCTTTGCATGCTTTTTCAAAGATTCATGGCGGCATGTTCTCAGGGGTGTGATTTTCTGCTAATTCGCCTAATTCCGCTTTATTTTATCTTCCAGGAAGATAAAGTACGTTAAGCACGTTAGCGGCTTGTGGTCCACGAATGCAGTGAAGCTGCGCCCTTTCAGGCAGGACAGGAAGTGGCGTATGGCCAGGTGGAGAGCCATTAACTCTCTGTTACTGGCTGCGTACAACGGCTGTATGAGCTGGGCTGCGCGGGGGAGAAAACGATAATAAAAGTTAACCATCCCCTTTTATGATTCCAAACAGTTTGAAATTGACAGTGCACAGTGGACATTGACTCATAACTTTTGAATATTTCTAAGACTTGGCTACATCAGTGATTGTGCAAAATGAACTGCTCAAGTCTCAATGGAGATTGAAACTGGTGATCTGAAATGAATGCTGAAATTATAAAAAGTAATGGTATGTTGGAATTTTATTTCTATTATGGAATAGATAAAATTAACTCATTTTGATTTGATCAAGTGTTAAAGCATGTGATGGATAATGCTTGTTGGAATATTTTAGGAATGCTATCTTCTTGGAACATAAGTCAATATTATACAGTAATAAGTGGCATTCAGCTGTTTGTTTTATGTCATTTAAGCACAGTTCTGGTACTTAAAAATCATAAAAACCCAGGAGCTTCGGGGGGCTTTGCCCCCTTGCCTCCCCCCACCGGTGCTCTGCCCCGGACCCCACTGGGGGACTGTGTCCCCCAGACCCCCTGCTGAATTTTCAGATAATTTCCCCAACCCCAAATCACATCCCTGGTTCGTGTTGGAATTCTGAGCTTTCGGTATTGTTTTCAGCGGAATTATGAGATTTTTATCGAAGGATCAGGAGTCATCAGTGCTAGAAATAGACAGAAGTGTCAAAAATAAGTGCCGATGGAATTGGCTTGAGAGAAAAGTGACGGTAAAGATGAAAATTGTCTCAAAGTTCGACGAGGTAACAGAAACATTCGGACAATTTCTGAAGAAACCAGAAAAGGAGATGAAGTTTAAAGTTCAGAGACTGACACAGCTTGCTGCCAAAAGGAAAAAAGTTTCACATTAGAAGTGACTTGGTGACCAGTGTAAATAGTGTAATAAACTCTTATAGAACTGTTAAATATGTTGGACTAAAGACAGTGAGACAACATTGAAGAAAAAGTAAGTTAACTTTTCATTAAATTTAATGATTTATCCAAGTCTAGTATTTCATTTTTTTTTTAATTATTTTTTTCAGTCTAAATTACTTCTGTTTTACTGAAAACGTCCCAGCTTCGGGGGGCTGCGCCCCCCCAGCCCCCCCATAAGTCAATCGACCAAATTAGATTTCAGCTGAAATCAGAATTTCCTGTTGCCATCCCTGAAACTTACCAAAAAGGAAAAACAAACAAACCTTAAAAAAACAGATGCAAAAGATGTTGTTTTTCCACTTCCTGAAGTATTGAGCCAACAGGGGAATTTCCACCAGTTTGCAAACCCCCTAAAAGACCTATGGCATTTGCTGCATATAAGCTCCACCCACTGCTTTCATTTATACAGTAGATGATGTAAGTGTTAAAAGGTTAAAGGTCTAGACGAATACAACACTTGCTTTCACTCAGATTTTAAAAGCTAATTTTATTTGTAAGATCAATTTTCAGTGAGAATCTTAATACCACATCTTCCATTTGCCAGATGAATAATTTGTCTAGGCCACAGAGAAGTGATTGCTAAAAGATTTAAAGTGACACTCTAAAATCAAGTTGTTCTTTTTTTCTGTTAACATGTTTCTTGTGATTTACAAGACATATCAACAGCAAAATCATTACAAGCTCCCAAGTATGTTTTTCTGCTGTGAATGTCTGCTTAAGCTCCACCCCCCCACCCCAAAAAAAAGGCAGATTTGGACAGACCGTTGGTAGCTATGTAACTACTCCTGCTTAGCCTGGTTGGTTATAACATTAACCAATCAGACGGATGCTCTTGGCTACCTCAGGGGAAGAGGGAAGAGCCGAGGAGCAGCAGGATTGAGGCAGAGCGGGTTGGGGTAGCAGCAGAGAGAGTGGAGAGAGGCAGGGGTTGATCTGAATGTCACATTCAAGTTAAGTCACATTCAAATCGATCTGCTCTCGGCTCACTTCGCCAGTGGACGTGGTGCCGCACTATGAGCTGAGAGTAGCCACATTCAAATCGGGTTCCCTCTCCTCCCTGCTCAATCGCCGGCGGATGGGTGACAGGTTGTTAGTAAAAAGTAAACATACAGTATTTGGTAACTACACATTTATCTCTCGCCTTGACCGTTTTCAGAAAAAATGTTTCGCTTTTTACTTTTGAAGATATAGGCATATCTTTGATGTCCAAAAGCCTCTTGAATAAACTAGCAGCCCACCCACAAGGAGTCGTGGCAACCAATCACATGCAAGCCCTGCTGGTCAGGAGTGCGGTGACCAATCATGTGCAAGCCTTGCAGGCCGCTGATTAGGATATTCATAGTTGCGCATACTTAAGTAGGTGCAAGATTTATTTATGGAGCAGTGGCAAAGACGACTGGGGAAAAAATAGAAAGCAGCATAGAGCACTTCGCCTGTGCATTGGAGCTGTCAAAACAACACTAAACAATGCAGTTTTAATAGAAGCAGGAGAAATGCCAATGGATTTGAGAAGAGATAAACTCGTATTATCATACTGGGTCAAGCTGAAAGGAAGTGAGGGAGCAAATATTTCAACAAGACTGCTGGGAATACTCTTAATTTCCAGGGACATGGGTTTGGGTGGACAATTGAAAGAAGGACCAGAATGTATGGGCTGCACACTATTGATATTGCTAACACCAGTCCAGTGAATAATGTTCCCCCTTGGCTGTTTCCGGGAATAGAAGTAGACGCTAGTCTGCTAATGAGGAAAAAGGATTGGCATATGAGTGAAGTTGGTGTTAAAACAAGCATTTACCTCAGGAACAAATACTATAACTTCTTACAGCTCTATACTGACTGTTCAAAGACTAAAGAGGGCGCTGTTGGAGTTGGAGTATACTGTACATCCCAGAGTTTAAAGTGACCATCGTAAAAAGACTCTCCAACAATACATCCATGTTTACAGCAGAGATGGTGGTAATAATTATTGCTTTGCAGTGGGTGGATAAGGTCAGACCGGACCGGGTGATGGTGCGCACGGACTCACAGCGCTAAAAACCATACAGACACTAAAATCTACAAGGGAAGACTTGGTGATTGAGCTATATCACAGTTTATTTAGGATACACAGGGGTGGTGGAGAAGTTCAGTTTTGTTGGTTTCCTGCACATGAAGGGTTGAAAGGGAATGACTGTGCAGACAAATTAGCAAAAAAGCACTCTTGGAAAAGAGATAGCTATACCACTGTCTCTTGGAAAAGGTGAAGGGAAAGCAGTAATCAAGAAAAAAGGAACTGAGCTATGGCAAAAAAGATGGGATGAAGATCATAAAGGTAGATCATATTACAAAATACAAAAATCTATTGCAATAAAGAATTTCATAACAACCAAAAGGAGGGAAGACATCATTATGGCAAGACTCAGACTGGATCACACAGGTTTAAACAACACTTTATCCACCACTGTGGGGAAAAGCGAAAGTGACAAATGTAGAGAATATGGAGTAAAAGCAAATGTCAAGCACATTTTCTTACACTGTCACAAATAAGGAAATGAAAGATAATTGAAAATGAACTTCGAGAGGCCGGTAGGGAATGGGATTTAACTGGGATTCTGGGAACAGGTGGAGATGGAGAGGCAATGAAGATCACGAGAAGGGCTCTTTTCTCTTTTTTTTTTTAAATAACAGGATTAAGTCATAGAATTTAGGGGTCGGGCTCAGCTGACATAATGTTACACACTCTTGTACAGTAGGTGGCGGTATGCACCTTTCTGTTTGCTATCCGCCAGTAACCGAGAGAAGAAGAAGAAAATCTCTTTCCAAGCAATGAAAGTTTTTTTTGTGAGTTAAAAAGCCACAATATACTATTTTAAACTATTTTGGGCAATTCATATTTATTTTTGAGGTGGTTTTAGAGCCTCTGGAGTGCACCTTTAAGTGCCTAAAAATTAAATATGCCCTTTATGTACTTGTCTGGTCATACTCTGAATTTCATTTTACAGATTTGTTGTGAACTGAGTTTATCCCATCGTTTTTTCTTCAGATGTGAAATAATTGTCCAGCATATATTTTAGTCTTAAAACATTTAAGAGAAAAACCCTTGAAAATTGCAAATTTGATTTCAAAAAGTTGGAAATCTACAAGAAAAGAGAGAACTTAGAATAAATGTCATTTGAAAGAGAAAAGTTGCAAATTTGCAAGAGTCAAATTTATGAGATGGTTTAGATTGAAAAGAAACCACAAATTTACAAGAAAAAAAAATCACTAGTGAGAATAAAGTTGACTCATGAAAGTAACTTTTGTAGCAGTGCTTTCTTACTCAAGTCATTTTTCTCTGTGAATACTCTTACATGTACTCAGCCTGAGTATTTAAAATAATCAGGTAATGTTGATTTTACTTAGTTTAATTTCTAGTTATTTTACACACCACCTGTTTTTGTATGCACATGGTAAAATGCCTGACGACTAACTTTTGTAGTATACAATAACTGTATTATTGGACCATTACATTATGACTTGTATGTCAGTGTTGTCTGTTAGTTTTTCCCACTTTGATCTTTTAATTAACAGCCGGCCTCTTTGATGGTGCCGTGTAAACAAAAAGCTCATTGTCAAGAAGTTCGGACGCGCTGGTTGGTTCGCGCCACATTGCTGCACTGCCACCAATGACGTCACGACCCCAGATCCCACTCCGGAACGTCCATCTTTCAAAATTCAGAGACGGGTCCTGATTGGCTACGTCACAGCACGTGACCAACGGTCGCGGGAAGTACTTTGCCACGCGAGTGATGGGAAGGGAAGAAGTGCGTTGAGTCATTCAAACTTTTTTGTAAACATTGGTTCGGTTTAATCCGACGAAGACGGGTTTTTGCTTCGGCGACCCGTCAAGAAGAAAATCACGGACACCGATACTGTACTGGAGAAGGGGTAATTTTAGGGTTTTTTACTTTTTCGAGAAACTTTTCGCCGTTTCGCCATTTTTTTTTTCTCTCGGCATTGAATGGGCGTGTAGAAGTCAACAGGTTCATTTTTTCTGGAGACGCTAACGGATATTTTTACACTTTTGGACATTTACCTTTCACTGTAAGGTAATTTAAAATTGAACCTCCGCTGCGGTGTCTGTAGTTGGATTCATCCGCCTGTTTTCTTCCTTTTTATCGGGTTTAAAAATCCTTAAAAAAAATGTCCAACTACAGCCGTCATCGGCACGGATCTCCTTCTCCAAAGGCTCGGACAATTCGTCAGAAATTACAGTTCTCCTGCAGCGATGGAGAGGACGAGTTTATCGAGGACGTTAACAACAGTACCGGGGGAGAGTCCGGCTTCACCGAGATGGATTCCCCCATGCCAGCGCGACGGAGGGCCGCAGACAAACGGCTGGACGGGGGCAGTAGCCCCCTGAATCAGTCAGGAGGGGACGACGAGGTGGAACTCTGGGACGAGGAGAGTTTTGGATCCTTGTCTCACCTGCGGTCCCCCAGCAGTGTCATCTTTACCAACTGCTCGGCTTCGCCCAGGAAAGCTCCTCGGATGTACAGAGGGTCTCCCTGCCGTCCGGGATCGCCGGACGACGGAGGGTCCAGCTCCCCGATTCCGGATTGCCCGGACACTCCTCCGCATAAAACCTTCAAAAAACTCCGGCTTTTTGACACGCCGCAAACCCCAAAGGTTTGTATTTTTTCATTAAAAACACTAGTGCCTGCCACATCAGTCCATTAATGACAACTAATATGATTTTCAACTATTCCACCCATTTCCAACTTGCAAGGGGAAAATTCTTGATGGAAAAAAAATCACAAACTAAGGAGAAAATTGCAAATTTACAAGCAAAGCCATAAATGTATGAGAAACCCCCCACAAATGTAGTAACAAGAAGTAGAAATTATTTGAAGAAAAAACCCACAAACGTCAGTCACAAGCTGTAGATGTGATGAAGATGAAGCGGAGGGGAATAATCACAAATTTCTGGAAGAAAAAAACAAGTCTATCAAACTTATGAAACAAGAAAACGTAGCAAATTTCAGAGAAAATGGCAAATTTATAAGAAAAAGTTGTAAACTTGAGAGAAAACCCTCCAGATTTTATTTAAAATTGTAAAAAAAAAAATTGACCAACTTGGAAAGAAATTCTGATGAAAAAAATCAATTTCTGAGAGTAAAGTTGCAGATTTACAAGAAAAAAAAAATGTTGCAAGGAAGAACAGCAATTTTCTAAAGTCTGAAGTTTTTGAGAAAAAAACATGGGAAGAATCACAAATTTCTTAGGACCCCCCCATGTCTAAAACATTAGTCAACTAATCAAAAAAAGATAGAAAGTTTAATCGTAAAAACAGCAGTCTTTAGTTGTAGCCCCCTCAAAAAACACATTTGTCACCATGCAAATAGGCAGAATTTGAAATCTTCAAAAGTGTCAGCACTGAAAGACTTGAAACAGAAGGGTAGACAAAGCTGTCTTCATAATTTATTCAGTTATTGACTTTTCAGAGCTCTGATTGGAAGATGGCTTCAGTTCATATCTGTACAAATCTGGGTTTAATGGGGAAGAAAGCAGCTGTCTTATTGACTTTTACAAGGGTATGCACTGGAAAAATTTGAATTTCAAGAGTGACTTTCTGTTAACGGTTCTGTGACCCACTTAAATGTACTTATTGCATAACACTGATCTCTAATCAGCCAGACATGATTTCACCTTTCATGTGCTTTATGTCTGGACACTTATTTATCGATGGTTCATGCATTATAGGTTCCAAGGTTGTCATAGCCAGGAGCGGCACTGGGGTTAAGCTCCCAGTGCTCATAAAATACTCCTTATGGCGTGCGTCTCGAAAAGCCTCTGACAACTAAGTCCAA
Organism: Pholidichthys leucotaenia; assembly: GCA_020510985.1. Taxonomy (NCBI): domain Eukaryota; kingdom Metazoa; phylum Chordata; class Actinopteri; order Cichliformes; family Pholidichthyidae; genus Pholidichthys; species Pholidichthys leucotaenia. The sequence goes on from CM035840.1 coordinate 421,992,379, forward strand.
CTCCTAGCCTGCCCGTGTGGTTTAGTCTCTAAGCCCAGCGGAACTGCTTTTACTAATAGGAGAAGGGGCGAGGGCGGATCTCTGGCGCCTTAAAACCAGATGCTTCGGGTAGATGGTGGCTCGTCAACCTGGGAAGGTAGCCCATCTAGGGGAAGGTAAACCCTGATTTCAAACCTCTGCTGCCTTGCGGCATACCCGGTCACGGGAAAGGCTTCGGGAGTCAACCCTGAGGAAAAATCCGGAGTCGGAGCCCCTAAGGCAGTTCTCTGTTGTGCTCAACATCGTTCTGGCAGCTCCTGCAACGGCGCTGGTGCCAAACTGTAGCAGCCCTGCTGTTCCTTTGGATTCATCAGTGACGTGGAGAGGGGGGACATGCTGCATGGGCAACATCTTGTCCTCCATATCTTCCTGCCCAGGCTTGAATCCTACCAACGCCCAACGCTGGAAGGTAGAACACCGGATCACTGGAGAGGACACTCCAGCTTCGCCTTTGGCGTAGACAAAACACGGGGAATGACAGTTACCGGTTATAAGCCACTGCTCAATTGGCGTAGAGCGTGGCGCCAGGGGTTGTTCCCGACGGTGGGAGGGATCATCAGATCTCACTGGACAGCTACCGCCCGCCTCAAGCTGGGCAGCCCCCAGCCAATAAGGTGTTGTCCCGCCACAGCTTGCTTTCCTCATTGGGTGCATGGGGATAAGGAGAAATCCAAACAGCAGGCTGAGAACCTTCGCACCAGGCAAGACAATAAAACAAAAGAGACCAACTCTAAAACTGGGAACTTGGAACGTCCGCGCTATGATGACAGGACTCGCTGCTAACCTCAAGGACATCAACGACACCAGGAAGACTGCCATCATCAATAATGAGCTGAAGAGACTGGGAGTGGATATCGCCACTCTCCAGGAAACACGGTTAGCTGATGCAGGCACACTGAGAGAGAAGGACTACACGTTCTACTGGCAGGGAAAGGGCAGTGACGAACACAGGGAACACGAAGTGGGCTTTGCAGTGAAGAACACTTTGCTGAAGATGGTGGAACCGGGCAGCACTGGCTCTGCACGACTCCTCACCCTCCGCCTGAACACCACTGAAGACCCAGTCACCCTCGTCAGTGTGTATGCCCCAACACAGACAGCCACACCAGAGGCAAAAGACGAGTTCTACGAGAATCTCGCAACAACTGTCAGGATCATCCCCAACTCTGAACAACTCATTCTCCTTGGAGACTTCAATGCCAGAGTGGGTGCTGACCACGACTCCTGGCCCTCCTGTCTTGGACCTTTTGGCGTGGGCAGAATGAACGACAACGGACAGCGGCTGCTCGAGTTCTGCACATATCACGATCTGTGCATCACAAACTCGTTCTTCAAGACCAAGCCCCAACACAAGGTTTCCTGGCAACATCCGCGCTCAAAGCACTGGCACCAGCTAGACTTGATCCTGACCAGGCGCACCTCACTGAAGAACGTGCTAATCACCCGTTCGTTCCAGAGTGCAGATTGCGACACAGACCATTCATTGGTGTGTTGCAAGGTCAAGCTGCAGCTGAAGAAATTCCATCTTGCTAGACAACCTGGAAAGGCACGGATTGACATCAGCAAGATGGCCTAACCAGAACTTGTTGAGCAGTTTGCCTCCACCTTTGAGAAGGAACTTGGTGTACCACAAGGAGGAGAATCTGCAAAGCAGAAGTGGGAAGAGCTACAAAACACCATCTACCGCACAGCCTTGGCTACCTTTGGGAGGAAGACCTCGAAGTCACAGGACTGGTTTGATGCCAAGTTGACCGAGATGACCCCCGTCATTGAAGCCAAGCGCTCAGCACTTGCTGAGTACAAGAAGTACCCAAACGAGAAGAATCTCCAGATTCTCAGGGCTGCGAGAAGCAAAGTTCAGCAGACTGCTCGGCGCTGTGCCAACGAGTACTGGACTCAGCTCAGCCAAGACATTCAAACCGCTGCCATAACAGGGAACATCCGTGGTATGTACGATGGCATCAAGAAAGCACTTGGTCCGGCTCAGAGCAAGACGGCCCCCCTCAAATCTTCCACTGGGGAGATGATCACAGAGAAGAACAAGCAGATGGAGAGATGGGTGGAACACTACTCCGACCTCTACTCTAGACAGAACACCGTGACACCGTCAGCCCTTGATGCCATCGACTGCCTGCCATCCATGGACGAACTTGACGCCGAGCCAACCATTGACGAACTCAGTAAGGCCATTGATAGCTTGGCCGCTGGCAAGGCACCCGGCAACGACGGCATACCCCCTGACCTGATCAAGCACTGCAAGACCGCCCTACTGCTGCCATTGCATGACGTCCTCTGCCAGTGCTGGAAGGAAGGTGCCGTACCACAGGACATGAGGGACGCCAAGATCATCACCCTCTACAAAAACAAAGGGGAGAGAAGCGACTGCAACAACTACAGGGGCATTTCCCTCCTCAGCGTTGTTGGCAAAGTCTACGCACGAGTTGTTCTCGTTCGTCTACAGAAGCTTGCCGAACGTGTCTACCCCAAGTCTCAGTGTGGCTTCCACACTGAGCGATCGACGGTAGACATGATATTCTCCATCCGCCAACTCCAGGAGAAATGCAGAGAACAGAACATGCCTCTGTACGTCGCCTTCATCGACCTCACCAAAGCGTTCGATCTGGTCAGCAGAGAGGGCCTTTTCAAGATCCTGCCAAAGATAGGATGCCCACCAAAGTTGCAAAGCCTCATCGGATCGTTTCACACCAACATGCAGGGGATAGTGCAGCACGATGGCAACGTCTCAGAGCCATTCAACATACGCAGCGGAGTGAAACAGGGCTGTGTACTTGCGCCAACCCTCTTTGGGATTTTCTTTGCTATGCTCCTGAGGCATGCCTTCAGCACAGCAACAGAGGGAATCTACCTGCACACAAGATCTGACGGCAGGCTTTTCAACCTCGCCCGCCTGAAAGCCAGAACCAAAGTACGCGAGGCTCTAATCAGAGACATGCTGTTCGCAGACGACGCTGCAGTCACAACCCACACACAGCAGGAGCTTCAGACCCTGATGGACCGCTTCTCCCAGGCATGCAAGGACTTCGGGCTTACCATCAGCCTGAAGAAGACTAACGTCTTGGCGCAAGGCACGGAAGCACCACCAACCATCACCATTGATGACTACAAGCTGGGGGTCGTGAATCAGTTCACGTACCTGGGGTCCACAATCAGCAACAACCTCTCCCTTGATACAGAGATCAACAAGAGGATTGGAAAATCAGCCTTCACACTCGCTCGCCTCACCACACGAGTGTGGGAGAATCCCAAACTCTCTGTCAAGACGAAGATGGCAGTGTACAACGCCTGCGTCATCAGCACACTGCTCTATGGGAGTGAGACGTGGACAACATACGCCCGGCAGGAAAAGAGACTGAACTCCTTCCACTTGCGCTGCATTCGCCACATCCTGGACATATCCTGGCAGGACAAAGTGCCCAACACAGAAGTTCTGTCCCGCGCCGGCCTTCCCTCCATGTTCACTCTACTCAGGCAGCGCAGGCTCCGCTGGCTAGGCCACGTTCACCGTATGGAGGATGGCAGAATCCCCAAAGACGTCCTCTACGGAGAACTGGCAACTGGCAGGAGAGACGTTGGCCACCCACAGCTGCGCTTTAGAGACGTCTGCAAGAGAGACATGAAGGCCCTGGATATCAACACAGAGCGCTGGGAGGACCTTGCAACGGACCGCTCCAAATGGAGAGGCACCCTGACCAGACAGCTCAAGGCGGGTGAAGAGAGACTGACTGCTGCAGCAGATGAAAAAAGGACCCGCAGGAAGAACCGCCACAGACCCGCCAGCCAGCAGCACGGAGACCACCCACAAGTGTGACCTGTGTGACAGGGACTGTCATTCGCGCATCGGCCTGTTCAGCCACAGGCGGTGCTGTTCCAGCAGAGTAGACGTTTAGGATTCTCTTCCATGGTCATCATAGACCGACGGAGGCCGACGAAACGAAACATGCATTATACAGCTTTATGTTTAAAACGTCAGACCTCACAAAATTGATTTAGTCTTATTTTTCTCACAATTCTCTTGCTCTTAGATAATCTGAAAGCTTTTCAAATCACTTTTTATTTTTTTTATTTGCAGTACAACTTTATGAATAACTCCGTCTGTCTTTTGCAGAGTTTACTATCGAGAGCTAGGGTTTCTGGCCCAGGATCATCCAGCCGGAGAGTTGCCCTGTTCAAAAAGGTGGAGGCCGAAGAGAAGTCCCTCAGTGACAGGAGAAGGCAGACCCCTCTGGTCAACTTTAACCCTTTCACCCCAGACTCAATCTTCATTCAGTCTGCCACACAGCAGAGGGTCAACAGGAAGAGGGCACACTGGAATGAGTATGTTCCCCAGATGTTTTCTGCCAGAAATGCTTCACTTTTAGATCAGTCTTCAGTTCCTTGTTGCTTTATTTTCATTCAACCTGAACAAAAGGGCTGTGGGAGTCAACATGATATTGTCAATATTTTTATCACCAGTGCTAAAAACTTTGCTGTTGTTTCATTATTTTAGTAAAACTGAGCAGCATGTAGCAACTTTTCAGATTTGACTTGACTGATATGAAGCCCTTTTTTTTTTTTTAAACCATACTGACTAAAGTGGTGGGTTGGTGGGTTGGATTCTGGATTTTTTAACCACCAGGACACAGAGAGTAAGGGTCAATGGTACATTGTCTGACCAAAAGTGTTCTTCTACTAGCTCTCCGCAGGGGTGTGTGTTGTCACCACTGCTCTTCATCCTGTACACAAACATGTGTCGGAGCAGACATGACAACAGACACATTATAACGTATGCTGATGATTCAGTTGTTGTCAGTCTCTTCCAGGATGGTGAGAGTGGCCATGGCCCAGTAGTTGATGATTTTGTTAACTGGTGTGAGGATTCCTACCTGCAGCTGAATACGACAAAAACTAAAGATATGATTACTGACTTTAGGAGGAAAACTCCCAGGCATGAAGTCACTGTACTAAAAGGCCAGACCACTGAATGTGTACAATCCTACAAATATCTTGGGACGATTATTGATAGTAATTGAAACTTTGAAGAGAACTGTGAAAGGGTGTGCAAAAATGGTCAGCAACATTTGCATTGTTTAAGGAAACTTGCACGCTTCCAAATTGACCGAACCATAATGACAATGTTTTATCGGGCTTTTATTGAATCTGTTTTATCCTTTTTGTAGCTCTCTTCACGACAACAGACACAGGTTGGTTCCTTTAAACGGGCGTTTATTGGGACTTATGCACCCCTCTCTTGGTCACGCCGTGAGAACTGTATAGGCAAACATAACGCATAACCATATATACAGTACAGAGCGAAATAATATAAAGAAGTTACAAAACAAATACCTCGTTGGCCGCTTGTCATGAAAAGAGTTCTGAAGGTAAAACAAACTGCTTGGCTTCAATCTTCAATCAAACTTAAGTGCCAGATAGCTGAATAACGTGGCACAGCGTTCTTCTCATTTCCGCTATGTGCTACAATGAAAACAATCCCAGCGGCACTCCAGACGGAAAACATCAGTTCCGGTCAGGAAACAATAAATTTCAACAAAATATACAGTTGCAACAACCAACATGTAACGTACAGAAAATATATAATTTTATAACAACACTTACACTTTTCTTTAGTGTCATGGTTTGGTCAGATAAAACTGAAACAGGGGAAATCCTTGGATCAGGTAGTTAGATGGTCCAGTCGTTTGCTTGGTGAGTCACTGCTGAGCCTGACATCCCTGTACACCAGACAGGTACAGAGGATTGCTACCTCCATTTTAAATGATGACTCCCACCCTTTGGACTGCCACTTTCAGCTTCTTCCCTCAAGACGGAGGTTTGCTGTCTGAAAAAGTAGAACCCAGCACTACAAAAGCAGCTTTGTTCCTGCTGCTGTTAAAGAATTGAACAAGATGTAACAATATATTGCACATAATTTGGTTACCCATTTATTAATTTTATTTTATATTTACTTATTTTTGTAGGTTTTTTATTTGGGTTCTAAATCTTTTATTGGGTTTTAGACTTTTGCGTTTTTAACCTCTTTGACTAGTCTTTAACTTTTTAATATGACCCTTCTCTCTTATCTTTGTTTTTTCTCTTATCTCTTTGTCCTATGTCCTGATTGGTGGAGCCTTGAGCACTTTTATCATGTTTATAGTCAGCTTCATGTGTGCCTGTGTTTGTGTTCATGTTGAATGTAACTATGGTTTGTAAATATGGATGTCACCTGACTGCAAAACAAATCTACCTACGGGTACAAATAAAGTAACCTGAACCTGAACCTAAAGCAAGTGACTAGGCATGGGGGTGTTTGGCGAGGAACCAAGACCACATGGTTGTTGCTTTGCCATGTGCTTGTGAAGAGCTCCATGCTGCCCTCTACTGGACAGAATGCTAACAAACTTTTTTCATCCTTCAGCTCTAGTGGAGAAGACATGGAGGCAAGTGATGCTGAAGGAGAGGAGGAAATCCTTCCACCTTCTAAGGTAATTAAATGTCCATTTGATTTTCTGTGATTAGGTGTAGTTTTAGTGCATTTGTACAGATGAGTCACAGATTAACCCTCCTGTTATGTTCATTTGTCAGGAACAACAATGGTGTTCCCGGGTCAATTTGACCCGGTGCATGTTTAAATTATCCAAAAGATGTCCGAAACCAAAAAAATCCTAACAAACATTGTTAATATTTCATTACTAATTCCATTACTAACTATTCTATCAATATTTAGTGCATTGGTGTTCCTTACCTCTAATAGGTAATGGTTCAATTAGGATAATTCACTCGTTTTTCATAAAAAAAAAAAAAATGTTCAAACTTTTTTTTTAATGTTTCACCACTTTATTACTTTTGAAAGACCAACATATAAAACATAACATTTAAATTTTGTTTTACATACACTACCGTTCAAAAGTTTGGGGTCACTTAGAAATTTCCTTATTTTTGAAAGAAAAGCACTGTTGTTTTCAATGAAGATAACTTCAAACTAATCAGAAATACACTCTAATATCTAATATACATTGCTAATGTGGTAAAAAACTATTCTAGCTGCAAATGTCTGGTTTTTGGTGCAATATCTACATAGGTGTATAGAGGCCCATTTCCAGCAACTATCACTCCAGTGTTCTAATGGTACAGTGTGTTTGCTCATTGCTTCAGAAGGCTAATGGATGATTAGAAAACCTTTGTGCAATCATGTTAGCACAGCTGAAAACAGTTTAGCTGGTTAGAGAAGCTATAAAACTGACCTTCCTTTGAGCAGGTTGAGTATCTGGAAAAAATTATTATTTCAAATACAAATCATTATTTCTAACCTTGTCAATGTCTTGACTATATTTTCTATTCATTTTACAACTCATGATGGTAAATAAGTGTGACTTTTCATGGAAAACACAAAATAATTGTCTGGGTGACCCCAAACTTTTGAACGGTAGTGTACATGCACTGTTTGTGAACCACTAATGAACAAAATAACACAATATGAACAAAGTGTGTGTGTCTGTCTGTCTGTCTTTACGTCGGCACAGCACATGAGTGACATGTCATCACACTGTGCTTTGTGCAAATGAATTTTCCACATTTCGCACAGGTCATGCTTGTCTTGACATCATCAGATGGCCTGCAGACCTGGCACCTCTTCCTCTTTCTTTTCCCCTCAGCAGCAACCTAGAACCAAGAGGACCATGATTACTTTACTATGCTGTCTTTTTGCTGATCCCAAGACACACACAACGCACTCTCATACACTTATATGTACACACAAACACTTACTTACCTCACGCACTGGTGTACTTGGTGCAGTCCTCTCCTGGATCTCCCTCACCGTGGCTGCAGCGGCTGGGGTCCTTGGCAGGTGCTCCCTCCGTTGGATGTGCGGTGTCACAAGCGCCTTCCCCAGCTCCTCGAGAAAGATGCGCCTCTTGTACAGCTTTGACACATTCCAGTCAGGAAAGATCTCAGTCCAAATGACAAATGCGTTGTAGGCCAATACATCGATCATGTTATAAAAGATGACCAATGGCCAGCGCGCAGTCATTCGTTTGGTGGTGTAGGACCTTGTTACTTTGTCCAAGTTGTCTACCCCCCCTTTGGTGGCATTGTAATCCAGGATCATGCTTGGTTTCTGGTCCTCTCTTGTGCTTATTTCAGCATTTTTGTGCAGAGTGCTCATGAGCACAACATTTTTCCCCTTTCTGGGGCAGTAAGACACTAGGGCTGTGGTGTCTGTGAAGGCAAACATGGAAGATTGAGGGGTCCTGTTCTTGATTACCAGCAGTTCAGCAGGGAGTTCAGCCCTGTTCTTTCGGATAGTTCCGACCATTGTGAGCTTTCTCTTCAGAAGCTCCTGACCCAAGTTGTAGTTTGTGAAAAAATTGTCACAGGTTATATTGTGCCCCTTGAGACCCTGTGCCATGTCGAGCACGACCCTTGTGCCCTGATTCTTCTCCGGGGCTCCTCCATCCGGCTTTCCAGTGTAAAACTGCATGTTCAATGCGTAGCTGGTGTTTGCATCACATGCTGCCCAGATTTTTATTCCATATTTAGCTGGTTTGGAAGGCATATATTGCCTAAATGGGCAGCGACTATTCCCTCATCTGGTTCAAAATCAGAATCCGAATTTAGCTCAAGATAGTCTTCATCTTCAGACACATCCTCCTCTATTTCACTGTCATGATCAAAGATGGCTTCCAGAGCCTCCTGGACTGTCATCCTTTTGCTTCTGCTGCTCATTTTGTAAAGGTCTGCCTGACAGTGTAATGTTGGTAGGACTCCCATGCAGAGAAGCTTTTATATGTTTTGCCCCTCCCCTGTTGAGTGTCCACTGAATATGGGTGGAGTTCTCCTGCGAGAACATAAATGGTTCCCGTCAAAAGTCATAACGCCTGCACCTGTGTGTGTGTGTGTGTGTGTGTGTGTGTATTATGTTGCAATAAGGTGCAAATAAAGAAATAGCCTGACATTTCTGACACCCTTTTACCTCCAGTTTGACTGCTGGGTCACATTGACCCAAACAGTATCTATGTGATACGAACATGCAGGGGGTGATTGCAAATATGTGAGATGAACCATTTTCATATTATATGTTGATTACACTAATTAAGGCAAGCAGAAGAAGTTTCATACTGAAAAAAATACTTTTAACTATTTTTCCTAGATGTTCAAACTTTAAAACAGGTCAATTTGACCCGTAACATAACAGGAGGGTTAAAGGGAAAAACTTAATCTGTGACTGCTGCAGAAAGAATTTTGTTGGCGTGATTTATGTCTACTTGACTGATAGTGGTGGCAGCCATGTTTCAAGTCAATGTTGCAAAATCATTGTAATGAAGAGACTGGCTTCATGGTTATTTTATATTAATGAAATTATCTTATAATTTTGTTTTTTAAAGACTTAAAAGCACATTAGTGGTGTTGTGGTGAAAACACATTACTAGGACACTTTTTAAAACTTGCTGTGCAAACAATTTGCAGCTTTATTGCTTTTCATTTAATTGGTTTGATTTTGCCAGTGATTGATTGTTTAGCTTTGTCTTAAATATATACCAGAAAACGTCCAAAAGCAGAGAAAAGTAGCAAAAGTTTATATGTGCAACAAAGTATTTCCCATGTGCTTTTTAAAATCACAGTTGACAAGTTTAATGTAAACATGATTTAGTTTAGTTTAATGTTTGTTTGAAAGGGTCATTACATACTGATGAACATTAATACAGATGTAAGTATGCCAGGTTTAGCAATATTGCTAATTTGCATCTGTAGTCCCCTGGCGGGTCACAAAAACACACAATCATACAGGAGAAGAACATTGCAATAAACTGTACAAAGTGGATATGCAAAAGTGCTACGTTAAGGTTAGGTTAAGGTGCTACAAAACGAAATATTCAAATGTCTCATGAGTGAAGTGCTGTGTATGTGTACACACACACACACACATGCACCCAAGCACCTCACAGCAACAATAAAAGGCGATGAACAGGAGGCGGGGCATATGTGTGAGATGCACAGGTACATATACTGTATATGCACAGGCCACAGAACAGCCACTAGTTATGCGTACTGTTTTGGTAGTTTAAAAGCCCATTTTTACAATGACTCTTAAAAGTGTTTAGTCTGATATGTTCTCTGATTGCAGATAGTACATTATTCCAGATCTTGGTGCCCCTCACTGATGGCACAGATTGAGTAAATGTGGTGCATCTGTGGGGAACCTCACAGTCTCCTCTTGTGATTGCTCCGGTGGTTGTATCGGTGACAGTCCTCAGTTTGACATATTCTCCCGGGGGCGGGGGGGGGGGGCAATAGCTATTTAATATTTTATGAATTGAACCGGCAAATTTGAGAGTTTTATCATTTTCGAAAGGCAGGAAATTGTATTTCTTGTAGGTGTAACAATGATTTGTGGGATCTTTGTTGTCAAAGATTTTTATGGATTTTTTTGTCTAAAGAGTCAGTGGGTTTGATTATTGTTACACCAGTGAGAGACCAGTTGGTAAAACAGTAATCGATGTGTGAGAAGGTCATTGCATGCAGAGACATTTTGTCTGCACCAGCTGTCAGTGATGGTCTAATTTGTGTAAAATTTCTCAGATGGAATTTGATTATGTTTGAGATTTTTTTTGGTGCTTTTTTTAAAGGTTAATGAGGAATCTAAAATCACGCTGAGGTACTTAAATTCCTCGACTAATTGCAGTACCTCCCCTTTTAAGAAAATGTTTGAGTTTGTAATATTTCATGGTTGTTTGGTGAACATCATGCAAACAGTTTTTTAGTGTTTAGTAGGAGACACGAATTATTAAGCCAGTTATAGATTTGAGTCGTCGCTGTTGTAAGAATACAGGCGGTTTCTTGTGTGTTTTTTGCAGGTGTGAATATTACCGTGTCATCTGCATATACAGACGTGGACAAAAGCATTGTGGACAAAAGCATTGTCTGATTTTCGTTGGTTAATTTTCATAGAATTTTTATTTATTACCACTTTTGTCAGATTCAAGTTATTTCTGTAACCATTGTGGGTTTTTCTTTCATTAACAGAGGGGTACCAACAATTTTGTCCACGTCTGTATTCATATACAAATGAATATTTCTGCGTGCATTTGGTAAATATTTATGTATAAGGAGAATAATTTTAGTCCAAGTATGGAGCCTTGTGGGACACCCATTTGACATTTCAAATATGGCAATTTGACACTGTTGACTAGGGATGGGCATAATTTACCGATTAACCGATAATTGATCATTAAGAATTTCACCAAGGAAGTTCATTTTCGTCGACAAACCGTTTTTTTTTTTTTAAACAATCCGAGGTTATTAAGGCCTAGTGCACGGCCGTCCTCAAACAATGCAATGGCAAAATTTGGGCACCAGGGGGCAACATTACACCATCGCCGTACCCTGGCGTGCCTCCGTTGATACATGCGGGCTTCCGTAGGGCGATCGCCAAATCATGAGGCGGTTACGGCGAAGTGTTGCGTGGGACCATTTCAATTTAAAAAATGACCAGGTGTACTGCAATCACTGCAATGCAGCATACAAATATACCTCATCGACAGGGTCCATGGAACACCCTTATTACGCGAAGAAACCGCCAACAGTGGTTGCGCGCTGAGTAATGGCGGTCGTGAATATTTTTTTTTTTTTCAGAAACTTTATTGAGAAGGTCATGAACATTCGGTGTACACACGTCGAGGGAAGCTGCAGGAGGTGGCGTAGTGCCTCGACGGGAAGACTATTTCGCACAAAATGGCACAAGAGAACAGCAAAAAGTTCCACGCGGCTAGACTAAGCAATACGAGCGATAGAGCAATGAATGCGGTCTTCGTTTGTTGGGTGGCCGCTCGGCAGGGAGAGAGAGCTGGGTAAAACGTCTCGGCCAATCAGCTTGCGGGGTGAAACGTCTCGGCCAATCAGCTTGCGAGATTCCCGAGCCGAGCAAACACGAGAACAGAGAGAGAGAGATTTGAGAGAGAGAGGTAGATTTGAGATGTGCGGCTCTCCGTGCCCTCCATGCTGATACCTGATGTTCTAATTTAGTCTACCTACCTAAAAATGTTAATGATTAACCGATTATTAATCATTAATTCTCCCGGCGATCGGTGAAGAAAATTTCACCGAATGCCCATCCCTACTGTTGACCATTACATATTGCTGTCTGCTGGTTAAAATAAGATTTCGTACATTTGATAGCGTGTTCTGAAAAATTAAACTGAGTAAGTTTGGTTAAAAGGATGTTGTGGTCAACAGTGTCAAATGCCTTCTTCAGATCTAAGAACACAGCACTTATCTAAAAATAGATTTAGTTTTCTCTAAAAAGCTTATTGCAGACTCTGTTGAATGATGGGCACAGAACCCAAACTGTGCGTGATGCGGGGGGTGGGGTGGGTGGTTCCATTATTCAGATGTTCACATAATGGTGTAGCCAGTCATTTTTCAATTATTTTGGAGATAACCAGTAAAATGCTGATTGTTCTGTAGTTGTTTATATCAGTTTTGATCCCTGTTTTGAAAACTGGTCTAACTACTCCAACCTTCCAAGCAGTTGAGATGACAGCATGTTTGATTGACAGATTGATTAAATGAGTAATTGGACAAATGATGATCACTGGAGAGGCACTTTTGTCTGATGTTGCCAAATAAGTTGAAATTTGGACAATACTGAGCTGGCAATATGTTCAAATGTGATAACGAGCAAAAACACTTTTAAACTGTTTTCATTCCATGGACATTTTTTGTTCATTGTGGAAACCACAAGCAGAAACAAAACAAGAAGTGGCTGTCAAGACTCTGTGATTTAGATATCTATCTTTATTCACCCCCAGATTTTCCAGTGATTTCACCTTGGCTGGATAAACTGAGTAACAAGTTAAACAATGTAAATTCAGTAAACTTGTTGGAAAATAGTAATTGTTACTCAAAAGACAAAAGAGATATGGTAACTAGTAGTTGTATCAGTGCATCTCTATTGCTTAAAGACCTGTTTACAGTCCAGATCTGCTGCTTTGAGTGATTATGTTAATGCAGTTTCAAGCTAGCTGAGAAATTGACAAATGATGAAATCAAAATCCCCTTCTGCCCTCAGAGGATCACCATGATGGAGAGCAACATGATGTCCCGGTACACCTCAGAGTTCCTCGAGTTGGAGAAAATCGGTTGTGGGGAGTTTGGCGCTGTGTTCAAGTGTGTAAAAAGACTCGACGGCTGCATCTATGCCATCAAACGATCAAAGAAACCTTTGGCAGGATCAGTAGATGAGTAAGTGTTGTAAATTATTCAGATTTACACTAAAAGAAAAGTTCTGTAATTCTTGTGAAGATGAGCTTGCAATCCAAATTTTCAACTAACTCGCACATAAAAATTGGTGCTGCGATGATTAGTCGAGCAACATCAAAATTATTTGACTAATCACCATTACACCCTTCCCACCCATTTTAAACATGGAAAGAAAAAAATTTTTTGAAGCAATAAAAGTAGCAAAAAGAAAAAAGTCACAAATTGCCTAACAAAAAGTTGCAGCTATTTATGGAAGAAAATCACAAACTTGCATTAAAAAGTCACAAACTTATTAGTGGAAATGAAAAAAATCACAAATTTATTAGACAAGAAAGAACAGCAAATTTCAGGGAAAATGGTTGCAAATTTACAAGAAAATGGTTGCTAACTTAAGAGAAAATAAACAAATTTAAATGTTAGAAATCTGTGAGGGGGGGGAAATTCTCAAGAAAAAAGTCACTAATTTTGGGGAAAAATAGTTGCAGATTTACAACAAAAATAATCTCCAATTTACAAGGTGAAACCCCCCCCACAAATTTTGGGGGTGAGGGGGGGGGGGTGACACAAATGATAAAATGAATATTGACTAATTGAAAAAAATAATCTGTAGATTAACTGGTAACAGAAAGTTTAGTTGGACTTCCGGTCTGGACGCCATGGCGACTGCAGCTTAACACTGAAGCTCTCAGACTCAATCCAGGATAACACCTTGAAAATCAAACTCAACGGATTTTTGGAGGAGTGAAAATCAAAAGACAAAATCATCATGTCTAAAGGAAAACAGAAGAAACTGAAATTCTCCAGGCTAGGACACGTATCGGCCGGAGAATCTGAAATGGAAGATCCCCGTTCAGAAGACGAGGAGCTGGTGATAGCTAACAAAAGGGTTAGCCTGAAATCACTATTTGAGGAACTACGACGATTTCGCCGAGATGTTACGGCCGAATTTCGGGAATTCAGAGAAGAATTGAAAAGGACAAACAGCAGAGTGGACCAGGCCGAGAACCGAATCTTGGAAACAGAGGATCGAATAAAAGTGCTCGAAGATTCTGTGCTGGACCTACGCAAAAGACAAGCAGCTATAGAGGCTAAGCTAACCGACCAAGAAGGAAAACAAAGAAGAGACAACATAAGAATTCATGGTCTGATAGAAGGAACCGAAAATGGTTTTAACTCAATGGCAGAATGCGTGGAATCCTTACTAAGAGAGAAATTGGATATTCCACAAACCACCGACTTGAAGATAGAAAAGGCACATCGTTCATTAGCCGCTAGGCCGGCGGCGGAAGCGCCCCCACGTTCGGTGTTGGTAAGATTTTCCAATTTCAAAATAAAACAAGAGGTTGTAAGACTGGCCTGGCAGAAAAAAGGATTTATGCACCAGGAGAGAAAAGTCTACGTGGAACACGATTACGCCCCGGAGGTCCTTAAAAAGCGCAGGGAATACAATGACGCGAAAAAGGTGTTAAGAGAGAAGAAATTGCGCTTTCAGACACCATTTCCTGCGAAGTTAAGGGTCTTCTACGGCGATGAAACGTGTCTCTATAATTCGGCGGAAGAAGCAACAGCTGACATGGCGAGGAGAGGGCTCCCGGTAACGGTGTTTAAACCCGCAGCAGACCCGAGTGAGAAGATCAAAGCGCAAACATGGACAACACAAAGACCCTCAAAATCCACGGACCAGCAGCGGGAAACCCAGCACCAGAGCGTCGCGGATAAACTATCCGTTTTCAGGTTGGAATAGCGACCTTTTTTTTTTTTTTTTTTTTTTTTTTCCTTTCTCTTGAATCAATCCGCACATCCAACCCCCCTCATACAAGGTAACAAACATTAAAAGAGATGCATATTCAGCATGTGGTAAAACATTTCATGGAACAATCATATTATTTGAAACAAATAAGTCTTTGTAATAAAAAAAAAAAAAAAAAAAAACTTGTTAAAATAGAAATGTGACAATAATCCACATGTTCTGCTCATACTAACAAATACTGTTTTTGCGTGAATGTTTGATGTGATGGGGGTGGGAGGGTGCACACAATTTCACAGGGTTTAGGCATAAAAGGAAAAAAAAAAAAAAAATCATTACAAGTTTGGATTGGGTTCTGAAACTCACGTTAAAAGCATGGGACTACTTTCAGTGGTACGAGAGGGCCCTCAACACGTAACAGAGTTTGAGGAATTTCCCTCAGAGCCTTCACTCCATCAAGGCTCTTACAGGGTCTTTAAAAAGACCTCAGCTCAGGAAGTTCTTTTGACAGTTTTTTGTTTTAAAGTTTTTTACACTATGTTCTTAATGTTTTTCTTGTTTTTAATGTTCTTTCAGTTTCTGAGTAGCACAAAAGAGGGCCACCACACAGTTATACTAAACAAAACAACACAATGGAGAAACAGGGTGTAACCAAAATAATTTCATATAATGTAAAAGGGATCCTGAATCCAGTTAAAAGATCCAAGATTCTAGGCAAAATGAAAAAAGACAAAGCAGGAATAATACTTTTACAAGAAACCCACCTAACAGACGTGGAACACAATAAACTCAGTAGACAAGGGTTTAAAATGATCTCTTCATCTTCATATAAATCAGGGAGGAGGAGGGGAGTAGCGACATTGATATCAACCAAAATTACATTTGAAAAAAAATCAGAACACAAAGATAAAGAAGGGAGATACAGTTTGGTAACTGGGCGGCTAGAGGGAGAAGATATCACCCTGCTGAATGTGTATGCTCCCCCAGGGGCTAACTGGAAATTTTATAAAAATGTATTCGACCTAATGATAACTAAAGCTCAAGGTTTAGTGATATGTGGTGGGGACTTTAATCTTAGACTGAATCCATACTGGGATGCTTCTGGTAATTCCCCACATCAAAATAACACCCAAAACAGGAAGACTCGGATGCTACTAAAAGAAATGGGAATCTGTGATGTGTGGAGGGAACTCAACCCCAGTGTAAAAGACTATACATTTTACTCAACTCCACATTCATCTTACTCAAGGATTGACTATTTTTTTATGTTTAATAGAGACATTGGTAGAGTAAAAACATGTAAAATAGGACTGATGGATCTCTCCGACCACAGTCCGATCTACATGGACTTAAATATCCAAAAATACATAAATAATACATTTTCTTGGAGGTTAAATTCAAATGTCCTGAAAGGACCATTGAAAGATGAATTGGAGTCAGATATTCTCAGATATTTGGAAGATAACGATAATGGAGAAGTATCCCCTTTAATACTGTGGGATGCATGTAAAGCTGTAATAAGAGGAAAGATTATTGCAAAACTGGCAACCCAAAAGAAACTAAGACAAGAAAAACTATCCACATTAGAGTCAGAACTTAGGAACCTAGAAAAAGAACACAAAGGCAACACTCATTCTACTGACTCGCTCAAGATTAAGGAAATTAAAAACCAAATAAATGAGATCTACACAATAGAAATCCAGAAGAAACTTACATTTCTGAAACAAAAATACTATGAAGCAGGCAGTAAATCGGCAAAATTGCTAGCCTATAAATTGAGGAAACATCAAACAGAAAGAGCAATCTACAAATTCAGAGACCCAGTATCAAAGGAAATAAAATTCAGAATTCAGGATATTCTTAAAAACTTCGAGAATTACTATAAGAACTTATACTCCCAAAAAAAACATAAAAACGCATCCGAGGCATTCCTAAACACATTAAACCTTCCCCAACTTACGGAGTCACAAAATAAAACACTACTGTCAGAAATACATTCTAAAGAATTGGAAAAAGCAATTATGAAACTTAAAGCTAACAAATCCCCAGGAGCTGATGGCTATACAGCAGAGTGGTACAAAACCTTTAAACAGCAACTATCTCCTCTCCTCCTGAAAACATTTAATTATGTCCTCCACACAGGGGAAATCCCCCCCTCCTGGAGAGAAGGGGTCATTGCAGTTATACCTAAACCTGAAAAGGATAAACTAGAGTGCTCCAACTACAGACCAATCAGTGTACTAAATCAGGACTATAAGCTTTTTACCATTATCCTTGCCAAAAGGTTAGAGAATATACTGACAGACCTAATTCATTTAGACCAAACAGGTTTTATAAGACAAAGACAGACACAAGACAACATTCGACGCACTTTACACATAATTCATCATATAAAAAAATATAACTTAAATGCAGTCATATTAGGATTAGATGCTGAAAAAGCATTCGATTCGGTTGACTGGTCTTTTCTATACAGAATCTTATCCAGTTTCAATTTTCATAACAACTTCATTAGAACTATACAGGCATTATATAAAAAACCAACAGCTAAAATAAGGATTAACGGTAATTTATCATCATCTTTTGAACTGGAAAGAGGATGTCGTCAGGGCTGCCCCCTGTCTCCACTGCTCTTTGCAATCTTCATAGAACCTCTGAGCCAATGGATAAGACAAAACCAAAAAATTCAAGGTATTACACTTGGTCAGAAGGAACATAAAATAGCACTCTTTGCTGATGACATTTTAATATACCTAGGGCAGCCGGACACTTCTTTACCAGAACTAACCTCAGTTTTTTCAGAGTATGGAGATTTATCGGGGTACAAATTAAATATGCATAAAACCCAAGTTTTAACATTCAACTATGACCCAAATCATTATTCACTAAGCAAACTCAAAACTAACTGGGAGTCGGAATCTATGAAATATCTGGGGGTCAATATCCCGAAACAACTCAACAAAATTATATCACTAAACTATGATCCACTGGTGACAAAAATAAAATCTGACCTAGCAAGATGGAATATGATACCATTCTTGGGTATTGCACAAAGAATTGAAGCAGTCAAAATGAATATACTTCCACGTCTTCTATACCTTTTCCAAACAATACCGGTAGAACCTCCCAAAAAAACATGGCAGGAGCTGGACAGAAGGATCTCAAGATTCATATGGCAGGGCAAGAGACCTAGAATCAGATATAGAACCCTACAGCTAAACAAAGACAAAGGTGGGCTCGCGCTGCCAAATATCAGGGACTACTTTAAAGCCGCACAAATTAAAACTTTAGTAGAGATATGTAACCCAGTCTACTCTGCACAATGGAAGGAGATCGAATGCCAAATAACAAGTGACATCCCCCTACAGGCGATAATAGGGAACAATGTCTTACCTAAGCTTTTGAATAACACTAACCCGTGGATAGAGACCCCGCTAAAAATTTGGTTTAAGATAGTCAGAGAGAATCAAACTAAAGAGCCCTATCGACTTCTGCAATGGATCGCCTATGATCAGGACTTTACTCCTAATAAAACAGACACCAGATTTAAAAAGTGGAAGGAGAAGGGGCTGATAAAATATTACGATTTTTTTAAAGGGCAAATCTTAAGAAGTTTTGAAGATTTGAAAAAACAAGGCCTAATAAATCAAGACCTTTACAGGTTCTTCCAGCTTAGACACCACATAAACAATATACTTAAAAAGGAGGTTTTGGAAAGGGCCCAGTCAGGTGTTCTGAAGGTCTTCTTAATGGCATATAAAGGGATCCCAGGGATCAGATACATTTCTAAAATATACCAAGGTCTTCAAGACTTAAAAGGAGACAACACATCTTATATAAAAGAGAGATGGGAAAAAGAGGGGAATTTCACTTTACATCTGGAAATATGGGAAAAGCTAAATAAACAGCAATGGAAAAGTACCTCATCCCTGCAGTGGAGAGAATTTGGATGGAAAAACTTGGCAAGATTTTTCAGAACACCTGCACAAATCAAATTTACCCATAAGGGATTGAACTGTTGGCGCTTGTGTGGTGAAAAGACTGCAAATCATTTTCATGTGTTTTGGTCATGCCCAGTTATCCACCAATATTGGACCAATGTACAGACAATATTGGGGAAAATATTCAAAATTACAGTTCCCTTTTCTTTTGTAACTTTGTATTTGGGTTTACTACCGGACTCACTGGAAAGACGAGGAGAAAAATACTTATTCAATGTTTTAATATTGGCAAGCAAAAAAGCTCTAACTAAAAAATGGATGTTGAAGGACTGTCCTACACCTGAAGATTGGACTAACGTGATCCAAGACATTTACTCGATGGAAAAGTTGACATTCGCACTGAGACAGGACATGGATGGGTTCATGAACTTTTGGCAACCCTGGACCGCATATGTGTCTTCCATTAGATCTAATCTTTGACAAATACCATTTCAATAATGGTTCCGCTCTTTGTTCCAATGCTACTCAGATGCTCTTTTATCTTTATTTACTTACTTTTTCTTTTTGTTTGTTTTTTACTGGTTTGTTTGGTTTTTTTTTGTTTTTTGTTTTGTTTTTTTTTTCTCTTTAATTTCACTTTTTCTTTCACTTTAAAAAAAAAAAAAATAAGGGGTGTTGTAAGAATTAATCTTCCAATGTTGTCAGATATCAGAAAATAAGGGAACATGTGATGAAAATGTAAACACTGCATTGCTGTAACGACCTGTATACCCTTTACAAAAACTTAAATAAAAAAAAAAAAAGAAAGTTTAGTTGCAGCACTAGTAAAAATGGACATTTACACCCTAATTAAGCTTTGAAATAATACAATTTAAAGTAAAAACTGCTGTTGTTTGTAACACAGGTATGCATCCATAGTTATTCATGTTCCCCAGTGCATGTTCGAAAATGTGGGCTATTAAAATTTGTTTACCGGAAACCCTTGAGGCCTCTCCCCCCTTCCTCTTTTTATTTTAACTTCAAAACCCACATCAGGCATCCCGTGATTAAAACCATCTGTTCCTTCCTGCGCAGACAAAATGCCCTACGGGAGGTGTATGCCCACGCCGTGCTTGGCCAGCATCCCCATGTGGTGCGGTACTACTCAGCCTGGGCTGAGGACGACCACATGCTCATCCAGAACGAGTACTGCAATGGCGGCACGCTTTCCGATGTCATCACGGAGAACTACAGGCGCCTTGGCTTCCTGTCGGAGCTGGAGCTGAAAGATCTGCTGCTGCAGGTCGCTCAAGGACTCAAGTACATCCACTCGATGTCTCTAGTGCACATGGATATCAAACCTAGTGAGTATCTGAGGATGTCCTGATACTTACAGACATGGTCCACATGATTAATATATTCATTTAAAGACAAAAGAGCAAGTGTCCAACTCATTAAGGGTGTTCTCTCACTGGTGCCAGGTGACTTGTTCTGTATAAAGCAGGGATGGGCAACTATGTGCCATGGAGGGCTATTCCACTGCAGGTTTTCTGTTCCATCCTGTCTCTTCAGCAGTTGCTTTCTTCAATTAGCAGTCCTTGAAGCTCATCAGTGCAAACATCTGCTGAAGAGACTGAGCGGAACAGAAAATGTGCAGTGGATTGGCCCTCACTGCCCATCCCTGGTGTAAAGTGAAATGGCCCTCTGCTGCTCGTCATTGACGGGGTCTGCACCGGCCGCATTCGCATTGTTTTTGTTAAGCACAGTTCCCAGACTTGCTTAAGGAATCCCTGACAGCAGAGTCATACCTTCTTCTACAACATCTGCATTTGTTCCGTTCCTGAGACTACCTCTACCAACCATTCCAAAGCAGGGGAAATGTTCTGTTCTGCACAATAGTATGGACCAGTCAAACTTGTCAAGTGTTCCAGACTTTAGGGGTCAACCCTCTGTCAGCATGGAACAGACACTACAGTATGAGCGCACCCTTACGTTTCAGCTAAACAGCCAGTTCTGTTTTGGGGTTTTTTGCTATTTTCAGTCATTCTTCTGGCTCTACAATTAGCCTTTCAGTCCAGGTCCACCATGTTAAAGGTACAATAAGTTAGATTTTACACTTTTTAAATTAATCCTTTCAAACACTAACTAACTAACTAACCTGCACTTATATAGCGCTTTTCTACAGTACACTACAGTGAACTGATTCCCTCTGGCTGTCTTGTTGATTCTCAGACTCTTGTTTACACTGCCGCCCCGTCCGCCCTCTTTCTGGGCCCATCTCTTGAAACCTTTGACCTCCCTCTGTTGCTTAGCAAAGGCTTATCAGAGCAAGTTGCTCAGCTAGTGTGTTGTTTACTTAAGTTCTTAAACATTTAGTTATTCTAAATGTCACTGCATGGGCTCTCATGACCCTGCAAATCACACTGACACATCTTTAAGTGTGCAGCACCCCTGATAGCACAGCGTAGTGTAGTGAACATGTTTATGTACAGCTCAGAGGCCATCCTGACTAAGTTTGAGAGCTATGTGAGGAACACACGCATACTGGTTTTCATGTTTTATGGGGACCAATTTTCTGATCATCACTTACGGGGACTACCCTTTCCACACAGACGGCGATTCCTTGCATTTATATATAGATTAAGTTGACCCCCCACCCCACAAAACAAATGGTAGAGGAAACACTGGCTTGTGTTAAATATCTAACCATTCCCCTCACCAACACTGAATGAACTCTAATAAACCTGTGAGTCACACTGAAACATATTTTGCTTCCAGTTGTGGTCTGGTTTATTTTGTTATTATTAATTTATGTATGCAGCGGAAAGTTGCATAGGACTAGCCTAGTCATAGTATTAAAAATTAAAATTAAATTAAATCACCCTTTATTGTCATTCAGCTGTACAACCAATCATGTAAAGTAGAACGAGATTGTGTTTTACCTATCTACTGTGTTAATCACACACACCCCAAGTGTAGAATCAGAGGGCCGCTGCCATGCAAGGTGCTGCCACAAATTTCCCTCTTCCATTCCATTATTGCTGAGCACCAAGCTGGACGGCAGGAAGTTCCACTTTTTTTATATGGTCTTCGGCATGACCCGGCCGGGGTTTGAACCCCTGCCTCCTGGGTGTGGGGCAGATGCTCTACCAACTGAGCCACCACTCCGGTATTGCTTTGTCATTTGCTCATTCCCATAGCAATGCATGGGCTATAATAAATCTGTGCAACAAACCGAAAGGGTACTTAAATTGTGTTCTCTTAGAGGACTAGGGAAAATGTTTGTGTGGCCTACCCAGGTAAAACATGTTTGAGAAATGTTTGACATAAATGTAATTAGGATGGTGGATGCTGACATTAAACATGGTCAGAGTTTCAAATAAAGGTCAACATGTTTAATCCATGGGAACACTGCAATGGTACCACCCAGCTTTTTAAATGTTTTTTCGTTTGTTTTAAAGCAAGGGTGTCAATCCATTCCGGGCCAAGACCCTGCACATTTTTCTTCACCCAGTCTCTTCAGCAGGTGTTTTTACTAATCAACAATTGGTGGAAAGAAACTCAGTTAAATCACCTTTGAAAGACACTGGGTGGACGAATGAATGAATGGGTGGGGGTAAAACTTGTAGGGTCTTGGCTTGGAATGAGTTTAACATCTCTGGTTTAATGGAAGAAAAAGTAAAATGTCTAAATGATATTAAGATATGTCAGAGTGCAGAGCATCTGTAGGGTATATAAATTAAAAATGTTGAAAAAGACTCCATTTAATGTTTCCTGATGGGAAGAATAATCTGACATTAATGTGAATTTTACCTTTTCTATTTCAGGTAATATTTTCATTTCACGGAAATCTGTAGCGAGCTGTGATGAATGTGATGAGGGTGATGAGCTGACAACTAGTGTCATCTACAAGATTGGTAAGCTGTTTGGTGTGGTTTCCTTATTTTGTTTATTCATTTTATACTCCTGGTACATTGTGTTTGAAGGTCATCCTTGTATCTAAAATCTTTACCGTTTTGATTTTCCTGACTAGGTGATCTTGGTCATGTCACAAGAGTGAATAATCCACAGGTAGAGGAGGGTGACAGCAGATATCTAGCCAATGAAGTTTTGCAAGAGGTTTGTAATCCTGCCCTTTTAAAAACTCAGATTTTTAATTTGAATATAGGCTCACTCTTGTGGTGTTCTGGTTTTAGGACTACAGTAGCCTGGCGAAGGCAGACATCTTTGCTTTGGCTCTGACTGTCGTCAGTGCTTCGGGAGCCGACCCTTTACCCACCAACGGAGACAAGTGGCATGAGATCCGACGGGGAAAACTCCCCACCATCCCTCAAGTGCTTTCTCCAGCTTTTGTTAGTCTTCTCAAGGTGACTTAACATTTTTTTTTTGAATAACGTTGTTGTGGACATTCAGGTTCATCCATTCGTGGTCAGAGACAGATGACCACACATTCTTAAATCCATACCTGAGGCATATTTAGATTTCTTCTTGGGAGCTTTCCTTTCCACAGTGGGACTTGCACGTGCAGAAGACCATCATTCAAATTTCACAAAGAAATTGCCTTGTCAGTGATAACCTCTATTGGAGCCAAACTGACAAGAATATGATGACATCAGTTTTAAAGATGTAGGTGTGCTCTGGGAAAAACAGGTGTCTCAGCTCCAGGCCTTTGACATCATTGGTGGTAGAAACCCAGCTTTGTATTGGAGTTTTAAAAAATGAGGCACTGGTTTCATAGGCCAAGAACAGTGCTCACCTGGTTCCAGCTCCAGTGGGAAAGGGGTGTCCGAGTTCTACTTAGGAGTCAACAGTGTTAACTGCTGTTCACCAACTTGCATGCAAAAGTATATTATAACTCAATTTTATTGTTTTAAACTCAGTGAAAAAGTTTTCACTTCTGTCCTTTATCAGATGCAAGCCCAGTTGTTAGAATGATCATTGAATAACTCTAGAAACTTTAGAAATAATTACAAATTCCTGCAATCTGGGGAAAAAAGAGATGATGACGATGGCAGCTGATACTTACACTACCGTTCAAAAGTTTGGGGTCACTTAGAAATTTCCTTATTTTTGAAAGAAAAACACTTTTTTTCAATGACGATAACTTCAAACTAATCAGAAATACACTCTATACATTGCTAATGTGGTAAATGACTATTCTAGCTGCAAATGTCTGGTTTTTGGTGCAATATCTACATAGGTGTATAGAGGTCCATTTCCAACAACTATCACTCCAGTGTTCTAATGGTACAATGTGTTTGCTCATTGCGTCAGAAGGCTAATGGATGATTAGAAAACCCTTGTGCAATCATGTTAGGTCTGCAATGCTGTAATTGCTGCAAATGGAGGATTCTTTGACGAAAGCAAAGTTTGAAGGAAAAAATTATTATTTCAAATACAAATCATTATTTCTAACCTTGTCAATGTCTTGACTATATTTTCTATTCATTTTACAACTCACGGTGGTAAATAAAAGTGTGACTTTTCATGGAAAACACAAAATTGTCTGAGGTGACCCCAAACTTTTGAACGGTAGTGTATCTGTTGTGTATCAGATTTTTGGCTAAATATTGTCGATTTGCATCACTAAATCGGTGTATCCCTATATATGTTTGGCATTCAGCCTTTATTACTAGTGACACAGGAATACAAATATGATGAGGGAAGAGCATGTGGTCAACAACCAGAGGTGTAATCAAACCTCAAGGGAGGCTTACAAGCTTTAAAGGGAAAGCTGTTGTGGTATTGGAGAGTTCAGGATCCCCCCCCCCCCCCCCACTGTTTTAACAACTAACCAATGAAATCAAATTCAGAAGAATCTCCCAGAAGACATTGCTATCCGCAGACCTTTTCACGTTATTCTTATCTGAACACTTAACCTTTCTTATGGCATTTGTTTGTTTTTCCCTTTGTTCTTCCAGCTAATGATCCACCCTGACCCAACAGGACGACCGTCGGCCTCCGATCTTATCAAACACCCGGTGCTCCTGACTGCTGCCAGAATGAGTGCAGATCAGCTCAGAGTAGAGCTTAATGCCGAGAAGTTCAAGAATGCCCTGCTTCAGAAGTAAGCACAACAGGCATTGACGGATATTCTTTAACTCATCAGAGGTTTTACTGTTTAGTGTTTAAACTCATGACTGTGGTGAGAGGGCCTAGGTGTGTGTGTGTGTGTTTATTGACCACTAAGATGATCCCATACAAACTAATCACACACCATTAATCTGATTCTTAGATGTCATGATTTTGACTTGCAGACCAGGGCAGGAGAGCTTTTGATTTTAAATGTTAGACCTGCACCACCAGTATATCGATTACATTTTCCCCTTTTAATCACTGGCTCATAAAGGGAAAATGGTAATCACAGCTCGCACAAATGTCAAAACAGGGTTGCAGTGGATCATCATAAATATACTGTATGTATTTTTACCAAAACAGTCATGGGTCAATTCATCATCATCATCATCATCATAGCAGTCTGTCAGGGGCGACGATGACCATTTCATTTAGGTCTGATCAGCTTCCTCCACGCAGCTCTGTCGTTCGCCCTCCACTGCTAGGAATTCCTGACCTTGTTAACCCGGGCGACGTTCGAGCCAGTATGAGTTGTTTTCTTACTGACCATTTCATGAAACTACTTGCAGAGTATTTGAGTACTGCTAGCTCTTGCTGGACTAGTGGCACATTCTTGGCAGATACAGGTATTATCAGTGGCAAGGACAGGCCAAGACAAATTGACTCCAGTATCTGTTTATATACCATTGAAATAATCACAAAGAAATACACTCTGCTTATTAGTTAAGCTCCTGAAGAAAAAGAGAATTGCACTTCCTTGGTTTTATCTCTCAAACTAACAAGCCCCACCTTCAGTTCTGTAATGGTGCTTTCAAACCAAAGGCAAAGCAAAATTTGTGTTGCTGTACTTGCCCAAATACAGCCATGAGAGTTGAGCTCAAGCAAAAAGTTGCCCTTAAGAGGGGCAGGGTTACCCTTGTAACCTGCTGCTGTTGTGGACATCCCCAAAACACCATCATGTTGGGGTTCACACAGTTGTGGGAAATTTTCACTGCCTCCTCCAGAAACTGCATCTTGATGACTGCTAAACTGAGCCTGACCAATGTCTAGTTTGGCCCTCATTAGCAGCTCGGTATTAGGTGGATACAAACTACAGACATGTCATTGGCCCATCTCTCTGGTGAACAGCAGGCTCATTTTCAGTTTACCCTCCATTGTTGATACTCTCCCCAGTGATGGCAGAATCTTGATGCTGATTGGCTATCGCAACCAAGCATCAAACAAACAAAAATTCGACCTGCACAAATTTGTATGTATTCACTCATTGTTTGCTTTGCGTTTTGGTCTGAATGCACCGTTAGTTAAAAAAAAACAAACAAACGCACCCTGACTGCCTCCTTACTTGTGATTGTCCCACTCAGAAAAACATAAATGTCTAAATGATTAGCTGGCTAATTATTACCTCTGCCAAGGAGGTTATGTTTTTGCTGGGGTTTGTTTCTGTTTGTTACCAACATAACTCAAAAAGTTATGAACGGATTTTGATGAAATTTTTGGGACAAGGAAGAAATGATTACATTTTGGGAGTGATCCAGATCACCGTCTGGATCCAGGAATTTTTTTAAAGGGTTCTTTATCATTGCGAAATAGGGCCATTTTTAGCATATGTGTATATAACTCCACAATAAATGGTCAGGACGCTTGCCAAAAAAATACAGGATAAGATCCCAATAGGTTCTAGGAAATATCAAAGACTGATCCGGATCCTGCAAAAAATCTGGCTACTGTGATCCAGAACAGGAAATAATAGGGGATCTTTGGAATTTTCATCACTGTAAGGTAACAAATTAAGATACAAACACCAAAATATAGCCAAGACACTGAGGAATCAGTAGTGTGCCAATGGATTTGTTGTATCTTCAAAAGCTATGGAGCTATATCCAGAAGAAAACCGCCATTACCGAAAAAGTGATTTTTGTCAATAACTACTGAACTAATAAAGATACAATGTGAATCCAATCGCTAAAGGTATGTTTTGATGGTCAAGGAATCTGAAAATATATACTGCTCAAAAAAATAAAGGGAACACTTTGAAAACCCATCAGATTTTAATGGGAAAAAATAAGCTGGATATCGAAATTGTGGCAGGCTAGTCCAGCTTACTCAGATTAAAGGAACACTTTTTAATTTACACCTTTATTATTTGAGCAGTATAGATAAAATAAATGTAGGACTATTATATTTGGGGAAAATCCCAGTATTAGGGGGAACTGAGATACTTGGCGGAGGTCTGCACTCTCAAGAGTGCTTTTCTAGTTGTAAAAGTAATCGGCAGATTAATCAGTAACAAAAATAATCTTTAGTTCCAGTCATGCTCTGAACATGCCTGCTTCTGACCAGGCTATACCAGGCTATAAATTCAGCCAAAGTTGCCATTCAGAACAAGTTGGTAAAAAAAAAAATAACGTGGTACCCCTTTGTAAATACTGAAAATGCCAATTTTATTCATAGTATCCTTTAATTTTAGTGTACACCTTCCTGGGAAGTGCCACAGTGCATGAAATAAGCTTGACCTTTTTGCATAGACTTCTATAGAGTAAAATAATTTCTCACATCTGCTTGATACTTGATGTGATGCAGTTTGATGCTTAAATTTTACCTTCAGGAATTTGTCAACTTTTTATATCCAGGATATAGTTTATGGTCTGAGAAATGGCTGTTTAGATAGGCTGTCTGGTTTTCCCTAATAGTTACCTGTGCTACTTTAACTTTCCCAGAGAGCTGAAGAAGGCCCAGATGGCCAGAGCAGCAGCAGAGGAAAAGGTTTTGTCCACTGACAGGATCCTGACCCGCTCCACGGTCCAGTCCGGCACAAGAACCTCCAGGCTTATTGGGAAGAAGATGAGCCGATCGGTCAGCCTCACGATCTACTGAGACTTCATCCTGACAGGAACGGAAACACAAAGGCTCATGGACCTGTTCAGTCCGCTGTGGTGTTGGGCTCTTGTATTATATAAACTGTTGACACACCAAGCTGGAAGCCATCTCAATAAACTCATTGCCAAACTAGTTCAGTCCTTTCACTGATGGACTTTTTTTTCCTCAGAAAGGAAGGTAGTTGCTTTACCTTTTTCACACTCAAGTCATTCCTTAAGTTTGCATAGAGTTCAGATAAGTTTCTGTCCTTGCACTTCTCTCCGTAAAGTCGAGGCCCATTTCCGTTGGTGGCGGCTCAGTGACGCTTTCTTCAGTGTGAATGTACTTGATGTAGCCGTGTGCACCTTACTGCCTGTCACATGCCTGATGGTGGCTACCACAGAGTCTGAGAACTTTACCCGTGTTTGTAATCAAGCACTTTGGAGGCAACAATGGAACTTCCCACATTGCTTTAAAAGAGGGGGCAAAAATCTGCTGCTATTGATGTTTTTTTTGTGTATGTATGTCAGGGTTTGGTCAGTTTTAGGTTGGATCATTCTGGAGGTTAGCAGGAGTCCCCCCCCCCCCCCCCCCACATACTTATTTTCTTGGTTGGACGGAAAATGGATCACACTATTTTAGGGAACTCATCCAGTGTGTTTGTACCAAAGCTGGGATGCTATCTCATTATCTGTGAGGATAGAATTGATCCAAACCCATCTTTAGCATTAGAACAATCATCGTTCTTTGGATTGTCATGTGTTCTGTTAGTTTTATTTCTGTTTTCTTTTCTCTTAGAAGGATCACCTTGTACTGTTTAGTGGAGTATTCTTCATACTTTTGTTCTCATAACACCTTTTTTTTGTTCTTCTGTTTTTATTCTGTTTAATAAATTCACCATCTTCACTCAGTCTGTTTAAAATTGTGTCAAAAGGAGAGAAAGCATGGGTTTCATATAAATTGATCCGGCATAACATTATGACCATCTGTCTAATAGTATGTTAGGCCCGCTTTTGCTGACAAAACAGCTCTGTCCCATCGAGGCATGGACTCCACTAGACCACTTTAAGTGTGCTGTGGTGTCTGGCACCAAGCTCTTAGCAGGGGTGCACTATACACTCTTCAATGGAAATTGTATTTTCTGATGGCTGTGGACTTTTAGCAGGATAATGCACTGTGCCACAAAGCAAAAATGATTCAAGAATGGTTTTGAGGAGCACAACAATGAGTTTGAGGTGTTGACTTGGCCTCCAAATTCCCCAGATCTCAATCCAATCGAGCCTCTGTGAGATGTGCTGGACAAATAAATCCATGGAGGCCCCCGCCTAAAGGATCTGCTGCCAACGTGCCAGATACCTCAGCAGATCAGAAGGGGTCTAGGGAAGTCCATGTCTCGACGGAAGCAGTTTTGCCTGATTTATCCACATGGCTTCATTCAGACATGCTTTCTAAAGCAGTATTTTCCACCAGGTTGCCTTGGTATAGTCAGGTTTCTTTAGGAAACTACCTAATTTCACTTGTTAGTTAGTACCCATGAACAACAATGGCAAATTTGCAATTTTAAGGACCGACAGAACACCTATAAAGCACTGCGGGTACATTGGTGATACCTGCAATACTTGTGGAATTGGAAATTTTATCTTTTGAGGTATAAAGGCCTATACATGCTCTGCAAGAACAGAGAAATTTGTTCTTTTTCCCAGGGCTGCAAGAACATGAAAATGATATTTTGTTCTTGCAGCCCTGGTTTGGGAGTTCTTGCAGTTTGTTTGTGACACATCATTGTGGCAGAATATTTCCTTGTGTGGTGTCCAAGAACTACTGTGTGATTGGTAAGAAATGTGAATTTCCCAGGAGTGATGTAAAAGCCTTAATTCATGCCCTAAAATGACCTCTTCGTCAGTTTGGAAAGCCATTTTGTCATATGATCTTGAAAACAACCAATTCCCTAACTTAATGTAGCACCATTGGTAAGAAAAAATGCTCTACCATCTCCACATTTCCCCCTTCCCGTTCACCCATGTTCTACTTCTTATCCGGGTATCTGGGTTGTGGTTGCAGAAGTCCAAATAGAGTAGCCCTGAATGCTGCCCAGCTCACATATCACTATGATCTCTCCTGTAGATGGTGAGCTCACTGGAGGGTCCTTGATGTAACTTTTTTAATGGAGATCCACTGGACCGCTCTTGATCTGACTTCACACCAGGTCCACTTTGTCTTGGAAGACCCTACCAGGGGCAAGTTCCCTTGAAAATATAGCTCTTGGGCTCATTAGGGCAAGCAAATCACCATGATCATTTGGCGATTCAGAGGGGTTCCCCCAGTCCAGTTGCATCAAAATATCTGAAACTGGAACTGGCCATTACAGCTGAAAAAGACAAACGGATCACCAATGAGATACAGTTACACTTTGAGAGACAGCCAATGATGAAGACGACACATCCCTGGAAACATAAGTATAGCAAAATATTGTGAATGTGCCATAAATCTCATACTTGTATAGTTTGTATGTCTGAATCAGGGAGGATAATACACAGGCTTAGAGGCCCACTATCACATTATGGAAATGTGTATTTCAGACTTTTTTGTTTTTGAGAACAATTGGATACATTATGCTCCAGACCAAAGATGAGAAGGACCGTCTACTGTTGGCAACAAGTCCAAAAGCCAGTCTCTTATGTCATAGTGTGGGGTTGTCAGTGCCCTTGACAAAGCTAATACATACTCCTATGACTGAGATTTTAGAGCAGGATGTGTTTTTCCAATGACATCTTTTTCCAGGGGTATACATACATTTTTCAACAGGACAATGCAAAACCACATTCTGCACACATTACAAAGGCATGGCTGAGAAGTAGACATGCCTGCAAACTAGTCACTTTTTGGTGAAAATTGCTGATTTGAATACCAAATATGTCAATCGTGAATTGTGTAGATCTCAAGAGTTTTGGGGGTTTTTTTGTCGTGTGTGTGTGTGTGGGGGGGGGCTTTTCAGAAACAACAAGGGACAGTCAACTTCACAATGAAACATCTTTGGTGGAACGCATCATGCGGTGTTATTTGGCCAATCACAGTCAAGATAACTTCGTTATTTTCCATCGTCTTTCCCAACTTTTGCCGCCGTTGCTTTGATTGATGATATCAGTGGGAGTTTGGAATGGTTATCTGCCTACGATATGCCGTGTAACTTAACATCAATAAAGTGTGCTGTTGTGGGAATGTGAAAGGACGAGGCAGAGTTTATCTCATGAGTCAGGTTTATTCACATTCTCCAACATCAGCAATACAGAAAGAGGAAGAAACCCAGACCTTCATCCCTTTTTATACCCCAGGAGCTTCAAAGCTCCAGACACAATGCATTTAATCCCAAGTCACAATGCATCCCTTTCAGATCTTATCACCTCCACCCAAAGTCACTGGCAGCCAGGAAATCCCCCACGGTCATCTCTTTGCATACCAAAGACCACATTTCACATCCTCCTGTTACCTCCGAGGAGGCTCAGCCCTTTGTTCATCTGAGACGTGAAGCATACAGTAAGCATACAGTGATATACATATGAAGCTTAAGGTGATATACATTTGTGCATATGAAACCCACATATGTGTCCCACATGACCCCCCCCCCCCAAACGTCTAAGATGTAACAACGGAATAACAGCCAGCCTGTCATAAAATCATTACACATCAGACCACGTGTTGCTTGGGCCTCAGTCTCCTCCCGTATCTGCTGTAAGCCGGCTTCAACACTTCCGTGGCGCCATCCTGCTGGGGGGCTGCTGTCTGAGGGTGAGAATTGTTAGTCAATCCCTGTGGGTGTTCTGGGGGATGCTCTCTAGGGGGTCTGCCGCGCCGAGGAGCCGTGGCCAACAGCACATCGTCCTCCGCCACCACAAAGGCGGGTTTGAGCCTGTTAATGCCAATCTTCTCCTTCCTGCCCCCCAAATCTAGCAAAAAATGCTTATCCCCTGTTTCCAGCACTCTAAATGGCCCATCATAAGGTGGTCGTAGCGGCGGGCGATGGGCATCGTGTCTGACAAAAACAAACTCTGCGTTTTTTAAAACCTTAGGTATAAAAACGCGCGGAAAACTGTGGTGAACGGGGCCAAGCAGCACGCCCGATTCCGTGCCACGCTGCAACCGCTGAGCCGGGGAACATTCTGGCGCAGGATTATCTGGGAGAAACTCCCCGGGCAGCCGAAGTGGCTGCGCAAAAACTAGCTCCGCCAGGGAGGCTTCTAAATCCTCTTTAGGTGCAGAACGCAACCCCAATAAAACCCATGGTAGCCTGTCCACCCAATTTGCATCCGTAAGCGACGCTCTGAGAGCCGCTTTCAATGACATGTGAAAACGTTCGCATAACCCGTTAGCCTGCGGATTGTACGCGGTTGTGCGGTGGATCGTTACCCCCAGGCTGCGGGCCATTGCTGACCAAAGTTCTGAAACAAATTGAGGGCCTCTGTCGGCCGTAACGTCCGATGGGACTCCAAAACGCGCTACCCATGCTGTTAAAAACGCGCGTGCCACCTCCTCGGCTGTGGTTGATGCCAGTGGGACCACTTCCGGCCAGCGCGTGATGCGGTCTACCATTGTCAGAAGGTGTGTGCACCCCTGTGACGGCGGAAGGGGGCCTACAAGGTCCACGTGAACATGATTGAACCTCTTAGCCGGGATGTGAAACGGCTCCAAAGGAGCTTTCGTGTGTCTGTGTACCTTGGCTCGTTGACAGGCCATGCAGGCTGCTGCCCACTCCCTAACTTGTTTGCGCAGGCTCGGCCATACAAATTTCTCTCCCACCATTTTGACCGACGCGCGCACTCCCGGGTGCGCCAGAGAATGAATCGAGTCAAAAACGCGGCGGCGCCACGCGGCGGGTACCACCGGACGCGGTCGCCCAGTGGAGACGTTGCAGATTAGGGGGGGCATACCATCTTGCAGCACCCTGTTCCCCAGCCTTAACCCTGTTGGTCCAGACTGGAACGCACGCACGTCCGCATCGCTAACCTGATCCACGGCCATGGCTGCATGATCTACCCCCATGCGGACTGGAGCCGCCACGGCGCGCGAGAGGCAGTCTGCCACTACATTAAGTTTAGATCTTGAGTCTATGCAACGCTGCAGCAGCTGAGACGGGGAGCTGCCCGGCGCAGGATTATCTGGTAGAAACTCCCCAGGCAGCCGGAGTGGTTGTGCAAAAACGAGTTCTGCCGGGGAAGCTTCCAGATCCTCTTTAGGCGCAGAATGTAACCCCAATAAAACCCATGGTAGCCTGTCTACCCAATTTGCATCCGTCAGTGAAGCCCTCAGAGCCGCTTTTAACGACCTATGAAAATGTTCGCATAACCCGTTAGCCTGCGGGTTGTACGCGGTTGTGCGGTGAATTGAGACACCTAGGCTGCGGGCCATGGTTGGCCAGAGTTCAGAAACAAATTGAGAGCCTCTGTCGGATGTAATGTCCGACGGAACTCCAAAACGCGCCACCCATGCTGTTAAAAACGCGCGCGCCACCTCCTCGGCCGTGGTTGCCGCCAGCGGAACCGCTTCTGGCCAGCGCGTGGTGTGGTCCACCATTGTTAGGAGATGCGTGTACCCCTGTAATGGCGGAAGGGGGCCTACGAGGTCCACGTGGACATGGTCGAACCTCTTAGCCGGGATGCGAAACGGCTCCAAAGGAGCCTTCGTGTGTCTGTGAACTTTGGCTCGTTGGCACGCCACACAGGCTGCCGCCCACTCTTTCACTTGTTTGCGAAGACCCGGCCACACATATTTCTCTCCTACCATTTTGACCGACACGCGCACCCCTGGGTGTGCCAAAGAGTGAACCGACTCAAACACGCGGCGGCGCCACGCGGCCGGAACCACAGGCCGTGGGCGACCCGTGGAGACGTCGCAGATTAAGGGGGGAATGCTGTTAAGCAGCGTCCTACTCTCCAGCCTTAACCCTGTTGGTCCAGACTGGAGCGTGCGCACATCCGCGTCACTAGCCTGCTCCGCGGCCATGGCTGTGTAATCCATCCCTACACAGACTGGGGCCACAACGGCGCGCGAGAGGCAGTCTGCCACTACATTCAGTTTGCCCGACACATGCTGAATATCAGTAGTAAACTCTGAGATCGCGGCCAGCTGCCTCTGCTGCCGGCCTGACCAAGGTTCTGAAATTTTGGCCATCGCGAATGTTAGTGGCTTATGGTCAATGAACGCAGTAAAATTGCGCCCTTCCAGCCAGAACTGGAAATGGCGAATGGCCAGGTAGAGAGCCAGCAACTCTCTGTCGAACGCGCTGTATTTGTTCATTGTCGCGCAAGGTTCTGCTGAAAAAGGCAAGCGGCTGCCAAGCCCTGGCGACACGCTGCTCCACGACAGCCCCTATGGCCACATCTGAGGCGTCAGTGGTGAGGGCTATGCGGGCCGTTGGGTCTGGATGTGCCAACAATGCGGCGTTTGCCAGGGCTGCTTTAACTTCCGAGAACGCCTGCTCTCGTTCTGGGGTCCATTCGACCCTATTCGTGGGTTTCTGTTTTTTGAGCGCAGCATACAATGGCTGCATGAGCTGCGCTGTGCGGGGAAGGAAACGGTTATAAAAGTTCACCATTCCCAAAAATTCTTGTAGCGCCCTGACCGTTTGCGGTCGGGGAAAATCTGTCACTGCGCGCACTTTGTCAGGCAGCGGAACCGCTCCTTCGGGAGAGACGCGGTGCCCTAAAAAATCAATCCCCGTCACCCCAAACTGACATTTCTCTGGGTTGATTATTAAACCGTGCTCTTCCAACCTTTGGAAAACCGTCGTGAGGTGGGTTTCGTGTTCGTTTTCGGACGCGCTGGCTACCAAGATATCGTCCAGGTAGATGAACACGAAAGGGAGATCGCGCAGCACTGCATCCATCATGCGTTGGAACGTCTGTGCTTCCCCTTTAAGCCCAAACGGCATGCGCAAGAACTCAAATAAACCAAACGGAGTTATTACCGCTGTTTTGGGTATGTCCTCAGCGTGCACTGGGACTTGGTGGCAACCACGGACCAAATCTATCTTAGAAAAAATGCGCGCTCCTGCGAGGTGAACGGAAAAATCCTGAATGTGGGGAATTGGGTAGCGGTCGTGCGCTGTAGCGTTGTTTAACCTGCGGAAATCGCTGCAAGGTCGCCATGAACCTTTAGCTTTAGGGACCATGTGTAACGGGGAAGCCCATGGGCTGTTTGAGCGCCTGATGATGCCTAACCTCTCTAGGTTAGCGAACTCCTCGTGCGCTCTGGCCAGTTTAGCTGCGTCCAAGCGCTGAGGTCTTGCAAAAACGGGCGCCCCGGTGGTGGTGATAAAATGCTCCACCCCATGTTTAGTGATAGCTGCTGAAAATGTCGGGACTGTGAGTGCTGGGAATTGAGCGAGTAGTGTGTGGAACTTACCGCATGCTGCTGTGACGTTGGCTTGTGCTGTTGGCCGGGTCACTCGAGCTATACAGGGGAGAGAGTCAAAAGACAGTGCATTAACCAGGCGCCTGTTAGCGATATCTACCAACAACCCATGTGCACATAGAAAATCAGCCCCCAGTATATGGTAATTCAATTCTGCTACAACAAAAGTCCATTCAAATGTATGACCGTGTAGAGACAAGAGTAGAGTCCTCTCACCAAAGGTCTTAATCTCTGAGCCGTTTGCTGCTGCCATCCCGGGGCCGCTGGGTCCTGCCAGCCGGTCAGCGTAGGTCAGCCGGATGAAACTCTTCTGTGCGCCGGTGTCCACGAGGAAATGCCTCCCCGAGCGTGCGTCCGTCAAATAGAGCAACTTGTTCTCCTCCCCGAGGGTCGCGGCTGCTACCAACCCCCGGTCTTGGCGTTTCCCGAGTGCTTGAACTGGCACGGTGGTATACATTTGCGTGCCCTCTCTGCAAAGCAGCGGTGGTAGAAGCAAAGCATGTCACCTCCACGTTCCTTGGCCCCCGCTGCTGCTCCCGTCGGTGGTTCTGCTGCTGCCATCGGCGGCTCCTCGCCTCCTCGTGTCGACATGCCAGGCTCCGTCGCTGCCACAATGGTCACGAAAGCCTTGGTGGCGACGATGATCCGGTCTGCCTCCCGGGCTAGCGCACGATAGTCCTGTTTGGCCAGCAACGACGAATTGGCCAGGGCCGCTCTCGCCGCTGTCGGAAGGTTCCTGAGGAAAATGTGGGTGAAGATGAAGTGGTCGTCGTCCGTGCCCTTTAACCTCAGCATCTTCTCCATCATGTCCACGGCTGAACCGTCTCCCAACTCGGTCCGCGTCAGAAGCCTCTCTGCTCTCTCACCATCCGAGAGCGTGTAGTGCTGGATGAGGGCAGCCTTCAGCGCGTCATATTTGCCGTCGGCTGGTGGCTGATCAAGCAGGCTCTCGATGTGCTGAGCCGTGCTGGCATCGAGCGCTGCGACCACATAGTGGAATTTCGTATCATCTGCCGATATCCCTTGGAGGGCGAACTGCGCCTCGGTTAGGTGGAACCAGGAGCGCGGGTTGTGCTGCCAAAAATCAGGTAGTTTGATCGCTACAGCGCACGCGAAGCTGGGGGTTCCAATCGAGGTTGGCTCCGGGGATCTTCCATCGTATTCAATGATTCGTCTTGGGTCACCAGTGTGGAGCATGTAAATAATGAGGCGGATTTGGTTCAGGCGGTTTATTACACGACTCACACAAGGAGCATAGACAGAATGGCATACAAGTAGGAACTCTTCCCTTAAATAACATGACATCCTTCTAGACTCTTCTCACACACAAAAGATAATCTCCTTCTAGACTCTTCTCACACACAAAAGATAATCTCCCCATCCAACTGCAGTCAGTCCATTCATCCTTGACACCTCCCTGTTATCTTACTAGGGCATCTAGAAACTTCTCACACACAAAAGGTTAACTTCGCGTCCTTTGTTCCTGTCTAAGGTGGTAAACCATTATGCACTCCCCAGGTTGCCACAGTCATATGTTTTCATGGTCAAGGAATCTGAAAACGTACACACAAACACTGTATGGGGGGGAACTGTGGCCGCCATTACGGAAAATGCCATTTTCGTGAATAACTACTGAACCACTAATCCTATCATTGTCAATCCAATTGGTAGTCATATGTTTTCATGGTCAAGGAATCTGAAAACGTACACACAAACACTGTATGGGGGGAACTGTGGCGCTTGGCGGAGGTCTGCGCTCTCCGAGTGCTTTTCTAGTTTTGTTAGAGTTATCATCCTTCATACATCTCCCTTGCTTCTAGTTAGTGAACATGGTACCTGATGATACATTAAAAACAGTGACGGCTTGGATTTAATATTTTGCTTATACCAAAACAACAACAGCTTCTTTCTCTCAAATTCAAATGGTGCACAGTGGTTGATTGACAATGCAACCATTAAAGCAAAACGTCTGCTACTAGCTGTCTTAGCCAGGGCTGGACTGGGACAAAAAAAAAAAAAAAAAAAAATCAGCTCTGGCATTTTTGGTCTAATTTGTTAAGTAGTAATATTCAATCATTACACTTAATGGCCAAACACAAAGGCTGGTCTAACAGAGTCAGAATTATCGCACTTTTGCCCTTAACAAGTGAATCCCTGTGGTTTGGATGGATGGAAGGAAGGAAGGAAGTTACTTTATTATCTATTTTGCATAAATACTTTATCATAATTTTAAAGTCTTCAAATTTTCCAAAGGTGCAAAACTTTGAGAAAAAGCCACACAATTACAAGGAAAAAAACCACATCAAAAACATATATACAATAAAAGGTTCAAATTTACTAGAATAACAAATTTATAGGTGCGACTGCCCATTTATTTAAAATATGAATTAAAATGACAGAAAAAAAATGCAAAATTACAAGAAAAACAACCTTGAATTTAAAAGATAAAAGATACAAATTCATGGCAAAAGTTGCAGATTTATGAGGAAAAAATTCACATGTACAATTACAGTCATGGAGAAAGTAAACACAGGAAGTTATTTAAAAGATTTTATAAATTCATTAAGAAAAAGAAAAAATTGTTGAAACAAAGGTCAGAAAATCACAAGAGAAATGCAGCTCATTTGCAATAATTAAAAAAAAATTTAAGGAAAAAAATCAGTGGAAAGATGATGGGAAATTATTGAGGCAAAAATACAAAGACTGAAGAAAAAAAAGATGCCAGTTTATGATGCAAAAGTCAAATTGAAGAAAAAAATGTCAATCCATGAGTAAAAATTTTTCACTAAATTTCAAATTTCATGAAGTTTCTTACAATGTCTAGAATTAAAAAAGAATTAAAAAAAAATAATCATAAGAAAAAGTAGGTAATTTATGAGAATTCCCCAAATTCACATAAAAAATTCTACATTTTCAATAAAAAAAACTCTCTAATTTAGGTGGTAGAGTAGTCTGAAACTATACACAAGTAAACATGGGTTTTCTTTATATATTATCACTCAAATATACATAAGAGTAGTTACCACAAAATAGGTAAGAAGTTACTGAGATGTGGCACATATATAACAAACTGGGGTGAGGTACAGGGAGATACAGGCTAGAGGCGGAGCGCCAAAGACCAGTGCTATGTTCGAAATGTACACTCCTTCTCCATATAGTGTACTATATAGTGAATCAGCCATTTTGTAGAAGTATGACGCCAGCCTCAGCTGGAATATTCTGCAACGTTATGAATAGTTTTTGGATCTGTCTGAATTTATTTGTCAAGAGTATGATGCATACTTGCAAACATTTAGGTTTCAAAGTACATGAGGTTTTTACCTGAGGTGGGGATTAGAAAATATGCTATAAATAGGCTATAACAGAAAATATTGCATCTTTGCTCATTTTATTCTTCATTTTTAATTTATGAGGAAAACCTCACATGTTTATGAAAGTCTCAAATGTACAAGAAAAAAAGAAATTATGAGAAAAAGTTGATTTAAGTGGGAAAAAAATCTTTCAAATTTACAAGGAAAAAGTAGTAAATTTAGAATAAAACGGCCATAAATTCAGGAGAAAAACCTCAAACTGTCCTGACTAAAGTCACGTCTCAGTAACTTCTGAACTATTTTGGGGTAACTACTCTTATGTATCTGAGTGAGTGATAACATACAGCGATAACCCACGTTTACTTGTGTATAGTTTCAGGCTACTCTACCACCTAAATAAGAGATTTTTTAATTGAAAATGTGGAAATTTTTATGTGAATTTGGAGAGTTCTCATAAATTACCCACTTTTTCTTATGATTATTTTTTATTCTTATTGAATTATAGACTTTTTTAAAGAAAATTCATGAAATCTGAAACTGTAAAAAATTTTTGCTCATGGATTGACATTTTCTCTTGAATTTGTGACTTTTGCATCATAAACTGGCATATTTTTCCTTCCGTCTTTATATTTTTGACTCAATAATTTTCCATCATCTTTTCATTGATTTTTCCTTAATTTTTTCTAAATTATTGCAAATGAGCTACATTTCTGTTGTGATTTCTTGACCTTCTTTTTCTTAATGAATTTAACTCTTTTAAATAACTTCCTGTGTTTACATTCTCAATGACTGTAATTGTACATGTGAATTTTTTCCTCATAAATATGCAACTTTTGCCATGAATATGCAACTTTTATCTTTTAAATTCAAGGTTGCTTTTCTTGTAATTTTGCATTTTTTGTCTCTCATGACTTTAGTACATACTGTATTTTAAGTAAATGGGCAGTCATCCCTATAAATCTGTGATGTTATTCTAGTAAATTTGAAGCTTTTATTGTATACATGTTTGTGATATTTTTTTTCCTTGTAATTTTGTGGCTTTTTCTCAAAGTTTTGCACCTTTGGAAAATTTGAAGACTTTAAAATTATGACAAAATATTTATGCAAAATAGATAATAAAGTAACTTTCTTTCTTTCTTCCTTTATTCTTTCCTTCCTTCAAAACCACAGGGATTCACTTGTTAAGGGCAAAAGTGGGATAATTCTGACTCTGTTCTGCCATTTAGTTGCCGTTTAGTGTGATGGTTGAATGTTACTACTTAACAAAGTAGACCAACAATGCCAGGGCTGATTCTTTTGTCCCAGTCCAGCCCTGGCTAAGACAGCTAATAGCAAATGTTTTTCTTTAATAGTTGCATTGTCAGTCAACCACTGTGCGCTGTTTGGATTTGAGAGAAAGAAGCTGTTGTTGTTTTGGTATCAGCAAAATATTAAATCCAAGCTGTCACTGTTTTTAATGCATCATCAGGTACCATGTTCACTAACTAGAAGCCAGGGAGGAGATGTATGAAAGATGATAACTCTAACAAAATAACGTGTGTGTGTGTGTGTGTGTGTGTGTGTGTGTGTGTGTGTGTGTGTGTGTGTGTGTGTGTGTTGGAGCTCACTGCGTGAGCACCCCAAAGCTCTGATCCTAGAACGTCACACATCCTAGATGAAAGTCACACATTTACAACAAACGGTTGCAAGTTTGAGAAAAATGTTGCAAAATTACAAAAAAGTCACAATTTTTATTTTTTTTAAATTTCATTTACAAGAGGTGGAAATTTACAAGAAAAAAGTCACACTAGGAGCCACAAGGGGGGTCCCAAGCTACAAGTTCAACTTTTTTTTTTTCTTATTAACTGGCAACTTTTTTTTCTCATAAATTAGGACCTTTTTTTCTTGTAATTTTTCCATTTTTTCTTGAAAATTTGTGAGCTTTTCTTATGACTGCAACTTTTTTCTTGTAATTTTTCCATTTTTTCTTGCAAGTTTATGACTTTTCCTAATAAATTTACATTTTTCCTTTAAATTTGCAGCTTTTTTTCTTGTAAATTAACATTTTTGTTTTTTCTTAGAAGTTTCTGACTTTTCTTATAAATTTGTATGTTTTTCTTGTAATCTTCCCAATTTTTTGTTGAAAACTTGTGACTTTTTGTCTTAAATTTGCAACTGTTTTCTTATTTTTCCACTTTCTTGTAGATTTGTGATTTTTTCCTCAAATTTGTAGCTTTTTCTTATAAATTAACTTTACACACACAGACACACACACACACACACAGACACACAGACACACAGACACAGACACACACAGACACAGACACAGACACACACACACACACACACACACACACACACACACACACACACACACACAGAGTGGTGTGAAAAAGTGTTTGCCCCCTTCCTGATTTCTCATTGTTTTGTATGTTTGTCACACTTAAATGTTTCAGATCATCAAACAAATTTAAATATTAGGCAAAGATAACACAAGTAAACACAAAATGCAGTTTTT
Source organism: Pholidichthys leucotaenia (assembly GCA_020510985.1). Taxonomy (NCBI): domain Eukaryota; kingdom Metazoa; phylum Chordata; class Actinopteri; order Cichliformes; family Pholidichthyidae; genus Pholidichthys; species Pholidichthys leucotaenia. The sequence goes on from CM035840.1 coordinate 422,033,485, forward strand.
AAATGAAGGTGTTTATTATCAAGGGGGAAAAAAATCCAAACCTACACTACCGTTCAAAAGTTTGGGGTCACCCAGACAATTATTTTGTGTTTTCCATAAAAAGTCACACTTATTTACCACAATGAGTTGTAAAATGAATAGAAAATATAGTCAAGACATTGACAAGGTTAGAAATAATGATTTGTATTTGAAATAATAATTTTTTCCAGATACTCAACCTGCTCAAAGGAAGGTCAGTTTTATAGCTTCTCTAACCAGCTAAACTGTTTTCAGCTGTGCTAACATGATTGCACAAGGGTTTTCTAATCATCCATTGGCCTTCTGACGCAATGAGCAAACACATTGTACCAGTAGAACACTGGAATGATAGTTGCTGGAAATGGGCCTCTATACACCTATGTAGATACTGCACCAAAAACCAGACATTTGCAGCTAGAATAGTCATTTACCACATTAGCAAAGTATATTAGATATTAGAGTGTATTTCTGATTAGTTTGAAGTTATCTTCATTGAAAAAAACAGTGCTTTTCTTTCAAAAATAAGGAAATTTCTAAGTGACCCCAAACTTTTGAACGGTAGTGTATGATCATTTGAGTTTTCAGATTCTTGACATACGTGGTGCCGGTGACCCGGATGGACAACATCTAAGAGGCGCTAGAGACTACGTACCTTCCGGGTTGAAATCCTCGTACGGTCTAACCACGGTCAGCATTGGGACCCCCCTTTGAGGGAACTCTGGGGGCCTGCGGAAATCTGGTGTCGCCTGGTGAAGTCCATCCTCGATAAAAAGAAAGTAAGTGACGTCTTTTGTTATTAAGTGTAAGGATACAGCGAGTTTCCTGTATCCCGGTCAGGGACCGTAAAGCGAATAAAAGTCAGGATACACTCTCAATACGTTACAAGAACCTCCTAATCCATCCTGAGTGAGTAATGTAACAAAGAGCCACAAGAATCTTTTTCAAAATCAATAAGTGAGGCGACTTCTGGTCTGGACACCATGGTGATAGCAGCTTAACGCTGAAGCTCCCAGACCCGATCCAGGAAAATACCTTGAAAATCAGATTTAACGGATTTTTGGAAGAGTGAAAATCAAAAGACAAAGTCATCATGCCTAAAGGAAAACAGAAGAAATCGACATTTACCAGGCCAGGACACGCATCGGCCGGAGAATCTGATCTGGATGATATCCATTCAGAAGACGAGGAGCTGAATGAAGCTAGCAACAAGGTTAGCATAAAAATGGTACTTAAAGAATTAAGACAATTTCGCCGAGAGTGTTGGGCCGAATTTCGTGAAATCAAAGACGAAATAAAAAGGACAAACAGCAGAGTGGACCAGGCCGAGGACCAAATCATGGAAGCAGAGGAAAGAATAAAAGGGCTGGAAGAAACCGTGCTGGAACTACACAAACGACAGTCAAGACTGGAGGCTAAGCTAACCGACCAAGAAGGAAGACTAAGAAGAGACAACATAAGAATTCATGGTCTGAAAGAAGGAGTCGAGGACGGTTTCACCACAATGGCGGCATGCGTGGAATCCTTACTGAGAGAGAAGTTGGATATTCCCCAAACCACCGACTTGAAGATAGAAAGGGCGCACCGTACATTAGCCCCTAGGCCGGCGGCGGAAACGCCACCAAGATCGGTGGTGGTGAAGTTCTCCAACTCCAGAATAAAAGAAGAGGTTGTAAGACTGGCTTGGCAGAAAAAAGGATTTATGCACCAAGAGAGAAAAGTTTTCGTGGAACACAACTACGTCTCGGAGGTCCTTAAAAAGCGTCGGGAATACAACGACGCTAAAAAGGTACTACGAGAGAAGAAACTGCGCTTTCAGACTCCATTTCCGGTGAAGCTGAGGGTGTTTTACGGAGATGAGACATGTCTCTACAACTCGGCGGAAGAAGCAACCACAGATATGGCGAGAAAAGGACTCCCGGTAACGGTGTATAAACCCGCAGCAGACCCGATCGAAAGAATCAAGGCTCAAACGTGGTCCACACAGAGACCCTCAAAATCCACGGGCCAGCAGCGGGAAACCCAGCGCCAGAGCTATAAGGAAAAACTGGCCGTTTACAGGAGGGAATAACGACATTTTTAGTCAATCTGCACATCCAACCCTCCTCCTACAAGGTAACAAACATTAAAGGAGATGCAGAATCAGCAAGTGGTAAAACATTTCATGAAACAGACATAATATTAGAAACAAATAAGTCTTAAAAAAAAAAAACAACAAAAAAAACTTGTTAAAATAGAAATGTGACAATGAACCACATGATCTCTCCACACTAACAAATACTGTATTAACGTGATTGTTTGCTGTGATGGAGGTGGGAGGTTGCGCACAATTTCATAGGGTATAGGTGTGACTGAGATCATCCTGCGCAGTTCGCCCCACTCAGGACACGAACCCGCGACCTGCCAGTCAACTACACAGTTCGAGCATGGGAGACACAGCACGATCGCGCTGAGCTAAAGGTCCAACCGATAGCTCAGCGCTACCGATACTGTATGAGGCTTTTCGGGAGGGAGGTTTACTAACGTTCTACGCCGAACAGTGCTAGTTGGCATCCGTTACACTCTCCCCCTTAAACCTCACTCCCATCCCGGGTTCACTGCACCATTGTGACTGAGATCATCCTGCGCAGTTCGCCCCACTCAGGACACGAACCCGCGACCTACCAGTCAACTACACAGTTCGAGCATGGGAGACACAGCACGATCGCGCTGAGCTAAAGGTCCGACCGATAGCTCAGCGCTACCGATACTGTATGAGGCTTTTCGGGAGGGAGGTTTACTAACGTTCTACGCCGAACAGTGCTAGTTGGCATCCGTTACATAGGCATAAAAAAAAAAATCATTACAAGTTTGGATTGGGATCTGAAATTCACGTTAAAAACATGGGACAACTTACAGGGGTAAGAGAGGGCCCCTCAACACGTAACGGAATCTGAGGAATTTCCCTCAGAGCCAGCACACCATCAAGGCTCTTCTAAGGTCACTAAAAAGACCTCAGCTCAGGAAGATCTTTTGTCAGTTTTTTGTTTTAAAGTTTTATATACTATGTTCTTAATGTTTTTTATGTTTTTAATGTTCTTTCAGTTTCTGAGTAGCATAAAAGAGGGCCACCACACTGTTACACTAAATAAGACAGCATAATGGAGAAACAGGGTGTAACCAAAATAATCTCATATAATGTAAAAGGGATCCTGAATCCAGTTAAAAGATCCAAGATTCTAGGCAAAATGAAAAAAGACAAAGCAGGAATAATATTTTTACAGGAAACCCACCTAACAGACGTGGAGCACACTAAACTCAATAGACAAGAGTTTAAAATGATCTCTTCATCTTCATATAAGTCAGGGAGGAGGAGGGGAGTAGTGACATTGATCTCAACCAAAATTATATTTGAAAAAAAAAATCAGAACACAAAGATAAAGAAGGGAGATTCAGTATGGTACTTGGGCGGCTAGAGGGAGAAGATATCACCCTGCAGAATGTATATGCACCTCCAGGGGCTAACTGGAAATTTTATAAAAATGTATTTGACCTAATGATAACTAAAGCCCAAGGTTTAGTGATATGTGGTGGAGACTTCAGTCTAAGACTGAATCCATACTGGGATGCATCAGGTAATTCTCCACATCAAAATAACACTCAAAGTAGAAAAACTCGGATGATACTAAAAGAAATGGGAATCTGTGACGTGTGGAGGGAATTCAACCCCAGTGTAAAAGATTATACATTTTACTCAGCACCACATTCATCATACTCAAGGATTGATTATTTTTTTATGTTTAATAGAGACATTGGAAGAGTAAAAACATGTAAAATAGGACTGATGGATCTCTCTGACCACAGTCCGATCTATATGGATTTAAGTATCCAAAAATACACAAATAATACATTTTCTTGGAGGTTAAATTCAAATGTGCTGAAAGGACCACTGAAAGATGAATTGGAATCAGATATTCTCAGATATTTGGAAGAAAATGATAATGGAGAAGTATCCCCTTTAATACTGTGGGACGCACGCAAAGCTGTAATAAGGGGAAAGATTATCGCAAAACTGGCAATCCAAAAGAAACTGAGACAAGAAAAACTAATCACATTAGAGTCAGAACTTAAGAACCTAGAAAAACAGCACAAAGACAACACTCATTCTAATGACTCGCTCAAAATTGAGGAAATTAAAAAACAAATAAATGAGCTCTACACAATAGAAATCCAGAAGAAACTTACATTTCTGAAACAAAAATATTATGAAACAGGCAGCAAATCGGCAAAATTACTAGCTGTAGAAGAGCTTGAAATGATGAGGTGATTTGATATATAAACCAAAGTTTATTTATCAGCTCTCTAACAAGTCTCATCTAGTGCAGAGGTAGCAGAAGGAAAAAGAGGCCGAATATCTCCAGCTCACTGACTTTATACTTGCACATAACAAAAGACATGCATAACAAAGGCTGACATCCCTCATTATCTTAATCCCCCCATTGTCTTGGTACTTCCTCTCTTCGCCCTAGGGGGGGTGAGGGTGGCTCCTCCGGTCTCCACCGCAGTGTCTGGGAACGTCTTTGTTCTTCACTTGGCGGTTGAGAGTCTTTGTCCTTCCAGAGGTGTGAAGTTGCTTTACATATGTAATTACCAAACATTTCCACATGCTTCAACATATGTAGGTTATGGAATATATGATTAATATAGCCCACACTAGCCTATAAATTGAGGAAACAACAAACGGAGAGAGCAATCTACAAAATCAGAGACCCAGTATCAAAGGAAATAAAATTTAGAATTCAGGATATTCTTAAAAGCTTCGAGAACTACTACAAGAACTTGTACTCCCTCAAAAAACATAAAAACGCATCCAAAGCATTCCTAAACACATTAAACCTTCCCCAACTTACTGAGTCACAAAATAAAACACTACTGTCAGAAATACAACCTAAAGAATTAGAAAGAGCAATTATGAAACTTAAAGCTAACAAATCCCCAGGAGCAGATGGCTATACAACAGAGTGGTACAAAACCTTTAAACAGCAACTATCTCCTCTCCTCCTGAAAACATTTAACTATGTCCTCCACACAGGGGAAATCCCCCCCTCCTGGAGAGAAGGAGTCATTGCAGTCATACCTAAACCTGAAAAGGATAAACTAGACTGCTCCAACTACAGACCAATCAGTGTGTTAAATCAGGACTATAAGCTTTTTACCACTATCCTTGCCAAAAGGTTAGAAAATATACTGACAGACTTAATTCATTTAGACAAGGGGTCACCAACGCGGTGCCCGCGGGCACCATGTCGCCTGCAGGGACCACATGTGTCGCCCACAGTCCTGTTCTAAAAATAGCACAACTCGCAAGTGAGCTGCAGATGTAATTTTTTCTGCCGCTATTTTTTATTTTATATTTTTTATATTTTTTAAAATCACACTTGCATTTATATAGATTTTAAAATGACAATGTCTTAAAAATAAAAAAAATGAAAATATGTTTATTATACGTAAAGTTAAGGTGAACTCTGACCTAGTTCAAAGGTCAGTATTGTGCGCATGACAAAACCTTCGCGCTTGTGGAGCGTAAGCTTAGCTAGCGGGCAGTTAAGATGGTGGGCGCAGTGCGGTTTCCAAGCCCAAAAACATGGCAAAAAAAAGACAGAAAATTTATCATTTTCAAAGTGAGCGGGAGGAAGAGTTCTTTTTTACTACCGTGAAAGGAAGCTGCGTGTATTTCATTTGCGGGGCGATGGCGAAGCGCCACTTCACTACCCACTCTTTTTTTTTTTTTTTGACTTATCTTGTACCCGTAGGTAGATTTGTTCTGCAGTCCCGTAACAAGCCACCAGCCGCTGCGTGCGCAAGCGCCCCTTAACTCCCTAACCTGCATGTTTTTGCATGAAAAATGAGAACATGCACCACCAGAACATGCAAACTCCACACAGATCACTGTTGGCCGGGATCGAACCCGCGATCCCCCGGCCGAGGGTAAACTGCTGCCGCGGTGCTAACCACTGCGCCACCGCGCATATAAGCACTCTCAGTGCTTGTTTAGTTTCTTCTCATGAAAGGACAGTGCTGGTTGCTCAAGCATGATTCTTGGCAAGAACTGTATGGATATAATTCCAGTGAAGAAGAACACACAAAAGTGTGTTTATTAAATGTAACAGATTTTGAGCAGAATTGCAGCAGATTTGTTCAGTTAAAAATGTGATAAGATTTATTTAATATGAAAGTTGATTTTTCTTAAATGTTGCATAACTTTTTCAAACATGGTTCAACATAGTTCATGAATTAAAAGGGTTTAGTTTTTTATGGTTAAAAGGGACTGGTGAAAACTGGACATTTTTTTATGAAATGTAGAAGGGATCATCTGAACAATTGCTGAGATTAATAAAAATAAAGTGTTGAATATTGATCTTGTCTGTTACCCACTCTAAGTTATTGATAATTATTTATTTATGTGTGTGTGTATATATATATATATATATATATATATATATATACACACACACAATTTGTTATTTTAGAGGAGTGTGTCAAGCTGGTGCCCTTCACATGACTCGATACCCATGAAGTAGCTCTTGGTTTCAAAAAGGTTGGTGACCCCTGATTTAGACCAAACAGGTTTTATAAGACAAAGACAGACACAAGACAACATTAGACGCACTTTACACATAATTCATCATATAAAAAATATAACTTAAATGCAGCCATATTGGGATTAGATGCTGAAAAAGCATTTGATTCGGTTGACTGGTCTTTCCTATATAGAATCTTATCCAGTTTCAATTTTCATAACAACTTCATTAGAACTATCCAGGCATTATATAAAACACCAGCAGCTAAAATAAGGATTAACGGTAAATTATCATCATCTTTTGAACTGGAAAGAGGATGTTGTCAGGGCTGCCCCTTGTCTCCACTGCACTTTGCAATCTTCATAGAACCTCTGAGCCAATGGATAAGACAGAATCAAAAAATTCAAGGTATTACACTTGGTCAGAAGGAACATAAAATAGCACTATTTGCTGATGACATTTTAATATACCTGGGGCAGCCGGACACCTCTTTTCCAGAACTAATCTCAGTTTTTTCAGAGTATGGAGATTTATTGGGGTACGAATTAAACATGCATAAAACCCAAGTTTTAACATTCAACTATGACCCAAATCAATATTTACTAAGCAAACTCAAAACTAACTGGGAGATGGAATCTATGAAATATCTGGGGGTCAATATCCCGAAACAACTCAACAAAATTATAACACTAAACTATGATCCACTGATGGCAAAAATAAAATCTGATCTAGCAAGATGGAATATGATACCATTCTTGGGTACTGCACAAAGAATTGAAGCAGTCAAAATGAGTATACTTCCATGTCTTCTATACCTTTTCCAAACAATACCGGTAGAACCTCCCCAAAAAACATGGCAAGAACTGGACAGAAGGATCTCAAGATTCATATGGCAGGGCAAGAGACCTAGAATCAGATATAGAACCTTACAGCTAAACAAAGACAAAGGTGGGCTCGCGCTGCCAAATATCAGGGACTATTTTAAAGCCGCACAAATTAAAACTTTACTAGAGATATGTAACCCAATCTACACTGCACAATGGAAGGAGATGGAATGCCAAATAACAAGTGACATCCCCCTACAGGCAATAATAGGGAACAATGCCTTACCTAAACTTTTGAATAACACTAACCCATGGATAGAGACCCCGCTAAAAATTTGGTTTAAGATAGTCAGAGAGAATCAAACTAAAGAACCCTATCGATTACTGCAATGGATTGCCTATGATCAAGACTTTACTCCTAATAAAACAGACACTAGATTTAAAAAGTGGAAAGAGAACGGACTGATAAAATATTACGATTTTTTTAAAGGGCAAATTTTAAGAAGTTTTGAAGATTTGAAAAAACAAGGTCTAATAAATCAAGACCTTTACAGGTTCTTCCAGCTTAGACACCACATAAACAAAATACTTAAAAAGGAGGATTTGGAAATGGCCCAGTCAGGTGTTCTGAAGGTCTTCTTAATGGCATATAAAGGGATCCCAGGGATCAGATACATTTCTAAAATATACTAAGGTCTTCAAGACTTAAAAGGAGACAACACATCATATATAAAAGAGAGATGGGAAAAAGAGGGGAATTTCACTTTACAACTGGAAATATGGGAAAAGCTAAATAAACAACAATGGAAAAGTACCTCATCCCTGCAGTGGAGAGAATTTGGATGGAAAAATTTGGTAAGATTTTTCAGAACACCTGCACAAAACAAATTTACTCGTAAGGGGTTGAATTTTTGGCGCTTGTGTGGTGAAGAGACTGCAAATCATTTTCATGTGTTTTGGTCATGCCCAGTTATCCACCAATATTGGACCAATGTACAGACAATATTGGGGAAAATATTCAAAATACCAGTCCCCTTTTCTTTTGTAACTTTGTATTTGGGTTTACTACCGGAATCACTGGAAAGACGAGGAGAAAAATACTTATTCACTGTTTTAATATTGGCAAGTAAAAAAGCTCTAACTAAAAAATGGATGTTGAAGGATTGTCCTACACCTGAAGATTGGATTAACGTGATTCAAGACATTTACTCGATGGAAAAGTTGACATTCGCACTGAGACAGGACATGGATGGGTTCTTGAACTTTTGGCAACCCTGGAACGCATATGTGTCTTCCATCAGATCTAATCTTTGACAAATACCATTTCAATAATGGCACCTCTCTTTGTTCCAATGCGTTCTTTCTTTAATTTCTCTTTTTCTTTCACTTAAAAAAAGGGTGTTGTAATAATTATTCTTCCAATGTTGTCAAAAAACAACAAAAAAGGGAACATGTGATGAAAATGTAAACAATGCAATGCTGTAATGACATGCATACCCTTTACAAAAACTTAAATAAAAAAAAAATCAATAAGTGAGTGTTGCCCATAAGTCTGAAAAGAGTGTAATGGTAGAAAAAATGGTCAGGGACCACAAGTAAGTTGCCAGGTCTTGAATACATGTAATGGTAATGTAGTGGCGACTATATTTTTCCTGACAACAAGGATAAAAGGTTTATTTAGGTTGGAATACGTGGTCTGGGACCGAAAAAATTATCAGGTCGTCTAGGATGTAATGGAAGTGTGTTGAAATTGTGTTGAAGTGAAATAGCACACTTTTCCTGGTAAAACATTTTAATTCCTGTGGAATTAACAAGGGTTAAAAATGGGTAACTGCGTAGGGAAAAAAGAAAATAAACAAAAAACCAAACAAAAGAAAAAAGAAGAGAGCGCGTTGAACGGTAAAAAATTACAATGATTGGTTAAAAGAAAAAGATCAGATAAAGGATCCTGAAAAGTATTTAAACAAATGGGAAAAAGATTATTCCTTTAAACCCAGACTGGATGTGGATGAATGCGCAGTCTTGGCGTCGATGGTAAAACTTACAGCTAAAGGAAATAAAAATAAAAATAAAAAGCCGAACGCGGAGCTCCAATGTGCAAATCTTTGGGCGGTGGCAGCTGCAGATGCCAAAACAAAAGCCGACCAAGGACGCAAAAATAATAAGAAAAAGATGGATCAGAAAAAAACCAAACTGTGAAAATCAAAACAGTAAAGAATCTCTGTTGAAGCCTGATAATGAAGAACCGAGCGCTCCACCTCCATCTTATCCTGCATCTGATCCTAAGGAGGGTCCCTATAGTAAATTATTAAAAGAAGCCAAGCAGGTTGAGGAGAAGTATCATCCAAAAAATGAGGTAGCCGCAGAGGCTTATCCAGTAATCTCCAAGCCTATAAAGCAGCAGGACGGAACCCTCTCCTCTCGGCGCCACACCAGTCGGCTGCCTTTTGCAACAGCGGCTCGATTCCGAGTTTTTTTTCCCTTCCTCTCTCTTTTGATCACTTTTTTTTTTTCACCCCACTTATATCACGGACACACAGATCGTCCCAAATGTCTCCTGAGCCGGTGGACGGAGCCACTGTTTATAGCAGGATACGATATAACAGGGAAGAGCTGCTAGCATTTAACCGCCACCCGGTCCCACTGGAAAAACTCGACATACCGAGAGAACTGAGGCGAAAACGCCGCGGCTGCCGGGCTGGAGTAAGGCGGAGGACAAAAAATATAAGGTACAGACCCTCCCTTCCATCTGTTGTCATGGGAAATGTACGGTCGATACTGGGAAAGTTAGATGAGCTAGCGGCTATCTCCCGTTATGATAGCACTTACCGGGAGTGCTCTCTCCTTTTGTTTACTGAGACGTGGCTAACTGAACTAGCAGCAGATGCTAACATTGAGCTGGAGGGTTTTCACATGATACGAGCTGACCGAACACCAGAGAGTGGCAAAACTAGGGGCGGTGGAGTGATAATGTATGTTAACAACAACTGGTGCAGACCGGGACATATCACTGTTAAACAACGACACTGCAGCAAAGACATTGAGTTGCTAGCTGTTAGCATGAGGCCTACATATCTCCCGAGAGAACACTCACACGTGATCTGCATTGTTGTTTATGCAAATCCGACGGCGAACGCTGGGACAGCGCGTGACGTCATCCATTCAGTTACCAGCAGGCTGCAGACAGAACACCCAGATGCTCTTCTCCTCATCTCAGGCGATTTCAACCACGTTTCACTGTCTCCCATTCTGCCCACTTTCACCCAGTATGTCACATGCCACACTAGAGACAATAAAACACTGGATTTGTTCTACGCAAACACTAAGGAGGCGTACACCTCATCACAACTCCCCCCACTTGGGAGATCGGATCACAACTTGGTTCATCTCCGACCGGTGTACAAACCCCTAGTGCACAGACAACCTCCGGCCATGCACACTGTGGAGTTATGGTCTGAGGAGACAATGGACACTCTAAAGGACTGTTTTGAAGCCACTGCCTGGAAGCAGCTCTGCGATCCACATGGTGAGGACATCGATGGCCTCATTCACACCTTCACGGGCTACCTCAGCTTCTGTGTGGACAAATCCGTTCCCACCAAGACCATACGGCGTCACTCAAACAACAAACCCTGGATCAACCCTGAGATAAAAACACTTCTGAGAGAGAAGAAGAGGATCTTCAGGTCGGGGAACAGGGAGATGCTGAAGTCCGTACAGAGGGAGCTGAGGAGAAAGATCAGAGAAGGCAAGGACAGCTTCAGGAAGAAGATGGAGGACAAGCTGCAACAGAGCGACATCAGCGGGGTCTGGAGAAACCTCAAAACCATCTCGGGGCTCCAGAATACCTCCCCCCAGGCCACGGGGGGCAGGGAGTGGGCGAACAACCTGAATCTGTTTTTCAATAGATTTGACCAACCGCCCTCCCCCCTGTCTGCACAACAACCACTGCTGCCTCTAAGAAATCAAGTCCTGCTACCCACTCCCCACTCCACCGACACCCCCCCCCCCCCACTCCCAACACACAGCCCCCCATCCTGACCCTGACCAAGACCCAGGTGAGGACGGAGCTGAGGAAGATCAAGGCGAGGAAGGCGTCGGGACCGGACGGCATCAGCGCAAAGCTCCTCAAGTCCTGTGCAGACCAGCTGTGTGGGATTGTGACGTATATCTTCAACATGAGCCTGAAACTGGGGAGGGTACCACAGCTGTGGAAAACATCTTGTGTGGTACCTGTACCAAAAACTTCCCACCCCAAAGACCTGAACAGCTTCAGACCGGTGGCCTTGACGTCCCACTTGATGAAGACCCTGGAGAGACTGCTCCTTGCTCATCTCCGCCCCCTGGTGGAACCAGCGATGGATCCACTCCAGTTCGCCTACCAGCATGGCATTGGGGTGGAGGATGCGGTGATCTTCCTCCTTCACCGTTCTCTGTCCCACCTGGAGAAGCCCGGGAATATGGTGAGGATCATGTTCTTTGACTTCTCCAGTGCTTTCAACACCATCCAACCGATGATCCTGAAGGACAAGCTGCTGCGCGCAGGGGTGGACCAGCACCTGTCATCATGGATCCTGGACTACCTCACGAACCGGCCTCAGTTTGTGAGAACCCGGGACTGTGTTTCCGACACGATCATCAGTAGCACGGGGGCCCCCCAGGGAACGGTGCTGGCTCCCTTCCTGTTCACTCTTTATACTGCGGACTTCTCACACAACACAACACATTGCCATCTACAGAAGTTCTCTGATGACTCTGCGATCGTTGGTCTCATCTCCAACGGAGATGAAGCTGAGTACAGAGGGCTTATCCAGGACTTTGTGGACTGGTGCCATCGGAACTGCCTCCAGATCAACGCGAGGAAAACTAAGGAGCTGGTGGTGGACTGCCGCAGGCATGGGCAGCCCCTCACAGCACCAGTAAATATACAGGGAACAGACATCGAGATGGTGACATCCTACAAGTACCTGGGTATTCATCTGAACAATAAACTAGACTGGTCACACAATACTGACGCACTCTACAAGAAGGGACAGCGCAGGCTGTTCCTGCTGAGGAGACTCAGGTCTTTTGGTGTACAAGGGGCGCTGCTGAAGTCATTCTATGACACGGTGGTGGCATCAGCCATCACTTTTGGAGTGGTCTGCTGGGGCAGTGGCATTACTGCAGCCGATAGGAAGAGACTGAACAAACTGATTAAGAAAGCTAGCTCTGTCCTGGGGCAACGCCTTGATCCGATGGAGGAGATAGGAGAGAGAAGGACGGTGGCTAAACTGTCATCTCTGCTGGAGTCCGAGTTCCACCCTATGCAGGACATACTGGATGCACTGAGGAGCTCATTTAGCAGCAGACTACATCATCCCAGGTGCACAACCGAGAGGTTTCATAGGTCCTTCCTACCAACGGCTGTCAGACTGTACAACCTAAGCAGGGCTGCTCGCAGAGATAGCAAAAAGACGTAACAAACTAATAGGTTTTTTTTGAATGCAAAAGATGCAATAGACTTACACAATGGTCCTCTCCGGCATACAACTAGGAACATACCGGTCGCTATGGAGGGTGAGAATATGTATGGGCACATAATCATACCATGTAGGATAACTAAATAGACGGTTATGCTGTTTCATCCCACCTAGCAACAATGCTCTGCACTGTGTGTGTTTATATATTTACATATTTATTCCATCTAGCTACAATGCTCTGCACTGGGTGTGTTTATATTTATATATCTATATATTTATTCCATCTAGCTACAATGCTCCGCACTGTGTTTTTATATATCTACATATTATTCCATCTAGCTACATTGCTCCGCACTGTGTGTGTTTATATACTTGCATATTTATTCCACCTAGCTGCAATGCTCCGTACTGTGGGTGTTTATATATTTACATATTTATTCCATCTAGCTACAATGCTCCGCACTGTGTGTTCATATATTCATATATTTATTCCATCCAGCTACAATGCTCTGCACTGTGTGTCTGTGTGTGTGTGTGTGTATATATATATTTTATAGTAATATGTACATATGTATATTAGCTGCTCTTGCTTGCTTGTTTTTTTTTTTTTGTTTTTTTTCTTGCCTTCTGATTGTTGCTCTGAGTGTTGCTATCCCTGTGCTGTTGCAATCCTGGAATTTCCCCGTTGTGGGACTAATAAAGGCTTATCTTATCTTATCTTATCTTAAATGTGTTGATTAGCAACCCTTGGACTCCCCAAGAATTGTTACAGGCTGCAAAAAGTATCCCAAAGCCTGAGGACGATTTACACGGTTGCATCAGAGAATTAAAAGACCTATTGACAGTTCATCATTTGGGTCCTACTGAAATGTACAAAATATTGAGAACTATTGGCGGACAAAAAGTCACTGAATATGTGGAAGAGACATTTGGTAAGGATTATTTGGATAAAGTCAGTGGAATAACAATGTTGAAGGACACTTGGGACAAATATAAGACTAAAATGTTGGAGGTGATAGAACTATTGAAAGCACACTATGCACCCCCCTCTAGCCTGGGTGATGTAGCAGGAATACGCATGGAGAAGGATGAGGATTTGGGTGATTTTGGGGCAAGATTTGTAACATCTTTTAAGAAAGCAATGGGAATAAAGAGTAACGCTGATTTGCAAGCTGACACGTTCAGAGGTCTTGTCAAGTATACCTTCTTGGAAACAATACCATTGGAAACTGCAGCCTTGATAAGGACAACCTGTATAAACCTTAAGACATGTGCGCTGAGTGACTTTAGAGATCATGTGTATCATGCAAGAGATGCAATGGCACAAAGGAAGAGGGTTAAGAGTAGAGCGGTCCCAATGTTAGTGAGTAATCAGGAAGGTGAAGAAGAGGTGTTTGTTGCACGAATGGTGCAGGGTGGAGCCAGACCTAAGGTTGGTGGGCCAATGCAAGTGAATGCAGGAAATGAAGATGTGTGTTTTAAGTGCGGTCAGCCTGGTCACTGGGTCCGTGATTGCAGGTCTGGCCAAAGAGGTGGATTTGGAAATAGAGGATGCGGTAGAGGCAGAAGAAGGTTTCAGAATATCCAGAGAGGGAGGTTTCAGCAAGACAGAGGAGAAGGATACCAAGGTGGTTATGAAAATGACCAGAGACAAAGACCCTCAGGGGGTCAAGGACCTACGGACAAGAGAGCATGACTAACTGACATAGACAGACTCTCTCCTGAGGACAAACAGACAGTACTTGACCAACAAAAAAGACTATCTGAGGTGTTAACAAGGCCTAATGAGACTTTGGACCTGACTATGTACAGCATTGCGTTGTCTGCTCCCACAATATGGTTACTGGTGAATGGAAAAGAGGTTGAATTTCTTTGTGACACAGGAGCCACATGCACTACTGTTCGTAAAATCCCCAAAAATGCTAAATTCACTGGAAGAACAATTAAAGTTCAAAATGCAGGGGGAGGAACCACCACTGAAAGCCTATATGGCCCCATTACTCTAACAGATAAGATAACGGGAAATTCCTGTGTGACAGAAATTGTTGTGGCCCCCTCCTGTCCAGTGAATTTGCTCGGGCGAGATGTATTATTCAGACTTGACATTACATTGGGTCCAGATTTGAAAAAAGATGACTACACTGTTTTGAGAAATGCTCAGACATTTTTTGTAGACAATGATGAACCTGATGATCAAGGGTGTGGCACCCTATTCAGCTTTGATTTATCTGACAACAGCACAGCCATAGCTGCTCTCTGCACCCAGAGCACAGCTGTTATGTCTGCTCTGTTGCCAGAGGACATGCTTGTAAACATGGTGAGACCACAGCCATTGCATGTCACCATGAAATACATCCGATGTAATGAGCCTTTTGATTCAGCATTAGCTGACAAGTTGCAAGAATTTTGTGGTATAAATGTATGCACTGAAAACCTGATTTTTGACAGTCAAGGGGTGGCAGCAATGTCTTTAAATCTACCCACAGAGATTTCTTCTTTGCATTGCATGCCCACCCCACCTCATGTGTCTCTTTGGGGACCAGAGGATTATTTCTGGGCTGACTGTGGAAAAATGATTCAAACAGCAAATTGTGTCACTGATTGGGAAAACACCTAGGAGCAGAGGGTGTTACACTCACCTTCCACAGGCCTTTTTAAGGTTCCTCTCAGGGTCATGATGACCCTCCATTTTGAGATTCATTATGTCTGTGGAACTGAGTACCCACCTGATGCTCTGGGGATAACTTATGCACCAGCATACACTGTTTCAACCAGAGAACTAGACTCTCTGCCCTCCGGACTGTGGTCTACCGGACAGGCAGATGTAGGTCTTCTAAAAAATGCTACTGCGGTGGATGATAAAATAAGGCAGCGTTGTTGGAGGTTTTAAGTAGAGTTTTATTATCATACCGCCGTCACAAGCTCCGCTCCCGGCGCCGTGCATGAGCGCCGAGAGCGAGCCCACGGCTCTCAGTGAAGAAGACACAGAGTGCGTGTCTGCAGCAGAGGTTGAAGTCAGAATGAGAGTGAGAGGAAGTGTTACAGAACCTGTGCAGTATTTATACCCAACCCAAACAATACATCAAAGCAGATTCACAACGGTTGGTCTGATCAAAGGGACTGCAGGACAGGCATGAGATATTTGCATTTGTGAGACATACATCACAATAGGCAGATTTGCTAGACTCTGCTCTAGCTGCAGAACAAAGAGGTTAACAGGCACATCTACATATTGATCTGAGTCTCTAGGTCACAGTAAGGACAGGACGCATGAACACAATGCATGAGAGGCAACATTAACATCACAAGGCATGAATGGCACATTACGTCTCAGTAGTGTAGCGGAAAAAACCAGGAGTAGCGAGTTGTCTGTCCTTAGTCTGTTGTGGGGGTTAACCGAACCACCACACGCTCCCCCCCAGAGGGCGCGGCAGGGGGCCGAGACCTCGATAATCCATCTGTGTGAGCGAGCTGTGGGAGAAGCTCGCTGCAGGCGGAGGGGGAGGGAGGGGAGGGGTAGTAAGTGCCGGCAGGGGCTGTAAAATCGTCCTGAGCCGCGCAAAAATTGCTTGCTGCTCCGCAACGTCGAGGGGCTGTCCCGTTGCGCGTGCGGAGATCACAAGAAGAAAAATTAGTCTCTGACTCCTCTCGTGGCCATGAAGAAAAGCAGGAGCGGCTGTAAGAAAAAAAAAATAAACAAAAGCAGAGGGACTGGCGTGTTGGCTTTAGGTTCAGGCGTAACCCTAAAGCCTCGGGAACCGCAGACAGCTGAATTCCCCTTGTGTGCCGTGGCTAAGACCATAAAATCCAGTGAGCAAGCTGCGTGCCTCAGGTGAACGAGCAAGCCTGAAGGGCCAGTGTGCAGCAGAAGGAAGGCGGTCAGAAAAGCCGTATGTGTCCCGTGCGTGTTGCGCCGTCCTCGTAACTCCCCGGTGCGTGCGCCAGGGTTCCGTGATGGGTGGGCCAGCTGGAGAGGAGAACCAGGGTCAGGGAGCTTAATCATCCCTGTTCAGTGTGTTGGAGCGGTGCAAGAAAGTAGACGCTCTGTCACTCGCTCGGTCATGGTGCGTTCAGGTCCACGTGTGCTCCGTCGGCCGTGGGAGTCGCCGTCGCGGAGAAAGGACGAGGTACATGCGCTCTCGATGTGGAGGAGCTGCGAACGCGGCTGGGATGTGCCGATCTAGGCGTGCAGATCTCACCATGAAGTTTGCTGCGGCTTTCCCGGTCGTGGGTGGTCTCCGGAGAGTTTCACCTGGAAACTCTGCGTCGAAATCTCCCTGAAGCAGAAGGGGGCTGTTGTGTTCGCTTGTCATCGGAGACTCACCGCCGGGTGTTGCGTTTGCTGGCAGCGTGTTCGTTTCAGCGTCGGGTCACCAGTGCGGTGGCATGAAATAATGCGGCGTTATTGGAGGTTTTAAGTAGAGTTTTATTATCATACCGCCGTCACAAGCTCCGCTCCCGGCGCCGTGCATGAGCGCCGAGAGCGAGCCCACGGCTCTCAGTGAAGAAGACACAGAGTGCGTGTCTGCAGCAGAGGTTGAAGTCAGAATGAGAGTGAGAGGAAGTGTTACAGAACCTGTGCAGTATTTATACCCAACCCAAACAATACATCAAAGCAGATTCACAACGGTTGGTCTGATCAAAGGGACTGCAGGACAGGCACGAGATATTTGCATTTGTGAGACATACATCACAATAGGCAGATTTGCTAGACTCTGCTCTAGCTGCAGAACAAAGAGGTTAACAGGCACATCTACATATTGATCTGAGTCTCTAGGTCACAGTAAGGACAGGACGCATGAACACAATGCATGAGAGGCAACATTAACATCACAAGGCATGAATGGCACATTACGTCTCAGTAGTTTAGCGGAAAAAACCAGGAGTAGCGAGTTGTCTGTCCTTAGTCTGTTGTGGGGGTTAACCGAACTGCCACACTACTCCCATAATCATAAAATCTAATGGGAGAGGATTTCCTTACAAAAACAATACACACTGAAACTTGAAGGCATTAAACCTATTATTACAGATCTTTTACAAAGTGGAGTAATTATCCAATGCTCTGACTCTCCCACCAACACTCCATTGTTTCCTGTTAAAAAGGCTCCTCCTAGTGTTGGTTGGAGGTTAGTGCAGGACCTTCAAGCTGTAAATGCTGCAGTCATTTCTCGCGCTCCATCTGTCCCTGATCCTCATACACTGTTAAATGCTGTAGGACATGATTCCTCAATTTTTTCAGTTGTAGATCTCAGTAATGCATTTTTTTTTATTTTTTTTTTTTTACCATTCCTATTCACAAAGATAGTCAGTTTTGGTTTGCATTTACTTTTGATGGTAAAAGATATACTTACACCAGATTACCTCAGGGCTATTGTGAAAGCCCAACCATTTTTTTCTCAAGAAATGTCCTCCTTATCCTGGTTGCATCCTCCAATGAAAACCAATGCAAACAGGACACCATTGCACTCCTGCAATTTTTGTATCAAAATGGCCTGAAATGTAGCAGAAATAAACTGCAATTTTGCAAATTTGATATTAAGTTCCTTGGACACACACTCACAGCTGATGGGAAAAAACTAGAAAAAGACAGAATAAAAACTATTCAGAATTTACCCATGCCAAAAACAAAGAAAGAGTTAATGTCTGTGTTGGGCTGGATACCAAATTATTCTCAGTACACTGCACCACTGTATGCACTCCTTCAAGGTCCTCACAGAAATTTCAATGAAAAGGTGGAATTCACCTCAGACCATATGAACTCAATCTCTACTCTCAAGAACATGGTGTCATCTATATGTGCTTTGCAAATTCCAAATTATGAAGAACCGTTTCACTTGTTTTGTGATGCTGTCAGTGGTCACATGTCAGCAGTTTTGACAAATCCATGCAGGACAATACAAACCATTGTCCTATTATTCAATTCAATTCAATTCAACTTTATTTATATAGCGCCATTTCACAACAACAGTCATCTCATAGCACTATCAACTGTAGGGGGAACCCCCACAGTTGCAGAAAGACCCCAGCAATCAGGCGATCCCCTGTGAGCAAGCACTTGGCGACGGTGGAGAGGAAAAACTCCCTTTTAACAGGAAGAAACCTCCAGCAGAACCAGGCTCAGGGAGGGGCAGTCATCTGCTGCGACTGGCTGGGGGGTGAGGGGATAGAGAAGAAGAAAAGGCGATACGTTACCACTTCCTTGTGGTAACGTATCGTCACTTCCTGTTTTGCTGTCTGCCTGTGTGGTTTGCTCTCCAGCTCTCTAGCCACTAGCTATGGCTACTACCTCTCTTTCCTCTCCTCTGGTGTGCTCTCTCTGTCAGATGTTTAGCTACACCTCTGCCTCTTTTAGTGATAACGGTAAATGTAATAAATGTTGTCTTTTTGAGGCGCTCGAGGCGAGGTTGTCTGATTTGGAATCCCGGCTCTGCTGCATTGAAACACCGTCTGCGCCAGTTAATCTCGACGGACGCCCATTAGCTGCAGCGGAGCTAGCTAGCTTAGGCCCCCCTGTCAGTGGTTCCCCGGCTCTCCTCAGCAGCGAGGAGACTGGGTGGGTGACGGTGAGAAGGAAGCCTAGTCGCAAAGCCCCAGTACACCACCAACCTGTTCACGTTTCTAATCGTTTTTCCCCGCTCAGCGACACACCCGCTGAGGAAAAAACTCTGATCATTGGCGACTCTGTAGTCAGAAACGTGAACCTAGAGACTCCAGCGGTCATAGTCCAATGTATTCCTGGGGCCAGAGCAGGCGACATCGAGTCAAATTTGAAAATGCTGGCTAAAAGTAACTGTAAATATTCCACAATTGTTATTCACGCCGGCATTAATGACATCCGTCTCCGGCAGTCGGAAGTCACGAAACTTAATATAGAATTGGTGTGTGACTTTGCAAAAACGATGTCTGCCACTGTAGTATTCTCTGGGCCCCTCCCCAATCTGACCAGTGATGACATGTTTAGTCGCTCGTCATCCTTGAACCGCTGGCTGTCTGTGTGGTGTCCTAAAAATGACGTGGGCTACATTGACAATTGGAGCTCTTTTTGGGGAAAACCTGGTCTTATGAGACGAGACAGCATTCATCCCACTTTGGATGGTGCTTCTCATTTATCTAACAATCTGGCATCTTTTTTATCCAAATTTCCAAAACCATGACTACTCAGAGTTGGGACCAGGAAGCAGAGTCTCAGTCTTACACGCCTCTCTGCAGCTCCTCTTCATCCGCCACCCCTCAGTTTAGCCCCTGTCTTCCCCATCAGAGAATCGTTGTCTGCTCCCTCCAAAGTGAATAAAAATATAATGTATAAGCATCCCAAAGTGATAAAGCAAAATATTGGTAAAACTCAAATTAAACATAAAGCCTCTAAATTCAATGATTTGGCCTCTGTTCCTCCTCATAATTTAAAAATTAAATGTGGTTTGTTAAATATTAGGTCTCTAACTCCCAAGTCTCTGTTAGTCCATGATCTGTTAATTGATCATCAGATTGATTTAATTTCCCTTACAGAGACTTGGTTAGGACAAGAGGATTATGTTGGTTTAAATGAATCAACCCCCTCTGGTTATTTAAACTGTCAAAATCCCAGAAGTTCTGGTCGTGGAGGAGGAGTAGCAACAATTTACCATTCCAAATTACTAGTTAATGTAAAGCAAAAAACATGTTATAATTCCTTTGAGGGCCTGGTCCTCAGTATTGGGCACTTTAGCAATTTCAGGTTAAACCCAATTTTATTTGCCATTGTTTATCGTCCCCCATCAACCTATTCAGAATTTTTATCCGAATTTGCTGATTTCTTAGCTGATTTAGTGTTGAAATCTGATAGAATAATTATAGTAGGGGACTTTAATATACATGTGGATGTAGATAGTGACTGCCTTAATGTGGCTTTTAATTCAATATTAGACTCGATGGGTGGTGGTCAAAGGCGGAGACCTTGGCGGACTGATCCCAAGCTTTCTAAACTGGCTTTTGGTACGTGGAATGTCACCTCTCTGGTGGGGAAGGAGCCTGAGCTGGTGTACGAGGTTGAGAGATACCGGCTAGATATAGTCGGCCTCACCTCAACACACAGCTCTGGTTCCGGAACCAGTCTCCTGGAGAGGGGCTGGAGCTTGGCCTTTTCTGGAGTTGCCCCGGGCGAGAGGCGACGAGCAGGGGTGGGTATTCTTGTATCGCCCCACCTTGCTGCCTCTATATTGGAGTTTTCCCCGGTGGACGAAAGGGTTGCTTCCCTGCGCCTTCGGGTTGGGAAACGGGTCCTGACCATCATTTGTGCCTATGCACCAAATGATGTTTCAGAGTACCCACCCTTTTTGGAGTCTGTGACTGGGGTGCTGGAGGGTGCTCCTCTTGGAGACTCCATTGTCCTACTGGGGGACTTCAATGCGCACGTGGGCAACGACAGTGAAACCTGGAGGGGGGTGATTGGGAGGAACGGCCTGCCCGATCTGAACCCGAGTGGTGTTCAGTTATTGGACTTCTGTGCTAACCACAGTCTGTCCATAATGAACACCATGTTCAAGCATAAGGGTGTCCATATGTGCACCTGGCACCAGGACACCCTAGGTCGCAGGTCGATGATCGATTTTGTTATCGTGTCATCAGACCTGCGACCGTATGTCTTGGACACCCGAGTAAAGAGAGGTGCAGAGCTGTCAACTGATCACCACCTGGTGGTGAGTTGGATCCGATGGCAGGGGAGGAAGCCATTCAGACCTGGTAGACCCAAACGTATAGTGAGGGTGTGCTGGGAGCGTCTGGCTGAGGCCCCTGTCCGGGAGGTCTTCAACTCCCACCTCCGGAAGAACTTCAACCACATTCCGAGGGAGTCTGGAGACATGGAGTCTGAATGGGCCATGTTCTCCACCTCTGTTGTTGAAGCGGCTGCCCAGAGCTGCGGCCGCAAGGTGGTTGGTGCATCTCGTGGTGGCAACCCCCAAACCAAGTGGTGGACACCAGTGGTGAGGGGGGCCATTAAGCTGAAGAAGGAGTCCTATCAAGCTTGGTTGGCTTGTGGGACTCTCGAAGCAGCTGAGGTGTACCGGCAGGCCAAGCGGAGTGCAGTTCGGGTGGTTGCTGAAGCAAAAACCCGGGTATGGGAGGAGTTTGGTGAGGCCATGGAACAAGACTTTCGGTCGGCCTCAAAGAGATTCTGGCAAACTGTCCGGCGGCTCAGGAGGGGAAAGCAGCTCCCCGTCCACACTGTGTATGGTGCGGATGGGATACTGTTGACTTCGACTGGGGACATCGTCGGGCGGTGGAAGGAATACTTCGAGGATCTCCTCAATCCCACTGATATGCCTTCCACAGAGGAAGCAGGGTTTGGGGACGAGGGGGATGACTCGCCTATCACAGGGGCTGAGGTCGCCAAGGTGGTTAAAAATCTCCTTGGTGGCCGGGCCCCAGGGGTGGACGAGATTCGCCCCGAGTACCTCAAGGCCCTGGATGTTGTTGGGTTGTCATGGTTGACACGCCTCTGCAACATTGCGTGGAGGTCGGGGGCAGTGCCTTTGGCATGGCAAACCGGGGTGGTGGTTCCTCTCTTTAAAAAAGGGGACCGGAGGGTGTGCTCCAACTTTAGAGGGATCACACTCCTCAGCCTCCCTGGGAAGGTCTATGCCAAGGTACTGGAGAGGAGAGTCCGGCCGTTGGTCGAACCTCGGATTCAGGAGGAGCAATGTGGTTTTCGTCCTGGCTGTGGCACATCGGACCAGCTCTTTACCCTCTCGAGAATTCTCCAGGGTTCGTGGGAGTTTGCCCAACCAGTTTACATGTGTTTTGTGGACTTGGAGAAGGCATTTGACCGCGTCCCTCGTGGATTTTTGTGGGGGGTGCTTCGGGAGTATGGGGTATCGGGCTTGTTGTTACGAGCTATTCGGTCTCTGTATGACCGTTGTGAGAGTTTGGTTCGTATTGCCAACACTCGGTCGGAGTCATTCCCAGTGAGAGTTGGACTCCGCCAGGGCTGCCCTTTGTCACCGATCCTGTTCATAATTTTTATGGATAGGATTTCTAGGCGCAGCCAGGGAATGGAGGGTGTCATGCTTGGTGACCACAGGATCTCATCTCTGTTGTTTGCAGATGATGTTGTCCTGTTGGCTTCATCCAGCAATGACCTACAGCTCTTGCTGGGACGGTTTGCCGCTGAGTGTGAAGCGGCTGGGATGAGAATCAGCACCTCCAAGTCCGAGTCCATGGTCCTCAGCCGGAAAAAGGTGGATTGTCCTCTCTGGGTTGGGGACAGGCTCCTGCCCCAAGTGGAGGAGTTTAAGTATCTTGGGGTCTTGTTCACGAGTGAGGGGAGAATGGAGCGAGAGATCGACAGACGGATTGGAGCAGCATCTGCAGTGATGCGGACGTTGTACCGGTCTGTTGTGGTGAAGAGGGAGCTTAGTTCTAAGACAAAGCTGTCGATTTATCAGTCAATCTACGTTCCTACTCTCACCTATGGTCACGAGCTTTGGGTAATGACCGAAAGAACGAGATCGCGGATACAAGCGGCTGAAATGAGCTTTCTCCGTAGGATTGCTGGACTCACCCTCAGAGATAGGGTGAGGAGCTCAGTCATCCGGGAGAGGCTCAGAGTAGAACCGCTGCTCCTCCACATTGAAAGGAGTCAGTTGAGGTGGTATGGGCATCTGATTAGGATGCCTCCTGGACGCCTCCCACTTGAGGTGTTTCAGGCACGTCCCACTGGGAGGAGACCCCGGGGCAGACCCAGGACTCGGTGGAGAGACTATGTCTCCCAGCTGGTCTGGGAATGCCTTGGTATCCCCTCTGAAGAGCTGGAGCAGGTGGCTGGGGAGAGGGAAGTCTGGGCTTCTCTGCTTGAACTGCTGCCTCCGCGACCCGGACCTCCGGAAAAGCGGTAGAAGATGGATGGATGGATGGATGGATTAGACTCGATTGGGTTTTCTCAGAAAGTAGGAAATTCTACTCATTACCTCCACCATACATTGGACCTTGTTCTGACATATGGCATAGAAATAGAAAATCTTGTAGTGTCTTCTCATAACCCTGTACTGTCAGACCATTGTCTGTTAACCTTTGATTTTACTATTTCTGACTATTTGGCTCCTAAAGAAAAATATTATCACAGTAGATGCCTCTCAGATGATGCTGTTTCCAAATTTATGCAGATTGTTTCCTCTATGCCATGTGTCAACACAACGGAAATAAGCTATAGACAGCTTGCTCCTTCTGTAATTGATAACATGGTGGATAGTGTTTCAGCTTCTCTGCATCAGGCTCTAGACTTGGTGGCCCCCTTAAAAAAGAAAAAGTCTAATCAGAGATTTTTAACTCTTTGGTTCAACACAGAAACTCGTAGCTTAAAACAGAAGACTCGTCAATTAGAAAGAAAATGGCGCTCTACTAATTTAGATGAAATCTATTTAGCTTGGAGAAATCATCTTTTAATTTATAAAAAATCTCTTAGAAAAGCTAGAACGAGTTATTACTCTGCATTAATAGAAGAGAACAAGAATAATCCCAGGTTTCTTTTCAGTACTGTAGCCAGGTTGACAAAGAGTCAGGACTCTGTCAATCCTAGCATCCCCTTAGAGCTTACTAGTCAGGACTTTATGAACTTTTTCAATAATAAAATTTCATCCATCAGAGATAAAATCAATCAGATTCTTCCCACAGTTAACTTAAATACTGTAACTACTACAACTCCTTCTATTGATGTCTGTCTTGATGAGTTTACTCCAATCGACCTTTGTGAGTTAGACAAAGTAGTTTCCTCATCCAAACCTTTAACTTGTCTTTTAGATCCTATTCCTACCAGGTTATTTAAAGAAGCCTTCCCACTTATTGGTAGCTTTATTCTTCATATAATCAATTCTTCATTAACTTTAGGCCATGTACCGCAGGCTTTTAAAACGGCTGTAATTAAACCCTTACTCAAAAAGCCAACGCTGGATCCAGGAGCTTTAGCTAACTATAGACCAATCTCTAATCTCCCTTTCATTTCAAAAATCTTAGAAAGAGTTGTTGCTACGCAATTATTTGACCACCTGCAGGGAAATGGTTTACTTGAAGAGTTTCAATCTGGGTTTAGAATCCATCATAGTACTGAAACAGCCTTAGCGAAGGTCACTAATGACCTCCTCATTGCATCTGATAATGGACTAGTTTCTGTACTTGTCCTTTTAGATCTTAGTGCAGCTTTTGATACTATTGATCATAATATTCTACTTGATAGATTAGAACACTATGTTGGACTTAATGGAACTTCGTTGCAGTGGTTTAGATCTTATTTATCTGATAGGTTCCAGTTTGTTCATGTAAATGATGAGTTTTCTTTCAGCTCAAAGCTTAGTCATGGAGTTCCACAGGGATCTGTGCTAGTCCCTACTCTTTTTAGTTTATATATGCTTCCGTTAGGCAACATTATTAGAAAGCACTGTATACATTTTCATTGTTATGCAGATGACACACAATTATACCTGTCAATGAAGCCAGATGATACTAATCAATTAGCCAAGTTAGACGCCTGTCTTAAGGAAATCAAAGCTTGGATGACTTGTAATTTCCTGCTATTAAATTCAGATAAGACTGAAGTCATTCTTGTTGGTCCAAAAAACCTTAGAAATTCCTTTCCAAATCAAACTTTCAGTTTGGATGCGGTTACTCTTTCTCTTAATAGCTCTGTGAGGAACCTTGGAGTTATTTTTGATCAGGATTTGTCCTTCAATTCACATATTAAATTTGTTTCTAAGACTGCCTTCTATCATTTGCGTAATATTGCCAAGATTAGGAGCATCTTGTCTCAGAGTGATGCTGAGAAGCTGATCCACGCTTTTGTTAGCTCGAGATTAGATTATTGTAATTCTTTATTATCAGGCTGTCCTAAAACATCTTTAAAAAGTCTTCAGCTGATCCAAAATGCTGCAGCAAGAGTTTTAACAGGTACTAGAAAGAGAGATCATATCTCTCCGGTTCTGGCCTCCCTTCATTGGCTTCCCATAGAGTTTAGAATTAAGTTTAAAATCCTTCTTCTCACTTACAAAGCTCTAAACAATCAGGCTCCTTTTTATTTAAAAGATCTGATACTACCGTATTATCCTAACAGAGCACTACGCTCTCAAAATGCAGGACTACTTGTAATACCTAGAATCTCCAAAAGTACAATGGGAGGCAGAGCCTTCAGTTATCAAGCTCCTCTCCTGTGGAATCAGCTGCCAATCTGGATTCGGGAGTCAGACTCGATCTCTGTTTTTAAGAATAGGGCTAAAACCTACCTTTTTGATCTAGCCTACAATTAGGGAGGGATCATGTGTTTCTGAACCCTCCCTTAGTTATGCTGCTAATAGGTTTAGTCAGCCGGGGGACCTCCAGTAATGCACTGGGCCTCACTCCTTTCCTCACTCTCTATGAAATATTTTTTTTTTGCTGGTCATTAACATTTGTTTGTTCTCTCCCATAGATTGAGTCCCCATCGTGCTGTTTGCTCTCTACATGTCTGTTCTTTTCTTCTTCTCTATCCCCTCACCCCCCAGCCAGTCGCAGCAGATGACTGCCCCTCCCTGAGCCTGGTTCTGCTGGAGGTTTCTTCCTGTTAAAAGGGAGTTTTTCCTCTCCACCGTCGCCAAGTGCTTGCTCACAGGGGATCGCCTGATTGCTGGGGTCTTTCTGCAACTGTGGGGGTCCCCCCTACAGTTGATAGTGCTATGAGATGACTGTTGTTGTGAAATGGCGCTATATAAATAAAGTTGAATTGAATTGAATTGAATTGAAAAGAACAGACATGTAGAGAGCAAACAGCACGATGGGGACTCAATCTATGGGAGAGAACAAACAAATGTTAATGACCAGCAAAAAAAAATATTTCATTGAGAGTGAGAAAAGGAGTGAGGCCCAGTGCATTACTGGAGGTCCCCCGGCTGACTAAACCTATTAGCAGCATAACTAAGGGAGGGTTCAGAAACACATGATCCCTCCCTAATTGTAGGCTATATCAAAAAGGTAGGTTTTAGCCCTATTCTTAAAAACAGAGATTGAGTCTGACTCCCGAATCCAGATTGGCAGCTGATTCCACAGGAGAGGAGCTTGATAACTGAAGGCTCTGCCTCCCATTGTACTTTTGGAGATTCTAGGTATTACAAGTAATCCTGCATTTTGGGAGCGTAGTGCTCTGTTAGGATAATACGGTAGTATCAGATCTTTTAAATAAAAAGGAGCCTGATGACTTCCGGTTATGGCTGCCACGTAAGACGGACGTGTCTCACTCTGCTCTGCTCTTGGAGAAAAAAAATCGGCAAATAACTCTCTCATTTGGGACAGAACGTATCCCAGCGTCTGGGCGAGGATATGTCGGCGAAGCCTAAGGCTGGAAAACCAGGTAAAGGAAAAAGCGAGCCGCCGAAACAGTCCAAATTAACGGACTTTCAGGTCTGTGACGCAGCAAATAAAACTCCATATATGGCGGAGGAGGCTGGCAACGGTGCGATGTCTGCGGGGGGAGGCGCAGATGCGCTGATGGCTGCCATGAGTTCAATGAGAGCGGACTTTTCCTCTAGATTTGATGGGATTATGACAGCGTTGGAAGGAATAAGAAAGGAATTGGGTGACTGTGTAGAACGAACGGCGCAGATGGAGCTCCGTCTCGCTAGTGCTGAAGATGACGTCACCCGTCTTCAATTAAAGGTGCGCACTTTGGAAAAAAAAAATAAATCTCTGGAAAATAATATTTTGGATTTGGAATCTCGGTCGAGACAGAATAACTTGAGGCTGGTGGGTCTTCCAGAGGAATCAGAAGGTCGGGACGTATGTTCCTTTCTGGAAAAGTGGATTCCGGAGGTGCTGGGCAGCGAGGAGTTGCAATCAGCAGTGGTTCTGGAAAATGCACATCGTATTGGCCCACGGAGAGATAAGGGACCGCCGAGGACCTTAATTATGAAGTTTCTTAGCAACAGAGACAGGATGAAGATCTTCAACGCTGCACGAGCTAAAGGAGAGATTAAACACCAGGACCAGCAGGTGCGGTTCTACCCAGATTTGGCCACAGGAATCCAGCAATTGAGGAAGCAGTTTGATCCCATACGTAAGGAGCTGCGCAACCTTGGGATTCGTCATGGTGTAATCTATCCTGCGAGACTGCTGACCACGTATGAGGGCAGAACCCACATCTTCAAGACCCCAGAGGAGGCGCAGGAGTTCATCAAGAAGATCAAAGAAGAAGAAGAGACTGGTGGGAGCTAAGCATGAACAAAATATAAGGTAGAATAATTAAGCATTTGCACAGGCATCTGACTGACTTGAAGTAAATAGTAAGTTTACAAAATATAGATTGTATGATATATTAAAAAAAACAAAACAAAAACAAAACAAACAAAAAAAACTATGATGTACAAAGTTGTTAAAAATTTTGGAGTTAAGTTGGAAAACTACAGAGGAGAGTTAATGTTACGTCATTAAAAGCAGTAGAGTTAGGGTGATTGGGAGGATGAAGAAGGAGTGGCTTAGGCTGTTCCCCGTGGGTGTGGAACGGTCGATGGCTATATCGGGAGACAGAATTTTTCTTTTGATTTTGGGGGGTTTGCCACAAGTGTGGGAAGGGGAAATTTGTTTGTGTGTAGTTTGTAGGATGAATGTTCAACCACTCATGTTTTTGCTTCTCTGTATGAGCATGTTTACACTGCAAGGTAATCCCAAACTCTCTATTGATCATAAACCAAAGTGTTAATCTTAATTTAACTTCATGGAATTGCAGAGGTCTACAAAATTTAAAAAAACTTAAACAAGTTATGAATAAAATAAAAGACATGGGTTCAAAAATTGTGTTTTTACAAGAAACTCATCTAATAGAGGAGGATGTTAAAAGAATTAGGAGTAGATGGCAAGGAAGTGTATTCACCTCTTCATTTTCATCCCGAGCCAGGGGAGTTATGACTCTCATACATAAATCAGTTCCTTTTCAAGTGAAAAATGTAATTGGAGACAAATTTGGAAGATATGTAATCATTCAAGGTTCTTTGCTATTAGAAAATATAAATCTTGTGAACTTATATGGTCCCAATATAGATGATCAGAAGTTCTTTGCTAATTTATTTCTTATCTTATCATCACTTACAGGGCAACATATAATAGCAGGGGATTTTAATTGTACATTGAATCCAGGTATAGATAGATCAACAGGACTGGATTGTACGCACATTGGATGTAGGATGACTATTAATCATTTTATGAAAGAATTGAGATTGTTAGATATATGGAGAGAAATGAAACCACAAGTTAAAGCCTATTCTTGTTATTCCAGTACCTACAAGACATTCTCACGTATTGATTATTTTTTGATTTCCACAGAATTAAGGTCCAAGATTCAAAACTGCTTTTATGATAATATCGTGATCTCTGATCATGCACCCTGTTGTCTAATATATGTAGATAAAAAATTGACAAAGGAATCAGGTAGATGGCAATTTCAGCATAAATGGCTTCAGGATGAGGAATTTGTCAAGTATATAGAAAAACAGATAGACGAGTTCTTTGACATCAATACTACACAAACATCAGCATGTGTAAAGTGGGAGGCTTTCAAAGCTTTTATTAGGGGACATATTATTAGTTATACAGGATCAAAATCTAAGAAGACTCGAGAGGAGAGAGCTAAATTGGAACATAAAATAAAAAGTCTTCAGGAAAAAGTGTATGCAGGAAGTGACCCAAGGTTGGAGAATGAATTACTGATTTTGAGAGCTGAATACGACAAAAAATCAGCGAATAGAGCTGCCTCGAGTCTTCTAAGATTGAAACAATCTTTTTATGAACAAGGTGAAAAATCAGGAAAATTATTAGCATGGCAGATTAAACAATTAGAAATTAAAACACCAATTACCAGTATTATAAGTAATGGACAGGTAGTTATAGATCCTTTAGAAATTAATAGAGCCTTTAGAGATTACTATGAAAAATTATATGATACCAAAAATGAACCTGATTTAACAAAACTAAATGGGTTTTTGAACGAACTATCTATACCGTGTATTCCAAATGAAAACAGGGAGATATTGGAGTCTAAAATTAGTCAAGAAGAAGTTGGGCTAGCCATTGATAATATGAAATCAGGAAAAAGTGCAGGACCAGATGGTCTTCCAGTTGACCTTTATAAAAAATTTAAGAATAAATTAATAAAACCTTTTTTGGAAATGGTTTT